>JBAMHW010000005.1:22452414-22478273 GCA_037177495.1 Rhadinocentrus ornatus | reverse complement strand
TATATATATCGTTGTCGTTATTGACGCAAAAATCCGGGCAAACCAGTCACATGGTAGGTTAAAAAAAAAGAAAAAAAAAAAAGGCCGCAGTATCTCGAACACACTGATCCGACAGCGCAGAGTATCAGCCATAATTTCCGCATCAAATGCAGCTAAGTTACCTTCGTCCCTCGAGTCTCGCAAATAATCAAACAAATCAGGTGAAATTGTTGCTGGTTATACCAAAACTTGCATTTCTTTGTGAACAGTCGGCCGCGTTCGTTGCAAATGAAAATGAAGGCATCCAGAATGATACAGCAGAGCCGCCCGGCTGTCACGGTAGTTTGCTCCACCTAATACAAAACCCCAGCTGCTAACAATTAATTTAGTGCTAAAGACGTGAAAGAAATTAACTTTGTGATTAAACAGCACCAAAAGGAACCCGATTAGACAGGTTTGTGAGCCACTAATCAGTTAAGTGGTTTGGCAGTTGGACAGAGTCGAAACATTAATAACTTAGAGGCAAGAAAACACGAGATTGCCAGCCCACCCATTAGCCGCTCAGCCTAGGCCTACACTTCCTACAGTGCGGAATACAACTTTACAAGCTAGCAATGCGGCTACGGTACAACCTGCTCGCTTAAGAGCAGCGGGTTTTATTGACAGACAACTACCACAGCTAGTACATTGATGTGGCCTCATCTCTGACTATTTAACATGAAAACATATTTCACTTTATCATTTAACTTCAGAATCTATGCAAATAAAAAGTATGCCAGTACACTCGTGCTTCATTGATTTCTCTGTTCTTACCAATAATCCTTCTCGGTCCCTTTCCTATGCGAACCCGCTCCTCTCTCGCAGTGTACAGATGACAGCAATAACTATAGCAGCAAATTCGACGATCCGTACCAAGAAACGAAACACGGCCAGTTATTGGGATGGTCTGCACTATAATGTCGAGTCACTATGTCGTTGGGCTCAGTCTCTCCTATGTAATTGCGTTGCTGGCTTTGCGACTGCAGACGGGAACAAAACCAAAATGGCAGATGGGAAGAAAGGGGCGGGGGGAGCTGTGACGCAGGGGTTGAAATATTCACCAGGAAAAGGTGGCTGTGTGCGCACTGCTCAGCCAGACTGTCATCTGATTGGCTGCCACTGTGCATTCATCCCGCCTCTGATACCAGAGGATGCATGCCATGTCTAATACAGTACAATGAACTGCTGGACCTCTAGCAATCCCTGTAAGAAACACCTTGCAATTCTTAAGATGCGCTCTAAGCATATCTACTGCAACCACGTAAAAGACAAATATCCAATTTTAAGATCTATTCAAAAGTATGGTTAAAGGGAAATCTATCGAGACTGAGAGAAGTACAATAACAGAACCTTTGTCTCAGCTATATCTCAGCGATAAGTCACCCTGTTATGGAACTACAGTGCATTCAGCGCTTGCATTAAATGCACCACCATGCATTATGAGAGGGAAAAAATAATCTTATAGGATAATTAAGTAAAAAATTTTCTCATTCAAACATTTTAGGTAAATAGGGTAAGAATATGCATAATAATTTAACTGGATTCAAATATTATAGACAAATGTAATAGTACTGGAGCAATGAATGAGACAGGTACAGCATAAGGTACGCTGTTGCAGTAGCTAAAGTGATGCTGAGCGACTGGGCCCTCAGTCACATTGGGGTTAGGGGTGAGCGTTTCTTGCAGAGGAGAATTGGGGGAGGGGGTGCCTAGCAAATGACAAAGGCCCAGGAAAAGACTGGGCCGCATTTAGTCGGGTACACATGTCGGGGGGTATCCCCAGTTCTCATGCTCTTAATACAAAACTATTCCACCATTCTGTCGGAGTTGAAAAGTGTACACATCAACAACACTAGAATGGCTGATTGTTTAACCTGACAAGCTCAACAAACAACTATTACATTATAGTGGTAACGCATCTAACATCGCTAACATTACGTTAACCTAACAAAATACACATAGCGTTAAGAAATTATGCCAGTAAATTACACGATCCGTAAAACAAGTTAAGAGTATGCCTCTCACATAGCTCGCATCTTATGTTTGCTGCAACTATAGCTTTCTGGCTGTTTCGTCACTTTACATAATTAAAACTAGTGTGCTTTGCACATTAAACGTTGATATAACGTTAACGTGACAGTGCCTAATTAGCAACTCGTAGCAGGGCGGATAGCTAAAAAGGTTCAGTTAGCTATGGGTAACTAACATTAACCACTACCAGTAACGCAGATCAAAAGACTGCGTAGTTGTTAGCTTATGTGCGGCTAGCTCTCAGGCTATCTAGCCACCCAACGACTTTTTCCTTCTTGTGCCGCTATGTTAGCTACACAGCTAGCATTAGCCGACTAGCTGGGGCTAACGTTACCAAGACGGGAGCTTACACAAGTGTGCAGAACTTACCACATCCGATATTACTCGGCCTGATCTGTAGTATTAAAAATCGGCTTCGTTTAAACAAAAAAACAAACAAACAATGTGAAAACTGAACACTGCCGCTAACGGCAAAACTGAAAAGTATGTCAAGCTGGCGGGCTCTGTGAGTTTTTCCACTGGACGGTTGCCTGCCCGGCTGCTCCCGAACCGTTTCCCCTCACTCTAGCAAAGCAGCAACATGTGCACGTTACAGGCAGAACCAATACACTGGCCAAGAGGGTTCACTGAAAAGTGATCATGATAAATTTACCATTGGTAGAATCTTTGAGTTAATCATAAATACTAACAGTCAATAACTAGAATACAAATTGTATATACTTTTACGTTGATATAAAGTATAATTGTATTTTAGCAGTTTACATCATATAACATTTTCTCACCCCGTAAATTCACAAAGTTGGATTTACCCAAAGCGTATGCAATGCTACACGGGACTTGTAGTACACTTGTGATAAGGAACCTGTGTGAAAAATGTTCGGAAAACGGTCAGTTTACCGTAACGGTTCTGATGTACAAGTGCGCTAATGCATGCGTGAATACACATGCACATAATAAATGAATGAATAAATTAATTTATTGTCATTGCACAACAATTATATAAAAAATTATTGGCAATGAAATTCATGAATCCCAGGCTCACCTAACAACGATAAAAAAGAATATAAACCACAATAAAAATACTCGAACATAAAAAGCAAGAGTACTACAAATAAGTTACACAGTAAAATATATAATAATAAAAGCAATAAGAAGATGCTATTATTTTAAGGTGGCTGCTGACAGCATTTAGAAGTCTTTTGGCCTGCGGTATGAAGCTGTCCCTGAGCCTGGTGATACGGGCTTGAATGCTGCGAAACCGTCGGCTAGACGGTAGCAGACAGAACAGTTTGTGACCGGGGTCCTTAATGATTTTGATGGCCTTCCTCTTACACCGCTGGGTGTAGAGGTCCTGCATGGATGGCAGGACGGTCCCGGTGATGTGCTGAGCAGTTTTCAACACCCTCTGTAGAGCTTGCGGTGGAGGGCGGTGCAGCTGCTGTACCAGGTGGTGATGCAGCCAGTCAGGATACTCTCAATGGTGCACCTATAAAAGTTCCAGAGTATCCTTGAGTCCATTTTGAGCCTCCGTAGCATGCCGAGGAAGAAGAGCCTCTGTCTGGCTGACTTTGTAATAAAGTCAGTGTGATGAGTCCAGGTGAGGTCCTCACTTATGTGGACCCGAAGGAACCTGAAGCTGTTGACTCTCTGGAGCGGTGGGTGGCCACGCAATCATGTGTGAACAAGGAGTACAGCAGAGGACTGAGCACACAGCCCTTGGGGGCGCCGGTGTTCAGAGTCAGGGTGGAGGATATGGTGCCGCCCATCCGCACAACCTGTGGTCTGCCTGTCAAGAAGTTCAGGATCCAGTCACAGAGGGCTCTGTTTAGCCCAAGGTGGGTCGAATGAGTCCGGCATGGAGGAATACTTTCACTAACCGCTCAAAGCCCTTCATGATGGTGGAAGTGAGTGCTACTGGGTGGTAGTCATTCAGGTAAATGATTTTGGTTCTTTTTGGGACAGGGACAATGATGGTCTTCTTGAAGCATGTGGGGACTACAGACTGGAGCAGTTTATTAAACAGAACATTTAAAAATTCTGCACACGTCTGCCCTGGATATCACAGGTGGGCAGTGGTCCTCCTGAGCCTTTTGTACCTCTGCATCTGTAGAGGTGCTCTCAAAGCGGGCATAAAAGGTGTTCAGATCTTCAGACAGAAATGCAGACATCACCTCAGTACTACTGGTCTTCTTTTTGTAGTCAGTAAGAGTTTTTAATCCAGCCCACATGCTCCTGGTGTTGCTCCTTGTAATAAGACTCTACTTTGTCCCTAAACTGTCTCTTTGCACTACAGATAGCTCTCCAGAGCACGTACCTGGACTTCCTGTACTCCTCCAAGTCACCTGAGTTATAGGCGTCTGTCCGTGCTTTAAGTTTAGCCCAGATTTCACCATTAACCCAGGGCTTCTGATTTGGAAATGTCCACACAGTAATCCTCGGTACGACATCATCGATGCATTTCCCGATGTAACCAATGACCGCGTCCATGTATGTGTTCATGTCATGTTGGCGCTGTTAAAATCCCCGGCTACAATTAACGCAGCCTTTAAGTCTCTGCCCTGTCGATAACTTCAAACAGTTCTTCCATGGCCTCGTTGGTATCAGCGTGTGAGGAACATACAGTACTGTCATGACAACTGACGTGAACTCACGCGGATAATAAGGCTGGCATCTGATCATGAGGTGCTCCAGTTCTGGAGTACAGCCCGTTGAAATAACTCCCACATCTGAGCACCACTTGTTGTTCACCATGAAACAGACACCACCTCCCTTGCTCTTTCCTGAATGTATAGTCCGGTCCAGCTGATAAATGGAGAGTCCCTCGGGATCAGGGGGTCGAGCCAAGTTTCCGTTAAAGCAAAAATGTTACAGATGTTAATCTCCCGTTGAAACGCCATCCTTCTCTGAAGTTCATCCATCTTGTTGTCCAATGACTGAACATTTGCCAGAAGAATACTCGGTAGAGGAGGCTGATTACCCAGTTTCCTCAGCCGTACCAGGACTCTTGCTCGTGACCCTCTTTTCCTCTGCCGCTCAGGTACAACAACAGGTAGGCGACGCCATGGAGATTCCCTGTTGTAAGCAGGTGGTGGTGGCGATAAAAAGTTTTTTTCCATCACTGATCTGATGCATAGTAATTTATCTCTATCATACTGTATGATAGGGCTCACTTTATCAGGTAGCATAACTAAAAAAAAGAATGAATAATAATAATAAAAAAGGAATAAATAACGTTAGATGAGAGAGCTTGAGAAGCAGCAGCCATCCTCGCCGTTATCTTCAACTGATATGTCTGTTGATATCTGCTTCAAGGTTGGTCATGTTATGTTCAAAGATAGCCTTTTGCATACCTTGTGTTGATTTATTCCTGTTGCCTTTCTATCATCTCCAACCAGTCTGCTCATTCTTCTCTGAACTTTGACATCACCAAGACATTCTGGTTCAGACAGCTGCAACTCACTGGATCTTTTCTCTTCTTCAGACCATTCTCTTTAAACCCTAGAGATGGTTGTGTGTGAAAATCCCAGTAGATCAGTTGTTTCTGAGATAGTTAGACCAACAACCATGCCACATTCAAAGTCACTAAAATCCCCTTCCTTCCTCATTTTGATGCTGAGTTTGAACTTCAGCAAGTTGTCTTGACCATGTCTCCATGACTAAATGCACTGAGTGGCTGCCATGTGACTTATTAGATATTTGTGTTAACAGCAGCTGAAGAGGTGGATCTGAAAAAGTGGATGGTGAGTCTACATCTTGAAGGTGATGTTCATACAGTCATGAAAGATCTTCTTCAGTCTGTTGATCTCAGATTTGAATTGATTCTTCCTCCATCTTTGAACTTGACCAGAAATCTGTGTTTGTGGTTATGTAACAGTTTGCTTCCTGGTTCTGTCTCATGATGGCTGTGGAACATACCTTTTGGAACATGTGCACATGTTCCACTGCTTCTTCTGCTTCTTTCCAAAGTTATATAAGCACTGTGTCAGTGGTGGCAACTTTATCGGGTTTGCATGGATCGGTTTTTATTGACATTAGTTATATAATGTCTTTAGATCAGTGGGACTCAAATAATTAACATGTCCACCTTTTCATTGTGTCACAATGATGGTTTATGCGTTAGAAGACACACAAGTGGGAACTTCAGCCATCAACAATACAACTGTAAATTCTCTGATAATTTCTCTGAAAAATTCCATCAATGAGTGACTCAGCATTTACTTAACAGCTGTTTGTTATTTACATATTTAAAGTTAGATTTTTTTAAATGTATCCAAAAATTTTTTCTTTTTTTGGCTTATTATATTTTTTTCTGTAATAGAAATATTGTTTTTCTTAGTACTTCAGAATTTTTGACAGACTTCTAGGTTCTGACCTGCAGTAATTCAAATCAGAATAAAAATCTAAAAATATGTAATGTAGTGTCTTCTGAACTCTGCAGGAATGAATTATTGCTGGCCTAGTTTTCACAGAACCTCTTATAAGCATCACTTCAGTTGTTTTCTTATACCGAGTGATTTCAGGTTAACAGCTAAATGATCAGAATCTGGGTAAAAGTACAGAATAGGGGTTCTTTAGTCCTGGACGGCTGGACTGTGGGTGGAGCTCATTAGCATATTTATAATTCCCTATCAGTTGATAATGAAGGAGTTAAGCATCCTGCGCAAGAACAGAGAAGTTTGTTAATGTTCTCAAGGTGAGAAGATTAAAGTTTGTTCTAGCCTGGTTACTTAACACTTCACAAGAAACTTAGTCTATGTTTTAACGGTGTTCAGGTCTGTATCTGCCATGTACATGTACGAATGTTGTGTAGATTTTTGCAGTTCCTCGTCACTTCAGCAGCTATTTATGAAACCTATCTGTTCAACCTTGATGAATCTTTTGCATTAGTAAAAAAGTTTCAGACTCTGCACAACATATGAAAAATTTACCTTCATGGCCTGTGTGATGCTGCAATGACTGTCTAAAATGTGATAAATAGTTGTCCTTACATGCATATTTTAAGGAACTGACGTGATGTTCCAAACGCCGCTGTGCATTCATGCTCTGTGTACATCTATTGCCAATCAAACGGATTCTTACTGTCCTGGATGGTCCATGTAGATACTAATGGGGTGGCAATGGATCACACAGAGTTAGCGTTTTGATTGCAGAAGGGAGCAAAAGAGCAGCAAAAATGTGATGAAGGACTTGTGGATTAAACAGCACATCAGCTATTTGGGACTATTTCCCTTACATGAGAGATGGTTTACTGGTCCCAGGTGTCTGATTGTTTATTGGTTCCGGTTTAACGTTATCCGGGGAGGTTTTTAAACACCATCATCACCATCCTGGATCAAAGGATCTCCGCTTTAAGTGTATATTTATTTTAAATGTGTATTTTGTACCTGCTTTTAAATGTTTTATGTTTTTACTTTGCTTACATTTTTCTCCTCAGCTGTTCCATAATTTTACCCGTAATACTGATTTGCTGAGTGCTTTTTGAAGTTGTATTAATAGTTTTCACATCTTCTGGAAGGTTTTTCCAGGCTGAATTTCCAAGTGGTTTTCCTGCTTTGTGTCTGCCTGATACAGCTGATGAGGTACCCCACAGTTAACCTCATCGTGTTTAGGAGATCATTCAATTGTGGATGGAAAAGAACATTTTTTCCTAAACGATGCTGGTGGTCATCTGGTCCATGCAGAATCAGAACTGAAGGTTTTTAGAGCTCTTACAGCATATTTCCATATTGCTGCACTGACCAGTTTCACTTTCTCTCCTTGTTTTCATAGTTTTTGTAGTTTTCATGATTTTAAAGGAAAAACCACATGAAAAGAGGTTTTCAATTATTCCTACCTGATGTAAAGTCTATGTGGTAAAAATAACAATGGTTCCAAAAAAAGATAAAATGCTGTTTAAAATTATACCTTTCATTCAGTTTAAAATTCAACCCTGCTTATAACTCAGTTTATCCATTTTGTACACCCAGAAGTTGATCTAGTTCAGCTACAGCTGGGCAGGTCTCCACTCCATCACAGGGCCAATAATGAGACAACTATGCATACCCACACTGGCTCAGTTTCATGACAGATGAGACCAGCAGGGGGAGCTAGCACAAGGACCAGCTTTTGGATGCTGTTCATCAGTCATGAAAAAGAGGGCAGATTCCAAATTATACTGCACTTGTTGAAGCCTGAAGGTGAAGTAGAAGATTCTGTAAGCAAGAAAAAACCCTGGTTCTGACAAAATAAATAAATAGTTAAATAAAGAAATACATAAATAAATACATACATACAAATATTTTATAGTCCTTAAGAGTTTGGAGAAGTAGGTTGTTGCCAAGTAGATTGGTAAACTAGAAATAAAATCCGGAACTGGATTTTGACAGGCTGATGTGTTTTTCACATTTTCTTTTTAAAAGACGGATTGCTGTATTTTACACAACAGCAGGCGACAAAGTGATGACATTTCAGAGAGGTAGAACCTCTCAGGTCTAAAATTTGTGGAACAATTACAGAAAATTGTTCCTGCCAGCTGGGTGTGAGTCTAACAACTTGATGACACTGTTGGGGTTGGATTCAACACTGTTGAAAAAATAATCCAGCAAGAGTCACCTATCATTTGTTTTACCTATCATCTTAAAATGACACAACACTCAGCTCAACCGGTTGGATCCACTGAAGCCTCAGTGGTTGAAAAAAGGTAAGGATTAATTATACAGCCAAACCATAGGTTGAATCTCACCAAAACACCCCACTATTTCCAGAACACTTCATAAATTGACAATAGGTGAACAAAACAGGTAGTACAGTACAGATAGCAGGAATAATGGGATGCTGATCACTTCAATCTTGTTTTATCCAAGTTATTTTAAATGTTTGGCTATGAAGTGGTGCTAGGTGGAGTTGCAGCAGCAACTATTAAATATCTCGTCTTCTACCTGTCGGGAATCCCGTCCGTTAATGATCCAGTCTTCAACCTGTGGGGAATCCTGCTGTTAATGATCCAGTTTTCAATCCTTCGGGAATCTCGTCCGTTAATGATCTCGTCGTCAACCTGTCGGGATCCTCTTTGTTCATGATCCTGTCTTCAACCTGTTGGGATCCTCTTCATTCATGATCCAATTTTCCACTTGATGGGAATCCCATCTTCAACCTATAGGAAACCTGTCCATTAATGACCCAGTCTTCAATTTTTCAGGAATCCCATTCATTGCTTGGCAGGAGTGTCGTTTAGCTCAGTGGTTCCCATCCCCAAGGTGGTCCCCCAAAGGGCACAGGGGGTCCCTGAGGCTTTGAACATTAGAGCTTTTGTGATTAATGTCCACAAATTGTCCCCATTTTAAGGAACAAAAGTAACAGCAACAGTAAGTATGGTGTTCATTTAACTTTGGCTTAATGAAAGGACAAACCAGAATACATTATGTATGGTGAGAATCTCACTTTTGAAAGCCTAAAACTAAGCATGGTTTCAGCACAGGGTGGAGCAGGGTGTCCATGGCATTTTAGTATATGCACGATGGGGGTCCCCGAGGACAAAAGGTTGGGAACCACTGATTTAGCTGATTAAATCAAGAATTAGTGTTTCAGTCTAAAACTTTGTTCACAAAACTTCCTGTAATACATCTTGCCAAGTCTAAAGGCGACAGGTTAAAGAACTGATCCAAAGATTCTTAATTGATCAGTTGGGGTTATTACTGTGTGTTGTATATTGTTTTTTAGATTCAGTGGGTAACTTCAGAAGATTTCATTTCTGCATTGAAGACTCTTCCCATCGTGACTTACTGTACTATTTTCTTTATGAATGTCATGAATTTCATGTGAACGGCAGTCAGATTTATATATTACTGGCTTTTTTTTTTTTTAAGAATGATGGTAGAGGGTTTAGTTATAGAATTTTTTTGTTTAAAGGTCACAGTTTGGGTATATTTTTATGGGACTCATCTAAAAGGAAAAGTAGATGTTGATTGCTGAGATACTCCCAACTGTCGTCCATCTGCTCAAAGGAGATCACTAGGTGTTATTTTTGTGTTTCAAACCAAAAAAAAAAAATGTTGCTGCCAATGGGAACACAGAACGTTGAGGGTTTGTTGTTTTGATGCCTTTTGGTTTTGATACTGAAATATTAATGTGTGGGTAAGTTGAAAATCATACAGGGATACATTAAAAATTTTCAGGCATCTGGTATAGTTGTACTGGCTATTTTATGAGTAGTTATTGCAGATAAAGTCAGAACAGATTTATGAAGAGTGATCTTTGACAGATTTTCCAACTAATCATTTTCTGGTTCCTGTGTCTCAATGGTTTGTTTCATGTACAGGACAGCGTGGGAATAATGGAGCTTGCTCTCGTACAGCAGAGTGATATGCTATAATGATTGCATCAACATGGAGCCCACAGACAGGAAGCACTGGAACCAAGGATGAGCCCAGAAGACATGAATGATTTTGCTGTGGATGTGATCATCACTTGACCAACAGGATAATCTGCTGAAGAACATGGTGTGTTCCCATGGGTTTTGGACTATGCAGGTGCTTAAGAGACCAGTTCTCAGTATGGTCGTGTCAGGTCTGTGTTTATGTGTGGAAGACAAAATGATAAGATGTTTCAGACAAAATGCGGAATTATTTATCTTTCAAAGATGCAGACAATATGGTATGTTAAAGTCAGTTTTTTTTTCAAAGAAAAGTTTGTTCTTTTAATCCCTTAGATTATCCAAACTGATCAGAAACAGTCAGTAATTGAGTTTATGGTGAATGTTTCGTTTGTTGTAACAATAAATCTGATAATGTTGGAAAGTCTGTTTATTTCTCTTTTAAACTGGACCACATTTGGAAGGAAAATGTATTTGTGGGAGAGCCACATACTTGACTCTGCTGCTCATCCATTTTTCCCATCATTTTCTTTCTAAATGTGGCTCATTTTAAAGGGAAATAATCAGGCTTTCCATATTATTTATTGGTAAAGAAAAGAATTCACCAAACATTTACTGAGTTTTTATGATCAGTTTTATAATTTCAAATGTTGAAGAGATTACTAATAATATAATAACAATCATAGTATTTTTTTGTATCAGTGTTTGTACTATTCTTTATTGGTTGTTGTTGTATAGAAAAATGTAGACCTAAAAAGAAACTAGGAATATGGAGTGAATAATATTCTTTGTTAAATTCTGCTCAGTCTTTGTTCCTGACAACTGCTATCAGAGCAGCAGGCAGAATATTTAAGATTTTGTTTTGTTGGACTGAAAACATCTAGTGGAGTTTCACGCTCCCAATTAAACTTTAATCAGAACCAGCTCAGAAATGGTGATGTTGCAGGTCTTAACTTCTGCTGGGTTTTCTGCTACATCCAAACAGCTTTGTCTCACACAGATATTATTACATCACAACCACTGAGTGGTCGCTCGCAGTTGTATAGCTGATCGCAGGTTGACATTCTTTGCCGACTTGCCAAATTCCATTTTGTCTGGAGTACTCTGCCAGCCAAAGACAGGAAGCAAGCACAAGCATGGGAGAATGAAACGAACAATGAGTCAGTGACTGTAAGACAAAAACAAAAGCACATCACTCCCACTGCCAGGACTGGCCAAGCCTAACAGTTTATCTCAAAGCATGATGGGAAAATACCAGCGTCTGCAGCGTATAAATGTGTTTGTCTGCTGGGAGCAGACAGTGTTTTCTCTGTAAATGCCCTGACAGCTCACATGGCCCACTGATTATTTAAATGAATGGAGCTTTAATCTGCTGAACAATTATTAATCGGAGACTGACCAAGTTTAATCAATACTTTCTTCTATTGGCACATAAAAAAGCCCAGTGTTATATTTCTGTAAACAAGTTGTTGTTAGAGCTACCCTGTAGTATTTCTATCAGCTTTTATATGTATTCAATTGGAGGACATAATATGGTTTCATTAGAAAATGGACTAACTATTGTTGTTTTTCCATAGAAATAATTATTTTTGTTTAGATTATTTCTTTTAGATTTCAGTTATTTTATTGGAAATCTATTCTCTGAGTACATCTGTTTTAATTTGGCATTTTCAAGTTTGAAGTGCAAGACTGTGTGATTTGTTCATGGGACAAAGATCTCTGATGATGTTGTTCCTAGGGTCTGCTCTGGGATCAGTTTTTGGTCACAATTCCTTCCGTGAACACAGCTATATTGTTGCCTTCACATCTATTCGTCGACCTCTTTTAGTTCGTGGTATTTTTTTTTTTCTTTAGCTTCCCACACTCCTTCTTGATGCTGCTGTCTTACTACAAAAATCAATCCACAGTTTGGTAGCCATCATGAGTCTGTGTCAGAAATCTCCTGGGATTTCAGCTCTATTATTTTTCTTTCTAACCAAACTCAACGTTTCTCAGACGTTCTTCCAGTTCCAGCCTCTTGGTTATGGTGTTCCATGTCCACCATACCTGTCTGGATTACACTGTTCTATTGGTTTGGTAAAAATTCTTTTCATTTTCCTGGGTTCTTCTTCTCTGGTGAACCTTTTCAGATGGGTTGACGGGATGAGTTGCCTCAAATACAGACAATGTTCGTATTTCTTAAGTTCTTTCTTCATTGGACCTTTATGTTGCTCTGATATCTGGTTAACTGTTTCCTATGATGTCCCTATCTGCAGTCCTTATGAGATACTACTTCTTGTAGCCTGGAGGACCACTGCTGCTGTCATGTACATCATCTCGATTTATATTATGGTACTTGAAGCTACAGTATGCAGCGCTGCATTCACATCTTCTAACAGACTTCCAGAAGATTCTTTAGCTCTTCTCCTTGGTAGAAGCTTTACTGCCTGGCTAAAACAGGTGGATCACCTTTAACTTTGATTGATGAATCCTGGTGTCATCTTTGGAACATGCAGGCACATCAAGGAAGAAAAATGAAATAGCTAAACCTGAACCTGGATCTGACCAGCAGAAGCATAACACTGCCTTCCAGGCTTGTATGGTGGGCTTACTAGGCATGATGGGTTCACAGCTCCGTATACACTAATACACCCAGTAAATCTGAACTGATCAGTCCATCGATCAATCTTTATGATCCCTAATAAATAGATATTTTATATTAGGTCCATTGATAAGTGACTTTCTTAGGACTACAAAACTGTTTATGCCCAACACCTTCAGTTCTCTTTGCTTTGATTTTGTGGAAATGGTCTTGTTCTAATTAACCCTGTCGTCTTTTCTCCTGCTAAATGTAACTTTTAAATATGCATAAGGCAGTTTTGAGGGAACCATACTTTGACCCTTGTAAAATATCTTTCCAGAATCTTTTCACATGATAGATAGATACATAGAGGTAGAGACGGGTAGACACAGTTAAACATGAAGTTGTAAAATGATACAGGTAGGTACAAGTAAAACACAGATATAGATAGAGACGGGTAGAAACGGATAGAAAAAAAGTAGATATAAAATGATACAGGTAGGACTAAGTAGGTATAGTTAGATTCGTATAGAAACGGGTAGATATAAAGAAACCCAGGTAGAAACCAATAGATATAGATAAATATGGATAGAAACATAGATACAGGTAGGAATAAGCCGATATAGTTAGATACATGTAAAAACAGATAGTTACAGGTGGAAACAGATACAGGTTGAAACAAATACATACAAATAGACACAGAAACATTGACACAATAAATTTGGGTAGGAACAGATAGATAAGTAGATATAGATATATCTATATCTAGGAAGACTCGGGTAGATATAGATAGATGAAGGTACAAACAGGTAGTTGTAGAAAAATACAGGTATAGGTATGGGTAGAAACACAGATATAGATAAAAATGGGTAGAAACAGGTAGGTGCAGGGAAAAATCAATACATATATATTGATACAGGTATGAATAAGTAGATATAGACTTGTGTAGAAACATGTAGATGTAGAGAGACCCAGATTAATAAAAAAGTTAGAGACAGGTAGAAACAGAAACGGAGAAATAAAGATAGATAGATAGATAGATAGATAGATAGATAGATAGATTGATAGATTGATAGCATGACTAGGTTAATTTTGTCTTCCATTTATAGTTGTAAGAATCCATCAAGCAGCAGGAGGCGTGACCAGCCAGGCAAAAATCTGTCAGGTTGCCAGGCTAGCCACGCCTCTGGGATACCATCGGCTGGTAAAGACACGTCACAACACACGGATGACATTTCTGAAGAAGACTGAAGTTCCAGTAGAAACAGGTAACATTACAACTCGTTAAAAAAAACTATTTTCTGATCAAAAGAATTCTTACAACTATAGATATAGAGGATATATAGGTAGATGTATGGAGAAACATAAATACAGGTAGAAATAGAGACAGGTAGATATACAGTAGATAGAAACAGGTAGATATTGTTAAAAACAGGAAGTAGATATAGGTAGATGAAGCAGAAATAGGTAGACATTAAAATTCAATCTGAGAAGTCTCAGTTCCGGACAGTCAGCTGGATGTGTCCTCCTGCTGCTCGTTTGCTGTCTCTCAGCTCTTTAACTTGTTTTGACGTTCTGATGGTGTTCCATGGGTTGGGTCTGGTGTCTTTTAAAATGTTTGTAGTTTCGGTTGCAATTTTCAGAAAGCTTCCAAACCTCACTGTAATTTTGTGAATGTAAAAAGATGTTATTTATGGATGATATCAATGTATATTATCATAACCTTATGGTGTTCTGTTGTATAATTTTCTATTTTCTTCTTTTGTTTAGATTTTATATAGTATTTCATGTTTTCTTTTCACAAATGTTTATTTATTTGTACTTCATCATGTGCATTGTTTTCGGTCATAATTAAATAAGAAAAAATACTTAAGTCTCTAACACGTGGAATCTGTGGTCAAGGCTCGATAAAGGGAACTTTTTAGTTCATATTCTTATTTAAAGATCATGTGTTGACAGGCCCACCTTATCAATGCGACCCTCAACTAATCTGGAGACACCTGATGTGTACATGGGGATGAATAAACAGTATCGTGGGGAGGAATAAACAGTATTTTGAGGAGCTGTGTGAATGTTTATTGTTTTTGTTTTATTTCTGAAATTCTGTGATTTTTTTCTTGCAGAAAATTTAGGAAATTTATGATAAGGTATCATAAGAATAATAAGGGTTCAAGGTACCCCACCATTTATCAGTTTTGTTAAAATTTTTTCTTTTCTTTCACCTCACTCTCCTCCAGCTGTCTGATCTGTGATTAGGTCTCTTTATTTTAATTTTCCTGTATCAGTCCTCACATTAAGTTAGATCGCTTGTGGCAATCATGTGTTTGGTTTCCTTTTGGTTAGCACATATCTTTTATTTTTATTATTTATTATTATTATTTTTTATCATGAACATTATTTTCTTAATTTAGGGAACATAATAAATCCAAACAGAGTTAAACCTTAAGGTTTTTAGGTGAACAGTTTTCATTACTTTGCTTTACACTGGAACCATTTGTGTTTCAAGACAGATTTACCAGATTGGGATCGTCATCCTAATCTGACTTCATTAACACAATTCTTAATAAACTGTTATTGACTTTTTATCTCTTCAGTTATTTAAAGATGAAGATTGATACCAGCCTGACTATGCCCCAGCTCCCAGAGGCCCTGGCCCAAGCTGGCCTCCAATTTGCTGTGGCCACTGAGGAGGACTTTGATGAAATCATGTCAATGAGCCAGGACATCTATGGAGGCCTGGACTACCTTCCCACCAGATACACCAGCTGGCTGCAGGACACCAACCGTACAGTTATACTGGCCCGCAAACAAGGAAAAGTGGTAAGTTCAACATACATAAGGGAAATATATGAGAAAGCGTTGGTCTGAAGATGGCAGAAACATTTCCTAAATATATTCTAGAAAACATGAAGAGTGACTTTATCAACAAGTATGGAAGTACAGTCGTTTATTTACTTGGTTAGTTAGTTGGTTTTAATCTACCTTCAGGTTTCTGGTTTCATCCTGTTTGTATAAACACTATTTAACTCGCTAATATCTGGCAGATTGCTCTGGAGTCAGTCTGTGTGATTGATGATGGGGAGACCATGCTGGTGGAGGGTCTTCGTGTGGCACCCCAGGAAAGGGGTAAGGGTGTGGCTGGAGTTCTGCTGCGCTTCTGTTCTGAGCTGGTCAAATCCAAGTACCCTGAGGTGAAAGTGAGCCGGCTGACCCGTGATGACCAGATGGGACCCAAGGACTTTCAAAAGTACCGCCTCATAACTAAGCAGGTAGAAACACCTTGATATTTTCTCCAAGTTCAGACGCTTCATAACTGCTGTGATGCTCTGAGTATGTATTACAGTAAAACGTCTTTAACAGCGTTCACTGTGACTTTTCATCCTTAGAGTATCCTGCTGGTTCGCTTCAGAGCTGAAGACCTGAAACTGCGACTGTCTGAGTTCAGTTTGAGTGGAGACATCCATTCCTCTCTGTCCTTCAACCATTCACCCGTGCGTCTTGATGATTCTTCCATTACCCAGCTGTATCTGACCACAGACCTGATGCAGGGGGTCCTTCCTAATTCAACCATCATACAAGACTGGCAGCCATTCAAGCTTTTGGCCAGTAACATCGCCATCCTGCTAAAGAAGGACATCGACTGGATGGTGGATGATGTGTCCAGTCCCTCGGTGGCCAGTCTCTGTACCTTCCCCTTCAGGGTGCCCATCGGTGACAACTGGTACTGATCTTTATTTTAATTAATGAGGCCAAGCAGCAGACAACAATGAAAGAAAATTGACTTTGACAGCATTTATAAATGTCTGAACTTTCTGAGTAAATTTGAACACACAAATATTGAAGAATTGTCTCTATAATTTATAATCAATGGGAGATGAACTGATCATAGAAATCACCCTTCCCACTTTGGAATAACTAAAAGAAAATAAGACTTGAATTAAAATCCAGATTTCACTCATTCATAAGACTACTTTACTCATGCCTAGGACTATGTAATTAATTCCTAATTACTTTACTTATTTTTAGGATATTTTACTCATTCCTTAGACATATTTAATTAGTAAAGATGTCTGAAGTAGGATTGCTTTCCTAATTCCTTGTTTTTTTTTACTCATTCCTAGATGAATTGGGTTACTATCCTCTGGTTTTCCCTGAAAGTAATGTAATTTTCTTTTAGGAGGAGATAACCATTTACATTTTCCACTGTGTTTCAGGAGAATTTACTTTGACACAGTAACACATCTTATTTCTGACACTTCTGTAGCAATTTAATGTCTCAGCTTTCTTTTGAGACCAAGATTATACATACAGCACTTGTAGTTGTGTAGATATACTTAATTTATTTATTTAATTTCAGAGAAGAGGCAGAAAAATACGGCTAATTAAGAAGAGATTAAATGCAGCATGTCCTTGCATGAAATTGTGGAGTCTCATAACTTCATAGGCACATACAAACTGATCCTTGCACAAGCTGGATCTGTGCACGTCAGATAAAGTGTGCACATGTATAAAATTATATGTATACGCAACGCAACGCAGTATACGTTTATTTTCTCTATGGTGATAACAAAGTGAAGAAACTCTGCTGTCTCTCAGTATCTAACGATCTGGAGCTCAGTGTTGTAGATTTGTCTTTTACACATTATTTAAAAACAGGGAAGGCAGAAATCTGGAAAATACTTAGCAATCAAAAAAAAAAGATAAATAAATAAATCATTAAATGTTAAAACACATTTCTCCCAGTTTTCCATGAAAGAACCACATCCTGCAGTCAGGAGGAAGATCATCATCAGGAACACTTTGGAAATCCCCGTGTTGAAACAGACTTTCTACAACCTGTCAGACCATTATTAATTTCACCCCCTCAGTTTTAAACATACATTTTATTTACGTTTGCAGGCTATTTTCCTCTTAGCTAACTGGTGCTATTTTCCATCCAGGTACTACCTGAACATTGACATCTTCGGTAAAGACCTGAATTTGGCCCAGCAGCAGTTCTTCTGCCACTTGCAGCGCCACACCGCCACCCTGAAGGGTCACGTGATGTGCCAGATATTCCTGGACCCCCCTCTCTGGAAGCCCATGGCTGAATTCTGCCATAACGTCCTGAATGTTGAGCTGGTGAAGGAGTACACCGAGCAGTGTGTGGTGGAGTCAGATTTAGTGTAGTTACAGAGGATGATGATGAAGACAAAGAAAAACACAACCCTCTTTTCTGAGGAGATAGAAACCAAGCAAACAAAACTTCAGAGAATGCAGTAGATTTCATTAACGCACAAACCCATAAATGGTAGGAAGGTTAAAGGTCATAGACACATCCTGTAATCACTAAATTCTTCCGTCTTCTGAATGATAGTCAGGTCTGTCCGACAGATCAGCGGCTGGTTAGTGGGTAGGTGAGGCGAAGGTTGCATGATGGTCCCTGCATGTGAATCCCCAGGTCCAGACAGAATCAATTCATCATCGTTTAGTTTCTGTGATTAAATGATTACAGACGTGTCTTTGATCGTAGCTCCTGTTTCCTGTTTACCAGAAATCGTTCATTAGAAATGAGCTTAGAAAAAACCCCTCATATATTGGTAGAAGTGATGTAACCTAAAAATAGTTCAAACATGCAAACACGCTTCTTATGCTAAACCCTTTTTGTACCTTGACAGAATTTTAGACCTTTTAATTCCTTCTGTAAATACTCAACATCTGAGTGTGTATTAGTCTGAGTTGGGTTTCTAAATCTGCACAACTCTAAAGGCACTTTATCAGAGCTACAGTCAGTCTACATTTAGAGGAAAAGTTTAGGACATGCTCAGACACCTGATCACACCTAACTTTTTTCATTTCAAGTCTTTGTAAAGATTTACTGTATATATGTTACTAATTTAATATTTTCATTTTAATGCTGCAATAAAATTGACTTCTTAGGCTGTAAGAAAAATCTAGGCTCAGTTAATCTGAGGCAGAATGCTAACACAAAAAAAAGGCATAAACAAACAAGGAAAAATTACCATTTCTTTCAATTTCATTCAGCTTCATACAGTCGGCCATCTCAGGGCTCTTTGTTCGACTATATGCAGTTAAACTTAGCCACTCGTGCAGTTTTTCTTATTTTACTATTTTTGTCTAAATAGATTTGAGTAAAACTTTTTCAAGTTTTATTTACAGGCATTCAGATCACATGGCCTTTGCAGGTTCACATACTTTCTGTGAACGGAGTGGTGGTCAACCAAACCAAAATAACCGATGGTTCAGGAAGATCTGCAATATTGTCTGAATGTAGATGTGAGTTTAGCTCTAGAGACCTTAAAAAGTTGATCTATGCTATGTCATAGATTCTTCTATGTTATCTGCTGCTTCCGACCACCTTCTACACGGCCAACCAGAAGAAAGGTGGAAGTGTAGAACTTCCTGGTGTGTGGATGATGGAAGCAGTTGGAATTAAGACCCGTATTGACAAATCCTGCATTGTTTCTGCTCCAGGAAGTACGACTTTTGGAGTTTTTATAGCCTTGTTGCTAGGGCAACTGGCAGTGACAAGTTTCTTTGAAGGAGTCCAGTTGATGTCGTCTTAATCAGAAAGATTGCTATGACATCCCGGTGGATGAAGATAAAACATTAGCTCAAGTTGAAATGAGCTAAAAGAAAAGGACCATAATCCGCTAAAGAAAAGGGATTTCCAAACTTTTAACAAAGTGATCTCTGAAACTCTGACGTGATCTGACTAAGCTCCTTCTGATCCTAATCAGAGGTTCACAAGACACTTCTCTATGTTTTTTTTTTATTTAATTAAAAGTTAATAGTTAATAGTTTCAGGATCTGATCCATTAGAACAACCATAAACAAGACAAGCATTACCACAGTCTGGTCTACAATTAGCTGGTTGACCACCACTTCCTGTTAACGTGAGGTGAAACCCAGCTGTTGAAGGGTTATTTTAGGAAGTACAACTATTTAAAAAGTATAACCCTATATTTCTGACTGACATGTCATTATTATTATTTTATTTAATACTTTTATTGCAGTTTGTCAACAAAAACTGGTCCTGTTTCAGGTGACTATTCATTTGCATTGTGATCGACCGTCTGAGACTGAACAGATGTTTGAACTTAATTAATCCATCTGGTTCTGTCTGCTTCACTCATCAAGGAGCATCAAAAATCTGATCATTCTCTGATTTCTGGAGTTATCAGATTATTCCAGTGATTATGTAGACAGAATATTATGATTAGGAGAAATCAGATTAACACATGTAGATTTCGCTCCAATACTCCGATGTCTTCCTACAGGTAGACCCATTTAAATGATTTATTTAGTTTTTATGTCTGTGCATATACA
Organism: Rhadinocentrus ornatus; assembly: GCA_037177495.1. Lineage (NCBI taxonomy): Eukaryota > Metazoa > Chordata > Actinopteri > Atheriniformes > Melanotaeniidae > Rhadinocentrus > Rhadinocentrus ornatus. Next base: position 22,457,985 of record JBAMHW010000005.1, on the reverse strand, counting down.
AAAAAATTGCATTACTTCTCTCTTTTCAACATTTTCCATTGAAAACATGGAACCAGCGCCATCACATTGTGAGCAGAAAACAAAAGAAAAACACGATAGTGTCGAGCAACAGGAAGTTGGAGTAAAGTAAAACAAAACAAAAATACAAACTGTTTCTTCCAAACGCTGTGATGGGTAATGTGAGATCGCTAGTTAACAAAATGGACGAGCTTGAGGTGCCTAACAAGGTCTCATAAAGAAGAATGCAGTATTATGTGCTTCACCGAGACATGGCTGCACGAACACATCCCGGACTCTAATGTGTCTGTACACTGCTTTAAGACTGTACGAGCAGACTGCGATAAGAAAATCAGAGTAAAGCTAAAGGAAGGTGGAATTGCAGAGCTTTTTAACTACCATTGGTGCCATTCTGGACATGCCACTGTAAAGGAGAAGATCTGCACAAAGGACATGGAACTGTTAGATGTAAGTTTTTGTCTATATTATTTACTCAGAGAATTTACCTGTGCTATTCTGGTAACGGTTTATATTATACCTGGTACCGCTGCAGACACAACTTGTGACATCATCAGCTCCAGTCGTTGCTAGGCTACAGCATCCTAACGCATTCAGTGCAGTTTATGGAGACTTCAACAACATCTCCCTCTCTGCTACATTACCAACATTTCAACAGTTTGTCAGCTGCTCCACCAGAAAAAATAAGATCTTGGACTACGTTTTATGCAAATATTAAAAATGCATCCAGCTCCTTTGCCCAGCCTCCTTTAGGACAATCAGACGGTGATCCGGTTCTTCTTACCTCCACCAACAGGGCCATTGTTCGTCAGCAACTAGTCATCAGACAGACCATTAAAATCTGGTCTAGTGAAGCTGAAGATGCTTTGAGGGAATATTTTTATGGCCACAGACTGTAATGTCTTGGAGCCACATGGACATGACATCAATGCCATGACTGAGTGAGTGACAGATTATATCAACCTCTGTGTGGATAGGATCGTCCCAACAAGAACAGTGAGATGCTTTTTCAGTAACAAACTCTGGATCACCAAGGCTTCAGGTATGGGGACAGGGAATTATTGTAGACAACACATAAACAACAAATTTAAAACAAAATTAAGAAGTGCAAGGAGAATTACTTTAAAAAGTTAGAAAACCAGCTCCAGCAATACCCCCCCACCCACCTTCAGTTAAACAGACCACACCTACATGAGCCACACCTTTCCTGTCACACCTCCACTCTTATTCATGACTAAGCCCAGCTTAGTCATGGACTTTGGTCATGGGGGATATCACTGACAGAAGCTGAGTACAGAGAACTGGTCAGACTGGAATGTCCTGAAACAATAACCTCATCTTGAACACAAACAAAATAGAACAAAACATTGTCTACGTCCTGGGAGAAAAGGTGGAGGCGGTGGAGAAATACAAGTACCTTGGAGATAGACAACAGACTACACTGGAAACGCAATACAGAGGTAAAAGTAGACTCTACTTCTTAAGGAAGCTAAGATCATTCAGTGTCTGCACCAAAATGTTGCAAATCTTCTATAAGTCTGTTGTGGAAAGTGCAATCAGCTTTGCATTCATCTGTTGGGGAACCATCAGTCAGAAACTAAAAGTTACTGAACAAATGTATCAAAAAGGCTGGTTCTGTGCTAAGGATAACTCTGGAGCCACTCCAGCTGATTGTCCAGAAAAGGATGATGCACAAGTTGCTAAAAATAATGGATTATTCCTCTCACCCTCTACATAATTAAGTGGAGAAACAACAGTATTTTCAGTGTGAGGCATTGTCAGTTCAATGCAAGACAGAAAGGTACTGGAGATCATTCCTGCCAGCAGTCATCACCCTCTAACAAAGCACTAAATTCTTCTAATCAATTATTATTTTTATTCGCACAAACAAAACCTACTATAACATTATAATTTTTATTAAATTTTCATTTCATTTAATTATCAGCTAATGCTAAGACCGCATACTCCGACATTAGCAGCTAATGCTAAGAAGCGTGCTCACACATTACCAGCTAATGCTAAGACCACATGTTCCCACATTACCAGCTAATGCTAAGACCACGTTCTCCCACATTACCAGCTAATGCTAAGACCACGTGCTCCTACATTACCAGCTAATGCTAAGACCACGTTCTCCCACGTTACCAGCTAATGCTAAAATCGTGGGCTCTAAAGACATTAACAGGAAGTTATGTCCCTAAATACTCTGTAAGAAATTTGATAATGGACTGGAAAATGTAGACCAGGGTTTTCTGAATAACACATTTCAGACATGGATCTATAGATGGCTCAGATCTGATTGTTACAGCTATCTGATTACTCCCAGTTATCAGATTTTAATGGTCATGCAAACAGACTCACTTAAATAATCAATAATCTACAGGCCATCATAGGTTTTACAGATTATGTTGATTTGCCCCTAATTCTGGTCATCCTGTTACAGCCCACACCTGTAACTGCATTTTAACTAATGACCAGATTACATGTCAGATCCTTAAAAGAGGGTTCTACATATTAAAGGTTGTAATCCCTCTTACATCAATTTGATCACCAAGTGATCTAAATGGTCAAACTTTGGTGTATATAAGGTTAAAGTTTGTTGTCTGGAAGCAGCAGTTTAACTGGTATTATTTGGGATTAACCCTGTAAAACAGCTTCAGTGCTCCATCTCATTGACAGGCCAAAGCTCTACTGAGGGATTCCAATTAGAAAAGAAATCTCAGAGTCATCTTCCGTCCCTCCATCCCAGACTGACAGGTTTTCCTCAAGAATCTATCTGACTGTCCAAGTCTGCAACGCGTATGCGTAGCTCCGTTCAGCTCCACTGGATGGATGAAAAATAATCTATTTTGGGAGTGTTTTAATGATGAGTTGGAAAGAATGAGTTGTAATTTCATTTATGATCCTATAACTCTGCATCTAGGACAAATATTAAGTCAAATATTTTTACAACAAATTAGGACCATAGGGGTGTTTTACAAAATGTTCTTTCACTCTGTCATTTATCCTATTTTGTTGCATTAAAACCTGGAATTAAAATGGATTTTGTATGGCTTGTATTATTTGGTCTGGAACTATTTCAACACCTAGTAGAGGTCCTTAGCTCCTCATGTTTATAAGATTTGTCCAAAAAAGACGGACCGTTTATTAAAACTTTTGAAGTCAGCAGGAAAATGTGGACAGGGATCCTGGATTGGAGGTATGTGTTCACACTTTTCCAGAGAAGACTGATCTATACTAATATAATCATTCCAGAAGCACAGTCCAAAACTGATAAAGGTGTGGAGAACTTTTTTCAGGTCGTTGAGAGGGACAGAAGGTGAAGACTGCTGTCAGCAGAACTGTGATTCCAAATTCCCTTGTAGGCTTGAGCGATGAAGGCGGTGCGAGGCCTATTGTAATGCAGATGTGTTTTTTTCTCCTCCTCCTTCATTATTCGTCTTCTTCTGGTAAATTAATTGCTTCACTTCAAAGTAGCCTGTACTTAGTGTTGGGGTAGTTACTCTAAAAAAGTCATTTGTTACTAGTTACTCATTGCTTCTGTAAACTGTAATGAAATTACTATTATTATTAAGTAACGCCACCTGGAGCTATTTCACTACCGGGGAACGACTCAATGGACGAACTGATCTCAATAGATAAGAAGCTTAGTAGCTTGGATGCCCGTTTGAACCTGGTGGAGATTCTCCATAAAGAGTTCCAGGCGCTACGCTAGTCGCTGGAGTTTAGCCAGAAGCAGGTAGAAACCCTCGCGGCGGAGACTGCCAGCCTCAGAGACTCAGTAAAATCCCTCAATGAGGGCTTGACCCGACTCTCTGAGGAAAACAAAGAGATCAAAGAAATCGTGACGGATCTGCAGGCGCGGAGCATGAGAGATAATCAAGTGTTTGCAGGGATTCCAGAGCAGACAGAGGAAGACCCCGAGATCACAGTGAAAAACTTCATCAAAACTCACCTAAAACTCCGGGAGGAAACGGTTGGAAACATCTCCTTTCACAGAGTCCATCATCTAGGTGGAAAAAAACCAGGGTCCAATAGACTAAGACCCATTGTAACCAAGTTCGTCAACTTCAAGCAGAAAGAACCAGGGCCGCGAACTGAAGGGAACGAACTTCGAAGTAAACGGCCGATATCCGAGGGAGATTCTGGACCGACGAAGAGTCCTGTTTCCCATCAGGAGAAAATTCATTGCTGAAGGCGCTCGCGCTGTCATCGCGGTGGATAAATTATTTATTAATGGACAGCTGAATCGCGACGCGGACATCACTCCGTGGCTCTACTGATGTGTTGGTATATGCTTCCATTTCTTCATATTCTTACTAAATCGTGTCAATGCATAAAACTGCCATAAAAGATCATTTTGTTAACAGTAAACTCACTGCCTGTCTCCACAACAATGCCCTTAACACAGATGTGGTTTTTTAACATTTTGCTTGGCACTGTGTATGCCTGAGCATGTGTGTTTGGTTCATCCCTGTCCTGAGTTATTTAAAAATAAACCTTGTCACACGCACCATTTCGCCTCCTGCCTGATACTGCCTGTATTTGGGTACTCACCACCACCTCCCATACATGACACAAACTTTCTTCCAACTTCAAAATGGGAGGCTGACTTATCCAGTAACTTTAATCAAAATGAACGGTTACAAATATGTTCAAACACCTTTAAATGACTAAGAATTCAAATATGCAACTAATACATTTCAAAATTCTGCATAGAACTTATTATACAGGGAAAGGATGGGTCTGTCACAATCAAACATCTGCTTACATTGCACGGATAACACCACTGACAACTATTTCCATGCCTTGTGGTCCTGCACACCCGTTCACAGGTTTTGGCTCCAGGTTTGCGAAGACATGTCAACCTGGTTTAAATGTAATATTCCTGCAAACCCCACAATGTGTCTACTAGGTGACTTAGGTGACATTAATATAGCAATTAACTCGGCACACATGATACACTCGGCATTATGCATCGCAAAGAAAACTATCCTTGTGAACTGAAAAACTAAAAATCTGTGTATTCAGCGGTTTAGGAATCTCTTAGTAGACCACATCAGTAGTGACACAATGTCTGCCTCCTCTTCAAAGAAGCAGTTAGTTGAAACTCGTTCCCTCTGGTCCCCTGTGATTTGCTCCATCAATTAGTGTAGGTGGAGGACTGTGACCTCGTTGCATTTGGAGGTTGGACAATGGCACGGAGTGACTAGTACTTATGGGTTCTTGGTGGTTTCCCGTGTTGCAGGACCGGGCTGCTCTGCGTTGAAGGTTTCTGTTATGAATAATATTTTCAAAGTATTTAATTCCTTTGCTAATCCATTGGTTAAAATTTAGCATATTTTTCTTTAGTAGAAGATCAGGATTGTTCCAGATGGGTGTGAGTTTACATGGTATTATTGAGGATTTTTTTTTTTTTTTTAAAGAAATTCCCACCAGGCTGTCAGAGAAGTGCTGATGTTGACACTTTTAAAGCACTTTTTTTATACTTAAGCTGAAAAAAGGAAGATTAGAAATTTCCAAGTTATCACAAAATGTTTGTTCTATATCTATCCA
>JBAMHW010000005.1:22427864-22443890 GCA_037177495.1 Rhadinocentrus ornatus | reverse complement strand
TCGGGATCCCTCCGGATGAGCTGGTGAATGTGGCCGGGGAGAGGGAAGTCTGGGTTTCCCTGCTTAGGCAGCTGCCCTTGTGACCTGACTCTGGATAAGCGGCAGAGAATGGATGGATGGATGGAACTTAAATTTAATATGCTTAAAAACACTGAGAAACAAGACCCTGAGCAGAAGTTTTGGTTTTAGTGTGAGCAGCAAGCATATTTGTGTATGTGTTTGTCCTACCTGGGTGTTGTTCCGAGCCTCAAACTCATTGTTGCCCAAGGCCCTTTCGTGTTCCAATTTCTTATGACTCTCCTTCAGCAGGAAGCAGACCAGCCATCTATAGGCTGCCAGAGGCACTGAAATTATTGATTCATAAAAAGAAAAGAAATGCAGCTAGCAGAATTAGTGTTTTAGTAGTTAATAAGAAAATTAAGTCTGTAGTTTGAATATACATAACATGTCTGTATAGAACGTTTTTCCTGCCAATAAGGTTTAACTGATAAGTTCACCTTCAATCTTACATGCATTTGATTTTCTCCTGAGCTGATCACATTTTATTATGAAAATATTCAGCTATTGAAATGATACAGAATAAAACTTTCCTATATATATATATATATATATATATATTTAGTTTAAGTTTTTGGAAAGCTGAAATACCTTCTGGGTCGACACACTCCTCACATGTTGTTGCTGAAAAACTGCTTTTCAGGATTTGCTGGAAATCCTTCAAGAAATCCACTGTGTGAAAAGGAGACTCAATCCGAACATCATCTGAAACCCAAAAACATCCAATGAGGTTGTAAAGAATTGCATTAATTAATGTTTAGGTTTAATGTTCCCAAAAGACAGGTCCGTTAATCATGTTATCTCAAATTAAGCTAGAACAATCTGTTGGTACATACATGCTGGTAAATGCTGGTTTGTGTGTTATTTAATTTTACAACCAGTTTAAGTCACATAAAGGACTCAATGACTCAGCCACAATACCACCCAGTCCTGAGAGCTTGAATAAAAGCAGCTGTACTTCTTTTTCTTGTTTTTTTTAACATTTCAATAAGAGGCTTCTTAAGTTCTGAATGTACATCAAGAATTAATTCCTCAAAACAGGCTTAACTGTGTCTCCAACCAAGAATGAAGAGGCAAAAGATCCACATACCCTTCAACCTCATTCCTGAGTCAATAAAGTACACAAGTTCCCATTCCAGCAGGTCCTGATCCCCAAACAACGTCTGAGTTTTTTACCATGAAAAAGTTTCTACAGTAAAAAAAACAACAAAAAAAACCCTCCACATGATATCCTAATGTCGTCACCTTCCTAATATTCAGATGGCATGACAGTGTGATGAGCATCTGTATACATGTGAACATGAATAACAACAGTAAATTCTGGTACCAGTAGTTCAGAGGATGGAGAACTGACCGTGGACTTTGCTGTAGAACCAGCTGAGCAGATAGTTGCTGGTCTGTTGCAGCAACACGTTGTTGTCTCCTTCATATGTGCAGTTTGGGTCGTTGTCATCTCGTAGATCACCCAGCCGGCTCACTGAAAATAAATATTTACATCACTATAGTCTCTAACTCAGAGGGATGTGTGTTTAACTGAATATGTTAGAGACTGACTGGCCAGATATCCATGTCCACCACAGGCTTCCCTACACTCCTGGATCGCCCTCTGAGCGGTCCAAGAGCCCAGAGCTTTGCTGGAGCAGCCCATAGCGTGGATTTCTCTGCCCATCTCTGCCTGTAGAAGACACATGAGAAAAACACTAGGACATGGTATAAACGAGAACATGTTTGGATTTCCTGGTGTGCATCATGTGTACTTACCTGTTTGTCACTGTTGTCCTTCATCATCTGTCCAATCTGGAACTCAACAAAGTTCATGAAGGTAGATTTGGTAAAGTTTTCCAGTGCATATGATGCTGCCAGGTACGGGATCAGACGCCATTGCTGAAAGAACAACCATTCAAACATTAGAACTGTAGCCATCCCATTCCCAGAATTCTCTCCTACAAGAGCGGGAAGCTGCACTAACACACAGATTAGGTTTTTTGGGGTTTTCAAGGTGTCTATGGTTCTGCAGGTCCATTATCCATCTAACTTCTCATAATACATAAAAAGTAGCCAAACATGACACCGTTTTTGTGGTTGTATGCTGTAATGTTACAACCCATGCACTTTACCACTGAACTGAATAGAAAGAACTGAATGATCTGTTGTTGACGTGTAAAGATGTGAGGAACGAGTTATTTTGTTTAGAAACTTGTACAATGTTCTTTGTAAAATAAATTCTCGGGGCTCCAGACCATCATTCTTCAAATCAGCTATTATTATAAATTTGTTCATTTTATTTAAGTCTGATGATGGTCCCCTCCCTGAGCTGCCACTTTAGAGGGTTTTGCGCATTCTGAAGATCCTAGGAGCTATGTTGTCGTGGGCTTTATGGGTCACCCATGGTAAACAGGTCTCTAGGGGAGGGACCAGACAAGGTGCGGCTCAATAGTCCCCTATCAGGAAGAAAAACAATGGATCCAGGTTTCCCTTGCATGGGTCACCGGGGCTCCCCTCTGGAGCCAGGCCTGTAGGTGGGGCACGGAGGTGAGCACCTGGTGGCTCTGCCCTTTGCCCATGGGGCCCATTGGGCTCAGCCTTAAAGGGTGACATGGGCCCCCCTTCCTGTGGCTTCACCACCTGCAGGAGGGGACTTAGGGGTTGGGTGCAGTGTAAACTGGGCGGCGGCTGAAGGCGGGGACACTGGCACTCTGATCCTCGGCTGCAGAGGCTAGCTCTAGAGATGTGGAACGTCATCTTTGGCGGCGAAGGAGCCTGAGCTGGTGCACAAGGTTGAGCATTTCTAGCTAGATATAGTTGGACTTTAATGCACAGCTTGGGTTTTGGAACCATTGTCCTTAAGAAGAGTTAACCCTCTTCCATTCTGGAGTTGCTCCTGTTGACAGGTGCTGAGCACGTGTAGGCATACTAATTCCCCCACGGCTTGGCGCCTGTACATTAGGATTTACCTTGGTGGAAGAGAGGGTAGCCTCCCTCGGCTTTGAAGCAGGGGGACGGGTCCTGATTGTTTGTGCTTAAGCATTAAACAACAGTTCAAAGTACCCACCCTATTTGGAGTCCTTGAAAGGGGTGTTGAAGAGCACTCCTTCCGGGGACTCCCTTGTTCTGCTGGGGGTCTTCAATGCTTATGTGGGCAATGACAGTGAGACCTGGAGGGGCTTGATTGGGAAGAACGGCCCCCTGTCCTGAATCCGAGTGTTTTTTTAATTGGACTTTTGTGCTTGTAATGGATTGTCCAAAACACACACTATGTTCAGGCATAAGAGTGTCCACATGTGCACTTGGCACCAGGATGCTCTAGGCCGCAGTTCGATGATCGACTTTGTAGTCGTACCATCAGATTTGTGGACGCATGTCTTGGATACTAGGGTAAAGAGAGGGGCAGAGCTGTCAACTGATCACCAACTGGTGGTGTGTTACCTGAGTACCAGCAGGTAACACACCTGTAATGATGACCAAAAAGTTAGCAAAAAAACACTGTAGATGGAAATGCTACAAACGTAACAACCAGGCTAAAAATACTATGGGTTTAAGTCCCACGGCTGGCAACTGAGGTTCACACTGTGGGCCTCAGCCTAAAGAGCAGTTGGGCCCCCAACTGGTCACCGGGCAACACAATCTGGCCTGGCAGCTCACTGCTCCTAGTAACTAGGCTGGTTTGAATGCAGAGAAAAATTTTCCCAGCTAGGATTAATAAAGTAAAATAATAATAAAAAAAAATTCAATCAGGATATTTAAGCTAACCATAATATACAATAATAATATTATACAATATACACCATTTAAAAAAAACAAACAAACAAAAAAAACGTATTATTTCATATCTTTTAAGTGTATTATATTTTAATATTTGCTTAAATTGAACCGGTCTTGTAAGTGATTCAGTGAATATTAGTTTTTGTTTTTACATGTGTTTTTGTTTAGAATGTTTGTACCCCCTCAGACTGATTTTACTCTCCTTCAAATTTCCATATTTTCAGTTTGATGAACAAAATTAGATCATTGCTGATGTCTTTACTCAGGTATTAACACACACTTGAATGAACCTGAACCTTTTATAGATGTGCCTACACTGATGATGATCAGCAGTTTATTAATCAGCAGCTCTTGGCTGTTATTGACCTTCTGAACTCTCGTTGAATCAGTGGACATAGTGTATGACGTAAGCCTTCTTGTACATTCCCTTCGTTCCTACCTGTAACTGGTACTCCAGAACCGGAACCTCCTCTGTGTCTTTGGGTCCAAACTGTCGTCTGGTGGCTGAGAAGCGTATGGCCACAGTCAGAGCCAGTTTCATATTGTTGAGAGCGATCCTGCTGATGTACACCCTGCCGCCTGAAAGGGCACCCAGAGATGTCCCAAAACGCTTGTTTGGATCCTGATGAGAAAAGCAAAGAAACCGTTACTGGGAAAAAAAACCTCAGTGGAACACAGGAGTAAAATGTTTCTCCCAAAGACAGACAGACATTACTTTAATTTTAATGTTTAATGACCAAAAAGGGCAGTTAATAAAACGGTTTCTATTTTTTTTTTCCTCCTATGTGAAATGACATAACCAAATTATACTGTGTATCCTCATAACTACAAGGACTCTACGTATAATCTTGGTCTTGAAGAGAAGCGGAGACATGTGAGATTACTACATAAGTGTCAGAATCAAGATATGGGTTACTTTGTCAGAGTAAATATACCTAAAACACAGTAAAATAAAACCAAATTACTTTCAGTAAAAACCAGAGGACAGCAGTTCAATTAATCTAGAAATTAGTGAAGTAGTCCTAGGAATTAGTAAGTTAGTCCCAGGAATAGGAAAAGTAGCCCGATGAATTAGTAAAGCAGTCTCTCACTGGGAATTAGTAAAGTAGTCTTGGAAATGTCTGATGAGGAATTGTGCTACAATAGAGGGTAAAAACAGTGTTTTAATAGGGGTGGTACGCAGGTAAATATCTCATAAAGCCATCAGCTGATGTTGATATCAGAGTCAGGAAAAAGAAGTAAAGCCCAAGATAGCATATTATAGGAAGAGTAAATACTTACAGTATAAAAACTACTTCATATTCATGGAAACTACCAGGCCCTTCATGATTAATTTTAAACAAAGGCAGAATCATAGGAGATTACAAGATTGTTTCAGAGCTACAAAAAAAACTTTTTAAGCCCAAAACAGCAAAAGTAAGACATGATTTATGATTTTGGCTGTTAGCTCAAAAAGCTTTAGTCCCACAGTGATGACACAAACATCTCTCTAATCAGTAGAGTTTCTGCTGTCATATGACACCTTGTTTGTGTGGTTTGTTTGAAGTGGAAACATTGACAGAAGCTCTAAAGTGGCCAGTGCCGTTCTACTTTTTTTGTTACATTCCCATATGATTGATTGGGGTTTAAACTGTGTCAGGTTTGGATGCCAATGGTTGGTAGTCTTTTAGCTGAGTTTCTCTCTGACATTTTGGTATGCTACAAGCTAGGATTGATGCTCCCTAGTGTGTATAAACCTTTGGACTGTAGTATCTCAATCTCACCCGTGTACAGGGGGGTCTGTAATGAAGACGTTAAATAAAGATCATCATAAGTTGTCTACTCCACAGAGATGGGTTTTATGGAGGAGTAGACAGTAAAAGACTCTGCTTTACATTCTGGGCATGTTCACACTGCTGCTTTTTGGTTCACTTTAAATGGATCATGGTCTGCTTCCACACATAGTATGATTTGTTTGGTGCTGTGTGAACACCAACCTCACTCTGATGTGGCGCAAACAAGCGGACTCTGGTCCTGTTAAAAGGCAGGGGTCGCGGTTCACTTGCAAATGGACTATCCAGTGGATGAAAATAAAAGTGACGTGTGCCAACCATGATAAAGCAACAAGAAAAAGAAGGTAGTGATGTAGAGTACTGTTTTGGGTAGGAGGAAAATCAAAGCCCACAGCATGTGTTCAGAAAACCGTATATGTTCTGCACACTACAGCAAAATTAGGAACCCCAACACCAGAGTCCTGCTCGGGTCCAATTTTACCAACCCGCACCTGTTAGGATGAAAAAACCTGACCCGCTTTTATCTCCCATTGAAATCTGGCCCCCACTTTAACGATGTATATCCACGACCTAACCTGCACGTTAACATATTAGAGGGGCAGTGTACCCTAAAATGTGTTTTTGAGCGGCAAACAATATAGTATTATTTAATTGTGAAGAAAACCTTATACTTATTAAACCAACACCTATAGCGTTGATAAAATTTGTCATTTCTTGCAGGCACAGAAACCTGCACCCACCAATGCATATGAACGAATGTGAATTATATGGTGTAGAGTTTCAGCCTGCTATTCTTGAGTTTCTAATGAAATATTCCTGCAATGAAACAGATTTGTGCTTACTCTTTGTGCTGATCTTCATCTGGTGACAGACAGCAGTTAAAATTGCAGCAGCAGCAACTTACAGCGACACAGAAACAAATCAGAGAAGAAGAAGATAATCGTGAAGAGAAAAGAAGAATGAAGAGGAGGATAACTGTAGAAATTGTGCAAGCTTTTGAAGAAAGACTATATGCAAATGCTTAAGGCGTGTTGGGCGGTTGAAACAACTTTATTGTAATGCATTACTGCTGCTGAAACTGATGTCATTTTTCAAAATGTGGCAGTGGGTGGAGTTATGCAAAAACTAGAGTGTGTAATTACACTTTTAATTGTAAATACACCCCGTCCTTCCCTTCATACATTACTTTTCTTTATTTGTTCATTTATTTAATGTGATACTGTTGTTTTGTCATTGTTTCAATTTACAATAAAAACAGGAAAAGACAACACATTGAATATATTTCAAGACAAAATTTGCTTTTACCATTTTTTTAACACTGAACCACTAGACTACTGCCCTATAGTTATTTTGCCACTTGATTGCTTAATTCATTTGATCACATAACCAGCAGTATAAAAATCTTTCTAACTAACTGCTCTAGCTGCACTGGACGCTGGGATAGCAAGAACAAGGGTTGGAAAGGCTTCAGTGTATGTAACCATGGCGCCTGCTCGTCATGTCCACAAAAATGAGAAAGTAGAAAGTAAAAAAAATAATAAAATTCTATTGTCACCCACGACCTGTCAGCACTGAATAAATATATACCCGTACCTGTGAAATTTAGTCTATGTAATTTTAACCACAAGACAGTGTTTTTGCGGGTTTCCGAACCATTGCAAAATGGTTTGGACTGCATTGTTTACTGTTTACTTGAGGTGAAGGAGTCAGCGGATGCAAAAAGATTTCCTCTTTCCAACCTGGCCAATCGAGGAACTCAGTTTTCTTCTTCTTATTGCCTTTTCATTATTTATCTATGCTTGTTTAAAGCAGTATCCGACCTAGCGACCAGTTGTTTTAATTATGAAATGTCTGGGTGGTTTTGTACGCTTCAGTAAAGTGCCGTTTGAACAAAAACTAAACCAAAGGAAAATGTGAAATTTTTGGGAAATCCCTGCCCAATCGAATTGAGTGCCCTGGACCATGTTGGTGTGAATGCCCTCTTAGACACTGAATTGGGGCTTCAGTTGCTGTTTGTACCTGTTCCTTCTGTACTAACCTTAAATGGTGTCACATAGCGGCCATCAGGAGTAACATCGCCTGTCCTATTCAGTAGGTTCTCCCGTGGGATTCTCACATTGTGAAACAATGCAAAACTTTTGGCAAAAAAGAGAAGAGATTAACAAAGAAATTCTGATGCCACAATGAAGAAAAGCAGAGGCAGTACTTAGTGAGTACTTAGACCCCTTTTTATACATAAGCAGCACAAAGCGCTTTACATAATAAAATGCACAAAAAAACAATGTTTGCAAATAGAAAAGAATATAACACTATTAAAAATTCCTAACTACTCTTTCTCTCACACACACTCACTCATACCCAAAGAAACTGGCTTTAAGAACATCCAGAGGGCCGATACTTAAGGGCCACAGGGTCCGTAGGGGCTCATAATGTAAAAATAAGTCAGCTAAATAAAAAGGCACAAGACCATTTAGACATTAATAAAGCACTAAAAGAACCTTAAAATCAACCCTTAAAATGCACAGGGAGCCAATGCAGCGATTTTAAAACTGGTGTAATACGTTCCTGTCCTCTGGTCCTCGTCAGAACACCTGCCGCTGAGTTCTGAAGTAATTGTAGTTTTGAAACACACATTTTGGGAAGACCAGAGAGCAGGGCATTTCAGTAATCTATTCTACTAGATATAAAAGCATGCACCAGCACCTCATTGCTGGCAAGAAAGAGGAATGGATATTACTAGTGATATCCTGAATTCAGTGAGATTAAAACTAATTCTTAAAGTAAACCAACTTTAATAAGAAAAGCAGCAAAGAAAGATGGCCATTTCATGCACATTTACTTAAAATAGATTACATTTTAATCAGGGGTGAAAAAAAAAAAAAAAAAAAAAAGATAGCAAGGGTGCATGCCAGTCTGGAAGAGGTACGCATCAAGCCTCCGCAGACCTATTCAGAGTCTACGACGGTGACGCCTTAAAGTGGATTTATGCTTGCACGTGTCTGCGTCTGCGTAACTGCCCTAGGCTCAGCGTAGCTCCGCAGAGGCTTGACAGCCACCTCTTCCAGACCTGACGTGCACCCCTCCTACGCAGACGGTTATGCGGAGGTACTCCCTAAACAGAGAAGCTGTGTACATAAAAAAATTACATAATGTAAATAGATATTAAAAATGGGATAAAAGAAATTCTACATTTAGATGTCAGACCCTAAGCAAGGAGAAAAGCATTTGTCGAATGACTGTAGAATAGAAGACGTGAAACTTGAAAAACTGAACTGGTCCTCATTTGAGGCAGAAACTGAAACATCTCCATCACCTGAGATTTAACCTGGATCCTTGGAAATCTCAGAGAAACTGGTTGGTTTACCTTAGAGGTGTGGATGGTGTATATGTTCAGGAGATCTGCTAAATCAGAGCTGATCCATTAGTGATCTCCAGGGTGGGAGATGGAGGGTTGGACAATTTGGCCAAAAGATAAGAGGTAAAAAAGAAAACTGAAAAGCTGCCTTTCTCCTTTACCATTGGTAGATTAACTCAAGTGATTCTAATGTGGCGATGGCCGACATTAATGCACACATCAAGATATTAACGGTTCTATTTTTCCTGTTTTAAAAAAACTAGTGCTGGGCACATTAACGCGTTAAAAAACTCATAACAGAGATTTGGCCCTGCAGATAACTTCACTTCTATAGAACTGATCAATTTTGTCTTTAGCCCACATTTAAGGTCACTAAGACAGTTAAATAATGGATGTATTGAATCATTACTAGGTAGTAGACCTGAACAAACAATTAGATTGTTATTATTCCTGAAATGAAATCCCACAAGCAGAACAGAAAAAAAAGCACAGGCCCCAACCCTGGAGATCCACCACAAGTGGGAGGGGAAGATAAAAAAAAAAAATCCCTAAATGAAGAAAAAAAAACTTCTTGTACATTAGAACAATTTAAACCGGGTCAAGACCAAACCTTAGATATGACCCATTGTTCATATGTTATGTTGTTATTTTATCATGTTATATTTATATATAATATAAAAATGACAATGTTTGTCAGCATGTTTATAGAATACAGACAGACCTCATTAGCTAACATCTGGGTAAACATATTGATGAAAACATGTCAGATACAGAAATAAACAACCATAAGCAGGTTAGCATGTCCTGCTGAGGTTACCTACCCGTTATCCAGGCCGTTCTGACCCAACTTCTTCCCCATGTCTCCAACCAGCACACCAGGTAGAGCCAGCAGGGTTTTAGGATCTCTCATCTGGATCAAACAAGGTGGTTCACTGAAAGGGTCATCAGCATAAAACCTCCTCATCTACACTAAAGAAATACTGATCGAATGACTTTTGCATTCTATTGAAACTAATTCATATCAGAAAACATCTTGGTAAAGAAAGCAAAGTTTGTGTTTTTTTCAATCTAATTAAATTTGTTTCAACAGAACTGTATTTACCGTGATAATTTATGACAACAAATAAGAAAAGTAGATAAAGAAACTAAAAGACCGGTTCAGATGTTCAGTTTGATTATTGTCCACTTATAACACCACAAGAGGTCTGATCAGTCCTTCCCAGACTGTAATGATGAAGCTAGCTTCTGTTTCGCAGGTCTGTAAACTTGCAGAATATTTAAAGCCTGATTTTACTGAAAGGTATTTGTTTTAAAGCTTGATCTGTTCATAATAAACTTCACTGCAGCGAGAAAAGTCCCTTTAATACATCTGTTAGTTTTTAAGTTTTAATTTACAGCTGATGTTTGACTTTGACATATATTACATCACTTCCTGTTTACCTTGCGCTCCGAGGGGTATTCCATGAAGCAGTGTTAAAACAAAGTCTTGCTTATTTCAATAAATCTGGATTATCAAAGGGAGAGTTCAGTTCCATCATTGTAGCTTAAATGAGTCCCAGCTGAGTAACTATGGTAACTAGAGCTGAAGAAACCGTATACTCCAGATCAGGATAACTGTGCATCTTATTGCAAGTCTTGTTTCAAAGAATGACCAGCAAGCATGTAATAACATAAAATAAAAATATATTAAAATCAAATAACTGCATTTTCACTGTTTTCAGATTCAGAATAAATAAAAACTTTGCTAAGTAAAAGAAATATATGCAACAAGTGTGACCGTATATATTTAAGAAAGAAATCCAACTGCATTTACCAATGGATCATTCTTCTGATGAGAAGAATGACCCTCTGTTTTATCTTTATCTGTTTAAATGTGATTGTAAAATTTTTATTTCAATATAAAAATCTTAGAATCTTTCATTTAATTGTCTTTCATGAAGGATGTTAATTTAGTTTAGTGGTTATGCTTCAGTGAAGTTCCCAGAATGTAGCCAATCAGAGAGCGAGCTGACCGGGGATCAAGGAAGAATATAAAGTTCGTGTTCATGCTGTCTCCAGTGTTATTTTATTTAGTTCAGGACTTTTCTGTTGCAAGATCTCTATCATTACTTTATTGTGTATATCCTCTTCCATGCTGGGTGTTGTGTTTTCCGGCTGTTGCCATGGTGGTTCTTCTTCGTTTTTGTTAGATCCCATTTGATCACATGAGATTTCTGGCTCAGAGGACGAGATTCTAAATCTGTTGTGGGACAGCATCGTTATGTGTGTGTGTTGTTTTGTGCTGAGATTATCATCGGATTTGGTTAGAAAAGAATCTGAGATTTTGTTTTTAGGCCATATTGCCCAGCTCTAAGCTCAGTTAACATTTCTAATTATTACTGCTACCTGTTGTTGTAACAGTTATCAGTAGTAATAAAATGAAAAGACTTGATTAAATCTCTTGGTTTCCCTCATAATTGATTGTTCCCCCACAGAACTTACACTCTTATGTATACTTCAAGCTAATATCACTATCTATTTCCACGATCAGGATAGATCGCAACATCTTATTTAGAATCCTTGACCCTGGAAACATACCCTTAGACACCAAGATTAAGCAAAGGGCTATAACTGGTTTCTGATTAGACTTAATTGAACTGCATGAATGAAATCTGCAGTGACTGTTGTCTCAGAGAGATAAAGAAGAGCTGTGACCTCCAATCAGATAACAGGAACTATAGGAGCCAAATATGTGTTTTATTTCTTTAATGGTCACTAGGCTCATATAGTAAGGGTGGCAACTGCTATTAAGCCGGAAGGGATTACAAATTTTTGACTACTGTGGTGGAGTGTGTATGAATGCTGTTGAACTATTTATCTGTTGAGAAGCAATAATCTGGTGATATTGTAACTACTTCTGAATTGAATTCTACACACAAACAACAGGTAACACATTAGCTGCCTAGCACGTCATAAACAAAGCAGCTGCAGACTAAAACCTCACTACAGCAGCATTGGACTGGCTATTATAGGATCTGACCATTGCTCGTGTTATTAGTGGACTCTTACCGGGACGACGAAGGAGTGCAGTCCGTGGCAAACCTGGTCAGGTGTGAAGAGCTGGGCAAACACCACAGCGTGGGTGGCGGTCTTACCCATGTTTCCTACCCAGAACTTGGCTGCCTCAAAATCTGGAGAGTTGATCACAAACTCCTGCAGTGGAGACAGAAGCTGAGTAAGTTATTTTAACATTGGTCAGCTCCTAAATTCTTTATTCATTTACACACATGTGTATGTATACTATATATGGAACCAGCTCCCAGGGTTGGGTTTCTGCTTTTTCTCTTTTTCTTTGTCAACAGGCATCCATGGGTTACAGTTATGCTTTTAAACCAGCTTCCTGGTCCTCTCTACCCCAAACGGGTCCAGGCTGATCATTGTCCTTCCTAGTTCTAATGGAGGTTTTCCTCTTCATTGTCTCCTTGTGCAGCTCAGGATTGAATAAAAGAGAAGATTTGATCCAAACCAATTGGTTTCCTTAGCTTTTAATGAATTAGTTTATATGAACACAGTTTTTATAAATTAGTTCAATGGTGATCATATAATGGATTTATTTTAATTATAATTGGACTACAATAAATTGGAACGTGTCTGTAAAAGTACCTTCAAATGACTTAGTTGTGAATATAGGCTGTATAATTAAAGCTGAATGCATGTGAAAGAGTGGAGATTTTTTAAGATTTTTTATTAGATCATAAAATATAAACAGCGTAACTATATTCTTTCCCATGTCCGTGTTTAAAACTAAACAAATTAATTTCCTCCTTGGAGGTAAAAAATTCAGTACAATTTATCAGAACATGGAAATATGAAGAAAACTATGCAGACCTTAGTAGACGGGTCATACGTGGCTGTGGTCCTCATGGCTCTAGTGTTGCTGCCATGGCTCAACTCCGTCAATGCAAAGCATCCATATGTCTGAAAACAGAAAGCAACAGCTACTGTGTGAACATCTATGGAAGAGATTAACACCCCTTTCTTATCTACCTCTTAAACCTTAAATAAAGGACGCTGATGCTGGAGTTGGAGTTGTTTATACTCTTACCGTCATATCTTCGGTGCTTTCAACATATTTCCTGTGTCTAGATGATCCTGAATTAGCAATGGTCGCTCCAAACATCTGAAACATGTTTGAGATTAACTTTTTACTGGTATGAACAATTAATTTAATTGTCCAACAGAAGCAAGAGACAAACAAAAAATCCATCCTTACTTCTGAGAGACACAAAATCTCTAAGATGCTCTTTTTAAATAATTTAAACAATAATAAATAATGTTGCAAATTAACCCTTAAAACTCCATTAGACCCCGAATCATTTATATCATCATTATTTCATCATATATCATTATTTCTAAGGAATGGCAGTGTGTGACTCTGTGGGGTAAATGCGATGGATAGCTTAACCTTGATCTAAAGATGGTTTTCAGGCATTTATATCCTGTCCAGAAGGTTTACAATCCCGTCACAAAAAGTAGTGTTAATTCAAAGACACTATGGTAAATCCACAATGAGTAATCTACATGATCATCTTTTCATCATAAAAAAAAAGTTCATGATCACTATTATGTTGCTTAGAGACCTCGATTTATAACTGGAAATGATGATGAAGTCCCTTCCTGTTGAATCTTTCACCAATCAGTTTAAAGCAGGGGTGACAAACTCAAATACACAGCGGGCCAAAATAAAAAAAAATGTATGTGTGTTATGACCTCTGCTAATGATGTGACACATTCTCGCAAGTGAAGAATTTTGAATTTGTTTATACCTATGATTGGTAAGCCAGTGAGGCAGCGCCATGACAGTCTGCCATCTTGCAACTGCAGCGGCCGGAAAGGGACAAATAGCACCAACTACGCGTTTTCCCTGTGAGCCAGCGCGCCGTGATTGAGACGCAGGAGGAGAAGATAAATGAGAGCAGCTTATTACCCTGGCAAGCTGAATCTATTAAATTGTTATTCACAAAAATGCAGGACCATGCATATGCAGCAGCAGCACGGGGGCCGTTTTCACCATTGCCAAGAAAGCAATAGGCACTTAAACGGCAGCACGACCAGATACAAAAAAAAGAGGATCAACATCGTGTTAGCCTTCCCCAGGTAAAAGGAGCTGAAAAAGGACAAAGATTTTAAAAGGGATGATGAAGTTTTAGCTTTCTCATCGACAAGTAAATCAACTGCCTACTGAGCCTAAAGCTAACTTTTTTCTTTCCATTTTGTTAGACAGTCTTGCTCATTACCATGGGCAGCATAACAGTAGTTTTTGCTAAAACACACCAGCCTTCTTGTTATGGAGGTGTATGGTTACGTGGTTTCAGTCTCTTTCATAGTCACAGTAAATGCCGGCTTTCAGTTGCAGTAAAGTTGGACTAAAAGCCGTGGTAAGGCTTTATAAGCTGGCTTTTACTGTGAAAAAAGCTGGTGCTGTGACAAGGTCAGTTTCCCCGTTCTGATCCGTTCCCCCTGTGAGAACAATTCTTCCTTCTAAACCCAGAGGAACCATATCTGAATTTCCATCTGTTATGGAGGTGTATGGTTACGTGGTTTCAGTCTCTTTCATAGTCACAGTAAATGCCGGCTTTCAGTTGCAGAAAAGTTGGACTAAAAGCCGTGGTAAGGCTTTATAAGCTGGCTTTTACTGTGAAAAAAGCTGGTGCTGTGTCAAGGTCAGTTTCCCCGTTCTGATCCGAATTTCCCCCTGTGAGAACAATTCTTCCTTCTAAACCCAGAGGAACCATATCTGAATTTCCATCTACCAGATGTTTTCCCCCTGATCTATTTTGATCCAAAGGGAACCTCTTCATCTGAGTAAACACTTAATTTTCGGATGACATGCTTTCATCTGGGTTGTCAAGGCTTTTTTAGGCCTGTCACGATAACAAAATTTGCTGTGCGATCAATTTTCTCAGAATGATCTCGATAAGCGATAATATTGCGCAAATTGATAATGTTGTCATTTTGAGACCAATTTCAACTAATGTAATGATAATGCCATAATAATGCAAGTACATCCTTTCAAAGATCAATAAAGCTTTCATTTCTAAAGAACATTTTACACTGGAAATGGAAGAAATTTTAAATAAAACAAAAACAATAAATAGAATGGACTCAGTCTCATTAACAATGAATGAAACCAAACACAACCAAAAACAATAAGTATGATGGATAATAAAGTCTTTGCTCTGTAAACAAAACTGCCCTTAAAAAAATATATTAAACATGGGGCTCAGACAGGAAAAACCAGCAAAACTACTAGTTGGTACCATTGTATTATTAAAAAAAACTAGAAAAAAATATATTGCGCATCGTTTGTGGAGCTGAAATATCTCCCCTCATCACATCAGACTAAACTATGAGCAGTGAGTGAACAGCACTGCTGCGTCGCGACGCTTTTCCACTTATGCCGGGACACCTGCCAAAAAGTAATGCAGCCCACTAGGAATCCTCCCGAACCTCTCGATTAGCTGGAATTTCTCGTTGTGTATTTTGTCATATACAGTAGTATATAGACTGACTCTATTTGTGTAATGTGCCTGCGCATTACGGGGGTTATTACGATAGACCAGGAAGTGGGGCTTTGTACTGACGTTGTAGGCTACATGTGTGTGTTCTGCCTACATGTGGGGAGCAGTGATACAATAAATGAGAAAATGCTCGCAGGTCTTTTTCTCCTTTCGACTTATTTACATGATACAGCGTGAGAATCGGAGGTTTAGCGCGAGAGCGTTAGAAGCCACTCACAAGCACGAGTCTCACGGCCGATGCGTGAGAGTTGGCAGCCCTGTAAAACAAATGCGGCATGGCGGCTTGCACAGGTGCTTCACCACGGTCTCGTGCTGCAACATGCTGCTGTCAAGTATGACACTAGACTAGAGACATCACTTCCCAGAAATGAGAGCGTTCAGTCGAAATACTTTATAGTGAAACCTGTTGTCATACACAGTCTACGGTAAAGTAAGATATATATAGTCAGTATCTGTACCGCTTGTTCCCATTAGGGGTCGCGGGGTGAGCTGGAGCCTATCCCAGCAGTGTTTCAGGTGA
>JBAMHW010000005.1:22401786-22412129 GCA_037177495.1 Rhadinocentrus ornatus | reverse complement strand
GATTGATCTTACAGCTATCTGTGTGGTGGTGCCCTGAGGTAATTAATAATTCATAATTTTATGTAATTATTCAAATTTAAATTTTCATCCCAAACATTTGTAATGTTTATGACGCAAATCACTACACTAGTAAATAAGGGGCGTAGCAACGGATGACCAAACACCTACATCATGAGGGTTCCGATGGAACCACAAAAAGACCCTGCCTCGGAGCAGGAGCTACAATGGTTATAGGAACGGAGGGTCTTTAGCCCTAGTTCCTATATGTCGGAATGCGCGAAAAAAATGGCCTGGTTCCTGAAAAGCTTATATGAACTGCAAAAGGTTCCTATAGTCGGAAAGGGGCTATTATCCAGCCAGCACCGCTCAACCTCGCGCACCAGCTCAGGCTCCTTCCCCACCTGAGAGGTGACATTCCACGTCCCTTGAGCTAGCTTCTGGAGCTGAGGATCAGACCGCCAGGGTCCCTGCCTCTGGCACCCGCCCAGCTCACACTGCACTCGACCCCTATGGCTCATCCTGCAGGTGGTGAGCCCACGGGAGACATTAAGACTACTGACTGTTTAAGACAGCATCGCTGCTTATCACGAAAACTTCTTACATTCCAGTACAAATATTCCAGTAAAATCTGCTGAGGAAGGGTTGAATGAATAAAACTAAGAGTCTGAAGAGGCAAACTGAATTTCTGGTTCCAGATCAGCTGCTTTGACTTGGTTGAGTATTTACTCAGACACAGACATGTGCACAAACCACAGAGTGTTGCTGCCGTGAAATTCAAAATTAGCTAATATTTTCCATGAAATGGTAAAATGTCTCAATTTCAATATCTGACATGTTGCTTATGTTCTACTGGCAATATGGGTCAATGAGATTTGGATTTCATTGCTTTATGTTTTCCTTAGAATTCAAACAGTGTCCCAACTTTTTTTGGAATTGAAGTTGCACGACTCATTTACTTAAAAATTCAAGTATTTATTTGACATTTAAGAGGTTTCGATTTATGCAGCTCTGTAAAGTGTACATGTAATCATCTGTTCCAACACCTCTGGTCTAAGCAGTTGGAAATCACAGCTGTAAAAGCTCAACATCTTTGCAGAATGCATCAAGTGCTATTCTCTACAATCAGGTTAACAGTGAGTCACCAGAGTATTAGATGTGTGCACATTTGGTGCATAGATTTTGCTTACTGATACATTAGTCTCAGTCAAACTCTACATAGAAGCTGTGCTTCTGATGTCTACTGCATTATAATGTCTGGTTCAATGTTAAAGAGCAAGTCATCATTGTCCCTCCTGATCTCCAGCAGAAGGGCTGTCTCTTCCTGAAGGGCCCCCTGCAAGTCGGCCGTGGTCATCAGGGGTCTGCCATTCAGTTTCACAATTATGTCACCATCTCTGATGCCACCTCTGAAGGCAGAGAAGAACAGACTCATCACAGGTAAGTCATTCACGTTAATTTAAAAACAAGTAACAAACTGCATCTGAAAAATAAACCTACTTCTGTGCAGGAGAATGAGGAACAACCTCATGGACATAAATTCCAGTGGTAACGTTAGGGAAGTCTGGGTTTTGTTGTCTTAGCTCTTCAATTAACCTGAGACAAATGAATTTGGTAAATGATTTAATACAGCCAGGGTTAGGCTGTACAGAATAAAAACATGAGTTGCACTACCAGTCAAAAGTTTGGACATACTTACCCATAAAGATTTAATGGGTAAATTCTAAAGAAGAATAATTTTAGGGGACAGATTTTTCAGTTCCTAGACCTTGATGGATCTGAATCGGGAATACTGAGATACCTTGTCCTGGAACAGGGAAACTGGGGCACCTTCCTGGAGCCAGGGACCTGTGGCTTGGCCTGAAAAGGCTACAGGTTGCTAATGCCAACTGATTTTAGAGACGTAGAATGTTAAAGCTCTGATTGAGAAAGAGCCTGAGCTGGTATATGAGGTTGAGAGGTTCCAACTAGATATAGTTGGACTTGCCTCAATGCTTGGCTTTGAATCGGGAACCAGTCTGCTGGAGAAGGGCTGGACCCACTAATACCATGGGGTTGCTGCTGGTAAAAGGCACAAAGCAGGTGTGAGCATACTCATTGCCAGCTCAGTGCATGTACATTAGCGTTACCCTGATAGATGACCATAGTCTCTCTTTGCCTTTGGGTGGTGAGAAGGGTTCTCACTGTTGTTTGTGCCAATTCACCAAACAGAAATGTAGAATACCCACACTTTCTTTGACTGTGTTGGAGAACACTCCTGGGGATTCCGTCATTCACCTGGGGGCTTTCAATTGTGTTGTTGAACTTGTAGCTGTGTGTCTTGTACACTCCAGTGAAGAGCAGGGTGGAGCTGTCAACTGATCATCACCTGGTGGTGAGTTGGCTCAGATTGAGGGGGAGGATTCTGGTCAGACCTGGCAAGCGGGAGACATTGAGTCTGAGTGGACTGTGTTCCGTGACTATTGTTGAGGCAGCTAACCAAAGCTGTGGCCATAAGGTGGTTGGTGCCTGTCATGGTGGTAATCCCTGAAGCTGTTGGTGGACACTGGTGGTAAGGAATGCCATCAAGGTAAAAAAAAAAAAAGGGAGTGCTATTGAGCCTTTTTGACCTGTGGGACCTGTGGGCAGCTGATAGGTACCGGCAGACTAAAGCCTGTATAACGTTACATCTCTGCCAAATAATTCCGTTCCACGTCACCATCCACGCTGTCACAATTCATGAGTTGTCAGCTTTCCTCACACATATGAAAAAGATCGGGTCGTAAATATTGAAAATGTTCAATATTTCCCATTCTTGGCTTTGACCCATTTCTGGTCGAGTTTTACCCTCGCTGTGCTGCGTTCACGGCCCCGTGACTAATTAAAAACTCCCGTGATCAGAGCATTGCACTCTCTCGATTAAGAAACGCGCTGTTGAATTAATAAATATGCTCCTCAAGGTATTTGGCAGAGATGTAACGCCATAAGCCTGGTACACACAAAGATTTTCGGGCTGTTTTTGTCCCAATTTTGCCTCTTCCCAACCAAGGACAGCAAACTCTCGATTATCATGAGTCTTATAAGATTTCCCTTTACAATTATCATTTGGTATGAGGTGTGTTAAGAGCAGATTTTCCAGATAATCTGCTCAGAAATGGGTCAAAGCCAAGAATGGGAAATATCGAACATTTATAATATTTATGACCCGATCTTTTCATATGTGTGAGGAAAGCCGACGACTCTTGAATTGTGACAGCGTGGATGGTGACGTGGAACGGAATGTAGCCATTCAGAGAGCGACGTGGCTAGGGAACAAGGAAGCATATAAAGTCTGTGTTCACGATGTCTCCAGTCTGTTATTTTTTTCAGTTCTGGCTTTTTCTATTAACAATAGTCCCAAGACCACCATCATTCCCTCGTCCTATATATCCTCTTCCATGCTTTGTGTTGTGTTTTCTGGTTGTTGCTATGGTTCTTCTTCTACGTTTTTGTAAGGTGACATTTGTTCACGTGAGATGTCCGGCTCGGAGGACTAGATTGTAAATGAGTTGCGGGACAGAATTGTTATGTGTGTCTTGTTCTGTGATTAGATTATTGGAGCACACCACACACAGTATGTTCACAACTGCTTAATGCCTGATTCTTTATCTTAACGTGTGAGGTCTCGACCAGATTAAAAAATCTCATAAGATTAAAAAAATCTTTATGTGTGTAACAGGCCTAAGCGTGAAGCTTCAGCAGTTGCTGAGGCAAAAACTTGGGCATGGGAAAGTATTGTGAGGCCATGGAGAACAACTTCCGGATGGTTTCAAGGAGATTTTGGTCCACTATCTGGTGACTCGAGACGAGAGGGGTGGGCCGTACACCATCAACATTATGTACAGTGGGGATTGGGTGCTGTTAAAATTGACTCAGGAAGTTGTGGGCCACTGGAAGTAATACTTTGAAGACCTCCTCAATCCCATGGACAAATCTTCCAGTGAAGAAGCAGTAGTCTGGAGACTCAGGACTAGGTCTCTGCTTTATGCAGATGTGGTTCTGTTGGTTTCATTAGGCCATGATCTCCAACTCTCACTGGAGCGTTTTACAGGCGAGTGTGAAGCAGTTGTGATGAGAATCAGTGCCTCATCTGAGATGGCCCATGGCCATAAAAGGTTGGAGTGTCCTCCCCTGGGTCGGGAATGAGATTCTGTCCCAAGTGGATGAGTTAGTATATCAGGATCTTGTTCATTAGTGATGGGAAGAATGGAGCGGGAGATTGACAGGTGGATTGGTGCAGCATCTGCAGTGGTGAAGGAGCTAGGCAGAAAGGCGAAGCTCTTGATTTATTGGTGGATCCTATGGTCACCAGCTGTGGGTAGTGCCCTAAAGAACAAGATCAAATATACAAGCTGGCCTGGGAACACCTCAGGATTCCCCGAGATGAGCTGGAAGAAGTTTCGGAACAGATTTTCTTGTTTAACCTTTTATTTGAATGGCACTGTAAGTCTTAAGAAATGACAAAGAATGTCATGTTCATCTTTGACTTCTTTATTTCTTTATGTGAGTCACTTCTGTCAGTTGTACTTACGCTGGCGTGATGGTCAACATCCTGATTCCAATAAAACGCTTCTGCATTGACCTTATATCTGAAAGACAAAACAGTTACAGCTCACCCTGCTGGAACCTCAGCTGGAACCAGAACATCACCATACTCACCTTTGCTGTTTTTCTCAAACGAGTCATTGAGAAATCGGGTGATCCTGTCTGATGGAATGGCAAACGAGATTCCCGCTGCAACTTTCAGAGTGTTGATTCCGATCACCTCTCCATCCTAAAACACAGCAGGCCACCATGAAAAACTGGGAGTTTTGTTTACATTATATTGACCCAATCCCAGCTCCACACTCAGATTCTGAGGCAGGTTGTGATTTAGTCTGTTAAGTCTTAGGACTGGCTTAGGGGCTGCAAGGTGCTGTGGTGGTTAGCACCGCGGCCTCACAGTAACAACCTAGGTCCAAACCTCGGCTGGGGGGAGGATTGATCAGTGGCCTTTCTGTTTGGAGTTTGCATGTTCTCCCGTGTATACGTGGGTTCTCACCAGGTATTCCGGCTTCCTTCCACCGTCCAAAGACATGCATGTTAGGTTAATTGGTCACTCTAAATTCCCTAGGAGTGAGCGTGAGAGTGAATGGTTGTTTATCTTTCTATGTTGGCCCTGCGATGGACTGGTGACCTGTCCAGGGTGTACCTTGCCTCTTGCTTGCTAATTGCTGGGATAGGCTCCAGCCCTGTATAAAATATGATCAAACAAACAAAAGTTTAAGGACTGTTCAACTGTATAATATGTCCACTCTGGACAACTTTCCATAATTCTGCTAAGTTGGTCTAAATTCAATATCCAGAGTTCTGAGAATTAAGAATTAGGTTAATGGAGAAGCCCAGAAGAGTAAAAAGAAGAGGTAAAATAAAAAGAAAAATATATAAAATGAGAAACCAATTCCTGTTAAAAGTATTTTCATGTAAGAAATTAACACACAGCTCACTGAAATATCCTGGGATGAAATCCTGATTAATGACTAATGTACATGCATCTATCCATTTTCTATACTTTCGTCCGACTTACCTCTAATATTCCTCAGCAGCTAGGTGAGAAGAAGGGTGCACCTTGGACAGGTTGCCAGTTGAGTCATTTCCCTTAATCATATTTGATCCAAAATACCAGCAGTAAGAAAACAGTTTTTTTTAACATGAAAAATAAAAAGTGCAGTGCCATCCCAAATGATAAGACATAAAACCCTTTTCAGCGTCATACAGGTCAGTCCTCAAAGTTTACTGGTTAGGCCCTCAGTGGCATTCAGGGTTTACTGGTTAGGGTCTGCAGTTTCTCAGTTGTTTCTAAAATAGCAAATGTCCTATTTGGAAATTCAAATTGTAGATTTAACAAGATCAAGCAAAAACTGTAAGTTAATACATTAAAATTAAAAACTTACCAAATTAACCAGAGGTCCTCCTGAGTTCCCATACTGTCACATTTAACACAGAAAACACACAGATGGTATGTTACACTCACACAGATACCAGACGTTAGAACAAATAATGGATGGATGGTTGGATGAATAATTGAATGAATGAATGAATGACACACAAACTCAAAACGATTTGTTTACAGTAATATATTCTCACGTTGATAATGGCGTCTGTCTGGATGTAATCCATATCGGAGTCCTGGAGGCCCAGCTCCTTCCCATCCCTCTGAGCAGTGCTGATGATCCCAGTAGTGACAGTATTCTGGAGGGCAAAGGGGCTCCCAATGGCAACCACAAATTCCCCTGGCCTTAGGTCTGCGCTGTGACCCAGGAACAGTACAGGTAGCTTGGTCTGAGGAAGCAAGGACACACAGGTCTGTACCACGACGCAGTCATTTCAGAGGCCAGTTCACCCAACCTGCT
This sequence comes from Rhadinocentrus ornatus, assembly GCA_037177495.1. Lineage (NCBI taxonomy): Eukaryota > Metazoa > Chordata > Actinopteri > Atheriniformes > Melanotaeniidae > Rhadinocentrus > Rhadinocentrus ornatus. Next base: position 22,405,722 of record JBAMHW010000005.1, on the reverse strand, counting down.
TGGAACAATGCATTCAAGTGCATTCAAGTTTGATTTGTCATCTAGACTGCAAATTCATTTTAGTGTGATTTCACCAAAACAAAGGTGACCAGCTTCTTATGACCTGAACAGACAGCAAAAGTTATTATAATTTTGAAAAATAATCTGTGCTAAACAGCCTAAAATATGAGTTCACAGCTACGATGAATAAAACCAGTTATACAGAAACACATCGCGTCCACTTTGATGAAGGGAGGTGATGGATAAATGAGACAAACTAAAAACGTTAAGAATGGAAGTAAGTGGAAACATGTTCAGCAAACAGATGGTGTTAATGAAACTTAAATCAATCTGTCTCAGTTTACTCCTTCAGCTACTCCACCCTCTTTTGGTCCTTCTCCAAAGTAAACGGTTTTAGGCCATGGATATAAAAATTTTGTCAAACTGGGACCTGAAGTTAACTTATCATCATCTCAGAATGCTGATTCTAATATTTTTACTTCAAGTATCTCACTCAATCCATTTGGTGACTGAGAGCTCAGTGACCCAAGTTGACCTCAAAGATGTAATCTGAAGTTTTCAGATTTCTCTCTTTTTTGTTTAAATCTTTCCGCACCAATATTATAAAGAAAAACAGTAGAATACATAAGAAACGCATTCTTGGTAATCAGGTCAGGTTAAATTCTTTAAAATGAGCAGATCCTACACATAGAAGCTGCATGCCTGCAGACAGAATCTTGTTGGTCTTTTTAAACACAAGGGCTTGGGAAATTACTGAATCACCACAATGGGTGGAACAGCCTCTGAACCTCACAGAGATTTCTGAATCTAAACCTCCTATTGAGGAGATTTGCTACGACACACCCAATGATGTGTCATGGCAAATGTGTTTGCAAGGATAGTTAATCAGGATATTGGCATCAGTTAAACTAGTCTCCAGGCTAATGGATAGACAGCAGTTTATTCAAAGTCAAAAGATGGTCAAAGTTACAGATGGTTGGTAAATGGACTGTACTGATGGACATCGTGTAACCTACCGACAGACTAAAGCTTGTTTATATATTCTGGAAGAAGTGAGAACTTTGTTCTTGTACTCGAGGGATCAAGAACTAAAAGGCATAATTTTTTCTTGAAGCCTTGGTTTGGAAGATCTTGAAGCTTGTTCTCCACACATCAACTTTCTTTTTGTGGGTTTCCAAAAATTATGATTTGTTGCAAAATTTGAGGTGGGTGTGGTTAATGCGGAAAAGAATGAAGTGGAAAATTGTCACATCCACATTTCCACTGATGCGAAAGGTTCAACAAGGATGAACGGATAACTTCAATAAACAGCTAATCGAGACAGTGAGGAGTAGGAAAATGTATGCAACATATGAAGCAGATAAAGACACGGACACCGCTGCGTACACAACATACTCAACATCATACTCAGAGAATGCCTTTACACAGGAGAAACCAATAATTTCTTAAACACATGAACCACTTTTACAGGTCAGGATTATGTGGTCCACCTGTATCTTAAGGATACTCTTTTGAGCACAAAAAGTCTACATTTTGGACATAGAAGACACCATTTCAGAGAAGGATGGGAAGGCAGCCATCTTTTTTCAACTGTAAAACCATTTCTGAACAGCAAAGGCAACCTCTATTACTTTCCCTGCAGTGTTGACTCTCCCAGTTTAATAAACATTCACATGTTAAATCATGTGACCAAAACATGTTTGTCAGACTGATTAAAACAAACAAGCATTCATCAACGTGTTGGCTGGCTGAGAACTGGAACTCCAACCTAGGGACTAGGTGTCTAACCTAAAGACTGGCACTCCAACCTAGAGACTTGACCTCCCACCTAGGGATTAGAGGTCCAACCTTGGGACTGGCATTCAACCTAAGGACTGGACCTCCAATTTAGGGACTAGACCTCCAACCTAACTGGATTTCCAACCTAGGGAGTAGAAGTCCAACCTATGAACAAGACCTTCACCCTTGGAACTGGATCTCCAACCTGGAGGTGACCCATAAGGATACAAGTACTAACGAGGTTTGGGGTCACTGGACTCCCTCTGCTGGGCCTGTCATGATGAAGAATGAAAACATTTTAATGTGAGCTGATGGACCACAGAAAATTACTGGAGATTGTGTCATCAGGTCCCCACCTTCTCCACAGTTGCATTTCACAGTAGGACTTTCTTTATGGTTTCCTACCTTCTCACAGCTGGAACATGAAGTAGTGAAAGTGATGTGTGAGTAGAATACACAGAAGAAAGGTCATATTGCAAAAAGTACTCTTTAGTAATATATGTTTTTGTTTCCAGCTAAGCTAAGAGGGGGTTATGGATAAGGGTTTATTGTGTTGTTGTTGGCCACAATAAAACACCTTTTCTCAGTACAACAGAGGGCAGCTGACTTGACTCTGCCTCTCCACAGGTTGATCATCTTGTTGATAATCCTGAACAATATTCAGTGTTTCCCCTACGCCGACTCAGCTGTGGCTTTATTGTTAGCCAAGAATTAAATAATTTAACATGGACATAAAAATTTCTTAATTGAACCGGCATTGTTATCTCCAGAAGCGCAGACATCAGCTCTGCACGTAAACGCAAAGTTTGTCATGGAGTCTGTAGAGAGGAAAAGCTGCAGATAAGTTTCACACGTTGAATAGACATTCCAATATGGTATTTCCCAAAGGGGCATGCTTGAAAACTGACCTTGTGCATGAAAACGGCGTACGCGTATAGTAAACACCAGGCGTGTGTACGTGTGTATATATTATATAAAGTAAACTGGTAGTGAAAACACCTTGTGAGGGGTCATTTCTGCACTGCAAGGGAATAACATAGTATTTGCAACCTGAGAATCCCCTGCATGAGAGCTGATCAGTCTACTGTGTATACATATGTGGACCAATGTCCTCATGGCTGTGACAAGCGTGGCCTCAATTCTGTCACTGTATGCTCAGATAAACAGTCCTCGCTCGCTCCAGTTTTGACACTCCAGAAGTGGATACTCTGGTTGACGCGTCTTATCCTCTGATTGGTCAGTTTCTGGCCGATTAAAATGATTTATGTCAGAAATAACTTCTCTAAAGTGTTGTCAAGACGTAAATAAACAATTCCACTGACTTCTTAGGAACCTAGACCACATTATACCAGACCCTAAACTCAAGTGCCACAACTTGACTTTAGGAGCTGACCATTGGTACCACCACAGCTGCGAAATTTTGTAGGGGAAATACTGGTGTTGTTACGGCTGCCAGCCTTCCAGCCTGAGTGTCTGATTGCCTGAAAGACTGCAGCCGGACTTAATGATGATAGACAGTGGACCTCAATGGGGATCCGCCCTCCCTACGCTAGGATTGGTCTACTCGTGCCCCAGTTCCGGAATGGCGGACCAATCCCAAGAGATGAGCTTCTACAAATCAGCACGAGTGACAACAGTCAGGGCAACTGTGGACAGTGGGACACAGTTTGCTGACCTGGAAGTGATTTTGGAAGTATTGTGGTTACAGAGTTTCCCTGTGTGGGTCTTTTATTACATTTGTGTTAAGAGTAAATCAGTTGAGTTCTGAGTTTGAATTATCATCCCTGCTTGAGCTGAGGTGACAATATTTGATTTTGTTATTGGGACATTTTCCGTTCTGTTTTTTTTTTCTTCATTTTTTTGTAGCTGTTAAATTGTAGTCAGTAACCCTTGAAGGGAAATTTTCAGTTCCGCTTTGTTTTGGTAGATATTATAGTAATTGTAAACCCTTTACGGGACACCTTGAGTTTGGTTTATTGTTTTTGGTTAATTTTTCGAGTTTTGTTTAATAGATCGTTTTCTTAGTCGGAGTTGGATAATTGATTTGTTTTGTGAACCTTTTTTTTTTTTTTTTTTTTTTTTTTCGCAAAAAAAATGTGGGGTTTTCTTCTATCCCCTGTTTTGACCCCCTTTTTTTTCCTCCTCCTCCAAACCGGG
>JBAMHW010000005.1:22354287-22364590 GCA_037177495.1 Rhadinocentrus ornatus | reverse complement strand
ATCTATAGGGGTGGGATTGATCACGATTAATTCATTTACAGAAACGAGTTTAAAAAATTAACACATTTAATCCCTGAATGTATGTCTGTGTACAATATATGTTACATATATATATGTATATATATATATAACCTGTTTGTTGTTGTACTGTATTAAAAAAACCCAGATTGAAATAATAATAAATCATTTCTGTCTTTGTTAGTAATTTGTAAAGTTTTGTGCTTGTGTGCTCCTAAGCACCCCACCCCCCAGGCCTAGCTAACCCACCTGATGTTGTGATACTCACTTTCTAACAGGTTGGCTCTGATAGCCAAAAGTAGAGCCCACTCATAGCATCCTTTTCCGTGGTCCAGTTGCTGCTGCATCACATAGAGCTGTCCCAGCTCCAGCATCACCGTGATGAAGTTCTCATTACAACCTTCATTACTGATCGCAGAGAAGAGCTGCACAGCCTCAGTCAGATACCTCAGAGCTAATCCTTTAGCCCCAGCCTTCAAACACAGCAACCCTTCATGGACATGAAATTTCACAGAGTCACATCACAGAACTGGAACCAGTGATCTGAAAGTGATTGAAGTCCAGTCTTACCCAAGTTAGCCCGAGCTACAGCCCAGTTTGGCATGTCTTCATTGTTCTTACAGATTTTAGCAGCAGCCTGGTAACTCTCTGCTGCCCCCCGGTGGTCCCCCACACACCGGAGAGCCACACCTCGCATGTTCAGAACCATCCCTGTAGTCAATACAACATGTTCGTGATCATCGTCATCATCGCAACATATAGTGTAGGCTGCTTTCACTGTTTACCAATACATTCATTTATCTCCTCAAAAATCATATTTCTAAAGTTGGTACAGAAAACACAGAAAATACATGAAAGTTTTGTTTCCTAAACTAAGATGAAATAAAAATATTTCAGATTGTATGTAAGTTTTTTTTTTCATCAGAGAGAAGTCATATGGCTAAGAAGTCTCTGCCCTATTGTTGACTACACGTCCATCATGATAAACCTTCCTAAACCAAATGGAAAATTTGGTTTAGGAAAAACAGACTGTTGGTGGATGAAGTCTCAGTAATCCACTGACCTTCCAGAAGGGTTCTGCAGTGTCCAGACTTGGACGCTAGGATTGAGTTCAGGATGTCCAAAGCAGTGTCAGGCTGGTTGTTGTCGATATGAAGCCACGCAAACCAGATGAGAACGTCATTCCTCTCTGAAACTGGGACCAGGACCTGGTCTGAAGATAGACTGTTGTTGATGAGAGACAGCATGTGGTTTATCGCCTGTCCAACCCGTCTGTGTTTGTAAAGGAGTTGGCAGAGAGAAAGGGTGAGCTGATGACTCAACACATACTGGAGGGCACTTCCTCCTCCTTGGTCCATATTAACAGAAAGGACTTTCTGGAAATATGGAGCAACTTGAGGCAGAAGAGGGGTTTCTTTTCCATGTCCGTCCATGCTGTCCAAAACTAGCATCATGCTTCCGAGGCAGTGGGGCAGAGTAAGGGGCGGCTGCAGAGACGCTCTCTTCGCTGAGCTAACACTGAGGTGGTAAAGCTGCAGCTTGTTGTAAAGTTGTCCCAGAGTCAGGTATCCAGAACTTGGAGAAAAGCTCCATGTTTTTTGAGCTTCAGCCCTAATAGCGAGCAGCCTCTCCAGGTACGGGACGACCAGGTCAGCCTCATCACGTTTCCAGTGATGTCTGGCGAGCAAGTAACACACCCGAGCCTCGGCTTGCTTCTGTTGACAGAGAACAGCTTTTTTCAGGATGTATTTAAGAACAGAAGTATCCCCTAAGCTTTTCACACAGCCCGGGATTCCCATGAGCAGGGCAGCAAGTCGCTCTGTTACAGCGAAGAAGCTTTCTTTATTCTTCTGTAGAAGATAAACAGCAGCCAGGTGGGAGAAGATTCCGGCCAAAAGCTGAAAGTCGGTGAAGCGTTCTCGAGGAACGCCAAGGGACTCCTCAAAGTAAACCCGGGCCTGGCTGAACTTTGACCTCCCAGCACACAGTTTACCCAAAAGAAAGCACAAACGAGTCTGTGCCCAGAACAGACGTCTCTTCCTAGCGGTTTCCCTGGCAACGGCTAGAAAGGCGATCAGATCATCCTCATCAGAGTAACCAGTGAAGATGGAGTAGAGCGCCGGTCCATACAGGAGACCAAACTGCTCTTTATAGTCCTGTCCTTCCAGAAAGGAGAAGAGAGGAAGAAAGTTCTCTGCGTTATTTCCATCTGACACTTGGTGAACGCTGAAACTAGGTGAGCTTCCGTGTCTCGAGTCCTCCACCTTCTCTTTGCCAGAGGAATCTGGTAATGAATGTTCAACCTGAGAGAGAATCCTCCGAATATTCTCCTTCAGCTCCATCTGCTGATGATTGGTGTTGCAATAAGAACTAACTGTAAAGGAAAATCAAGAGAAAAATTCAGGCAACATGCTGGCACTCAGAAAAATAAGAATTTTATTAGATTCTTACAAGATGTTTTCTTTTCACTGTCTTGGAAAGTGATCTTGTCTGAAATCAAACAGAAAAAAAGAAAAAGTCAAATGAAAATCATGAAATAAATCAGCAGGTTCATAAATACTGCTAGAAGAACTCCAAAGAAACAAGGAATTTTTCCAACAGTAGGAAGGAAAAATCCAGTCACAGACATGGAAAAGTCTGTGACTGGAGAAAGACAAAAACATCTCCAGAAAGACACATGGAAAACTCCAAAGATAAACAACAAAACTCCAGAGAGAGTTGAAGAATTGAACCTCATAATTCTTCAAATGCATTTATAATTTTTATGTACTTTTGGTGATTAACACACTCTGTACCTGTAAGTCAGTAATTTTCCACTCTGTTAACCATTACTGTCTAATCAGTTCCTTCGGTAAGTTTCCACCGAAGCTTGTCAAGGTCACCTGCATGTTGGAGCCGGTTTTGAGACAGAAAACATGAAAGGAGCACACAGAAAACTCTCCCTTGTTTGTCAGTGTGTATAAAAAAGATTTGTAAATTCTGCTCTTGGCTCATTTGATATGATGTGGCGACCACACCTGAGCTCACCAGAGCCTTGGCTCAGCAATATTCTGCATGAAACAAATACATTTTTAAACTTGAGGAATAATATTTTGTCTTGACTTCTCTTCTAGCAGCCAACCTGAACTCTGCTCATTTTTTTCAATGGAAAACTCCAGACAAAGAAGAGGAAACTTCCAGAAAAAAATAAGGATATCTCCACAGAGGGACAAGGGAAAACTCCAGAGACATTTGGAAAATTCCAGATAGAGACAAGAAAAACTCCAGAGAGGCCAGCTGGAGATGGAAAATGTACCCAGTTTGTAGTTCTGAGTCTGACCAGAGTTGTTCTCTGACTTCTTCTTTAACTTATCCATGGCTTCTTCTATGATTTTGTCCTCTAGCTGACTGGAGAACATCCACTCTTCTCCATCCAAAAAGATATCTGCTGAGCTGGAACAAATGTAGGAACAGCGTCATGATGAATGATACCAAACTAGTTATTTAATGTCTGCTTTGTTAAAACAGCTGAGAGAGAAGTGAATGAAACACTCACTCCCAGGTTTCAGCAGACGGGTTTACCAAGCTTGTCTTTACCAGACCCACTTCTCCTGTCGTCTTCTTCCGGCCAGTGAACCAATCAAAGCAAGATACCAGAAGCCCAACAATGATGATGCGATCACCAGGCACCACACTCAGCTCATCTGGGCCCTCAGCGATATACTCCACTGTGGCCAGACATGTTCCTCTGGCTGAACAGAGCAGAAGAAAACTTTTTTTGTTTTATCCTACTCTTCAGCTACAGTCAAGATTGGAGTTCCTCAGGGATTAATTTTAGTGGAGGTTTTATTGTTGCCCGTACTGTTTCCTTTGGGTTACATCTTTAGCAGTCTTTCTGCCCTTAAATCCTGGATACTCCACACCACTTGCATCATAAAAATCTCCCTTCAAGAGGTAAAATCTGGAATGGCTACCAACTGTGTTCAGTTAAATGAAAGTGGTTACTGTATATGACCTCCATAATTCCTCATTAGGTTAAAAATGAGCCAAAATTAAACAAATTGGAATAAATTGACTTCCAGACTGGTTCAATGTTTATTAAAAACTTATTAAAATTATTTTATAGCAGATATTTAACATGGAACCAACATAGTCTATTAGCTATTGTCTACAAAACAGCATTATTCATTTAATAAATTTAAAAAAAAAAGTCTGTTCAAATCTGTTGCATTTATTTGTTATGGCTCTACAGGCATTTTCTCCCCAGTGATTTCAAGTGAAAAGATTTTCTACAGGACAGCCAAAAAGTCATGGTTTATAGTGAAAATTATAGAATCTAATACAGCTGCCAACCTGTGATGCCACAATATGAAATTAGATGAGGAATTTTACCACCATCATAAACTCTGGTTCATATCCCCCATTTTTTCTCACTTACATTATGCCTTAAAAACTTTGGTGCCTAGAGGCCCATCTATGCTCCCTTACGTATGTAAATAGCGACGTGTTTGAGGGGCTGTATAGGACATAATCCATTCTTGACTCTCACACACACCTCTAAAATCATTCATATACAACTATAATTATTTGCACATACAAATAAATCAACTCTCACATACACACTTGAACAATATATCACATATAAACTAATGAAAATTCACACATACATACTACTAAACCTCACACACATACATACACGACACCCTATACACATTTGAATCAGTGGTAACAGTACTGTATGTGAGAGGTTATATATGTGTATAAGTGAACCTAAATTAGTTTTAATGAGAGGTTATATATGTGTATGTGTGAGCTGATGCTAGTTTAAATAAGAACCTGTAGTATGTGTGAGTGGGAGGTAATTTTGTCACGTAAAAGACAGGGCTACAACGCGGAATGTGGAGTGTGCATGCGTTCATCAGGCTGTCGCTTTTATTTTTAGCAAGTTTTCAGACCCCTCTAGCGACTTTTTTTCACAAAAGTGACTAGCAACCAACCTAGAAACATTGTCTGGTGTTATTGGAGACTTTTGGAGACTAACGTAAAAAAACGTATAGTTTACTCTTTTCAATCGAAAACCACTCTGAACAGGCAAAGTTGCTAAGTTGGCAACTATGTAGTCTGATCTACGCATGGGTAGATCCACTCGGACACCTCAAAACCCATAAAATTCATACGGTTCAGGTCTCTGCACCCTCCTCAAAACACCGGCTGTGTTGTCGACCACAGTGTCTTAGCCAGCCTTGTCAGCTCTGCTAAAGGCTCATTTATTCTTGAAACAGAAGACGGATACACAGATGGATGGACACTTAGTCTCTTTCGCCATTTACGTGCTTAATTTGGTCTGTTTTCAGGGGCCTCATGGATCCATCGCTTGATGCAGTAAATGAAGCAATACAACAAACCAGATTAGAAAATTACAACAGCAGTCACCTTACCCTGGTTCCACCTAATCTGTTGACGGTGACGCAAAATGACACTTTTCATCTCATTCCTGGTACTTAAAGGGTTAAGACTAAAAGAACAGAAATTTGAACGACTCTAAAAGAAGACCAGCTTTACAGTGCATTAGGACATGTATTATAATCATGTTTCTCATTACAAGCTAAATCTACATACTACTCAATTCCACTACTGGTTTAATTAAATCCAACGTTTGCGCCTGTAAGGCCCTGTTCTTTCAATTCATGAATCTTACACAAAAAAGAAAAAGAAATCCACCATCTGCTTACTCTCCATGCCTGTCTAAATTCAAATTCTTGGCCCCTCTTATTATGCATAATAAACTTTTTCCTCATCACTGGAATTGTTTCCTCCCCCCTCAAAACAGCTGCTGACACTCTAATTCTAAAGAAAACTAGTGCAGAATTCTACTAACCTCAATAAATGTTGTCCCATTTCCAATCTTCCATTCCTTTCAAAAAAGAACAATTCCAGTCCAGCTTCAGTCATCTTCATTCTACTGAAACAGCCTTACTCAAAATTACAAATGATCTACTCCTCGCAGCTGACTCTGTTCTGTTAGCCATTGTATTTCATACATATAAGTCTTCTAGACAGACTTCTCGGCATCACATACACACCCTTCAACTGGTTTAAAGCTTATCTCTGTGACCGCACTAGGTTCATTAAGCTAAAATCATTCACTTCTCATTTACTCCCAGTCAACGGAGCTGTGCCCCAGGGTTCTGTCCTAGGGCCTCTGCTATTCTTTATTTACATACTCCCTGAACATATCTTTAGGAAATACCAGATCAACTTCCACTGCTACGCTGATGACACCCAGCTCTACCTTTCCTCCAAACCTGATTCCACCTTCATACCTTGTTGATCATCTTCAGGAAATAAAGACTGGTTCACTTTCAATTTCCTGAAATCAAACAGTGATAAAACATAAATGTTACTTATAGGTACTAAATCCACTTAAACCAATTCACAACTTTCATTGATAATTCTGCCATCTCTTTCTCCCTTCAGGTTAAGAGTCTGGGTGTCATCCTCGATAGCACATTGTCCTTCACATCTCATATTAACAACATAACCCGGTCAGCCTAATTTCATATTTGTAACATTAGCCTCACTACCATGGGGGGCAGAGCATTCAGCCGCTCTGCTCCCAATTATGGAATTAACCTCCATAACACTGATTCATTTCCACTTCTTAAATCAAAACTCAAAACTAATCTGTTTAAACTCTGTTACTCCCTGTAAGCCAATTGCTCTGTGTGTTTTTAGCTTAAAATGTCCTGTTTCAATGTATTTTAATAATAATAATAATAATTATCAATATTATTATTATTATTATTGTTCTGCTCTATGTTGTGTATTCAACTTGTGTCAACTGTGTAAAATGTAAATGTTTTCTCATGAATCCTTCTAATTCTCTGACATTTTTGATGATATTATATGCTGTAGATGGTGGGATCTTCAAATTCTTCAATTTTGTGTAAGGATTCATTCTGAAATAGTTTTACATATTTTTGGACCTTCTTTGTCATAGTTTGATAAACCTGTGTCCATCTTTACATCTGAAAGTCTCTGCCTCTCCGAAATGATGCTTTTATACTCATGTTACTGACCTGTTGCCAATTAACCTAATTAGTTGTCAAATGCTCCTCCAGATGTTTTTTATTTGTTCCTGTTACTTTTCTAGCCTTTTGTAACCCCTCTTCAGATTTATAGATCTGTAGCTGCCATCAGATTAAAAACAAGCATATATTTTCCATGAAATGGTAAAACGTCTCAGTTTCAACATCTGATATGTTGTTTATCTTAGACCTCTACGGTCAAAACAGTTCAGATCACTGAATGATGTTCAAATATTCCAGGAAAAACAAAAGTATAAAATTAAAAACACCAACCAAACTGCAGAGGAAAATCACAGGCAGGTTTCCCATCACCAACCAAAATGCTGTCTGGACAGGATTTAAGGAACCATCTGTGAAGACATGGTCCCAGTCACAATTGTTTGTATTAGACTACATGGAGACCTGGGCAGCCTTTATGAGCATGACTCACTGATGAAAAGGAATGACTGGTTCCAAAGCAGGTCTGGGTGTGGTGCCCCGGGCTCCATCAGCAAGGCAGAGGACGGTCCATCCTGAGCCCAGAAAGGGAGGCTCAAACTGTGCAATGTCTCCCTGCTCCAGGTACAGGTCTCCTCCAGAGGTGGAGCTGTCAAACATCTGGTTGGAAGTACAACTTGCAAACAATGAACCTGAGAGCACAGAGACAGAAATCTGCCTGAAAATTATTTATTATATAATGTTTTGGTTCAGTTCCTAACACTAGACTTCACCAGCTACCTTCTTGCATGAGGACACTGTTGTAGAAAAGGTGAAGAGTTTCTTCCTGAATGGAGACCTCAATGGTGATGTCCTCCTCCAGAAAACTGAGCCACACCACCGGGTCGAACAGGATATTCTCCAAACAGTGACCAACAAAACCTAAAGAAGAGGAGGACAAGCAGAAGGCTGATGGGAAGTTTGGGCAGTTCTACAATATATTTGACACATTGAGAGAAATAGATCAATACATATCACGTTCAGCTCTGTGCAAAGATATAAGGATCATCAAGTCAGACTGTAAACTCCCCACTTTATCAGGAGCACCTTCTAGTGCCAGGTTGGACCCCCTTCTTCCTCCAGAACTGCCCTAATTCTTGGTGTCATAAATGCAACAAGGTGTTGGAAACACACAATCCTGGGAGATTTTGCTCCATATGGACATGACAGCATTACACAGGTAGATTTATCGACCATACATCCATGATGAGAATCTCCTGTTCCACCACATCCCAGAGCTCTCTATTGGATTGAGATCTGGTGACTGTGGAGGCCATTAAAGTATAGTAAACTCATTATTATGTTCAAGAAAGTAGTTGAAGATGATTTGAGCTTTGTGACATTGTGCATAATCCTGCTGGAAGTAGCCATCAGTAGATGCTACACTGTGGTCATAAAAGAATGGACATGGTCAGCAACAATACTCAGTCTGAAGGGGAAGAATAGGGAAACAGATCAAATGTGTTGTTTGAGGATTTGTGAGATTATCACACCTATTGTGTAATATGTGGTGAATTTCCAGATTTCCTCAAATGTTTGAAAGGTGACATAAATGGCTTTGTCTTCACTGTTGATGGAGACGAGATGAGTGGACAACTCCTACAAAAACAAACAAATCTCATTAAATCACAAACTACAATGAAAAATATCTTTAAAGCATGTGGTTATTGTGGAAATGAGTCCTGACCTTTACACAAATATCAGATCTTTACACTTAGCAGGAATTCTTTGTAAAATTCCAGAAAATAGCCTAAATGCATAGGAACAAAGCAGCCTTCCCTCACTCATGGAGATGTGGATGTTTTTACAGATGATGTATGACAAGTATGAGATTTACCATGAGCAGACTGTTGACCTCAGCACTGTCAGCCTGGAGAAGACATAGTTTTTTTTTCAGCATCTCCTGGGACGCCTCATCAGCAGGAAGATGATCCAGACCTCTTACCACGTCCAGCAGCAGAGGCAGCACTGAACAAACAATGACCTCCACTTAGATCAGGGAACATCATTTAATTTCACTACTATCTAAAGATGGATGCTCCATCAGTTTGCTGTCAGATTACTGATTCTGACAGTAAATCCGTAATATAAATATCTGCAGCTTACAAATATTTATTTTAAATGATATTTTACCTCTATTAATGTATGAGAGAGAAATTCAAATCTAATAAGCACCATTAAAGAAATATATAAATAAATGTACATTAAATGTAGAATGCATTAAAGGTCCCATATTATATGGTTTTTTTTCCCCCCAACAATTTCATTTGAGTATCAGAGGTCCAACAACATTGTTTTCAAAGTGTATTACCTCAAATTCAGCCCGGTTCCTAATTTCAGTCATTCCAAGAGTGGTTCGAGAGAGCTCAACTGAGAACGGGCTATTTCTGTCTCTGCACCTTTAAATGTTCAAGAGTGGTGCCTGTCCATGCCCCTCTCTGGGAGAGGATCCGGCTTTTGTTGGTGACCGCCAACACCGTTTAAAATCAACAGTGATTTTAAAGGGCTGGCTCACCTGTTTGAGCATGCGTTTGCTAAAAAGAGTTGTGTCTGAAATCCTTTGGTTTTTATAACATTGAGAAATTGTGATTTGGTCAGTTTAATAATTGGAATGTGAAAATGCGTATTCTGACTCTGATCCACCACTGCTGATTAAAATCTTGCTGATGTCCAACAAACTCAGAGGGATTCGAGGCTTAATAAGTGACTTCTGATGGGTTCAAAGTTTAAACCAGATGATGTTTCCTCACATGACTTTCACTGAACTGCTCAGGTGAGTCAGGGTGGAGATAAACAGCAGCTTCTCACAAGAAATTCACAATTCTAAGTAATTTCTAAAGTGTAATGAGTAAATTAGACTTTAACAGTCATTATAAACAGACTTGGTGAAGCTTTATCACAGTGGTCATGTTCATTAACCGGGGCTTATCTTTAACTTTTATTCCAAGTAATTTTAACCAAAACATTTATTTTACAGTACTCCTAAACACCAAAACACTATTACTATTATTATTACTTTTGCTATTGTTATTATGATTATTATGATTACCATATACCGTTGCTGCTTAAATCATTTACTGTTATTATTATCACTTTTACTATTATTATATTATGATATTATCATCTCACAAGTGCCCTTAAGTGTGTCTATTGTATTTTTCTATATTCCATCTATCTATCTATCTATCTATCTATCTATCTATCTATCTATCTATCTATCTATCTATCTATCTATCTATCTA
>JBAMHW010000005.1:22324465-22348307 GCA_037177495.1 Rhadinocentrus ornatus | reverse complement strand
GGGGACAGAAAAGGAAAGAAGACAGCAAAAAGAAGCTAAAGGGAAAGCAGAAAGAAGAAGAAAGAAGAGACAAATACCTGGAAAACCTGCAGGATTGTGGCTCTTAAGAACAGACGTTGGCCACTCCTGGAGTAGGGTGATACATGCTAAAGATTAAGGAAAAATTAAGGAAATATTGGACCGATTGTTAAACTAAAGCTGTAATCTATTGTAATCCAATATTCACAAAACAAGACTGAAAATGTATTTTACTGCAAACATGATCTTTAAAAATAATTTTAGAATAATAACTGATGATCAATGACATCTGATCAATTAAATTCTTTTCAGCTAGGACCGGTTGGGGGTGGACAGGACAGGAAAGATGGGTAAACAAGCAACTTAACTCTACCTGCTGAGAGAGAAGAGGAATACAACATATGACAACATAAATGTTGGATATTTTTACATGGAGAGTAAAGAAAGCACAGAGGAGGCCAGTGCATCATGGGATGTACCCCAGCAGCCTCAGCCTACAGCAGCAAAGCTGAGTGATTATGGTCACTAAAGGCCCCATTTATGCTTGACACAGAAGGTGGATATGCAGATGGATGGACACGTTTGTCCGTCACCTTTACCTGCACATTTACCCACATAATTGATGCGATTGCAGTTGCCTTGCGTATTCATTGCTTAAAATAGCAACGGAGCAATACCACTGGAAACTGCGGGGTCAGTGTTGAGCAATAAAGCTGACATGCGACCAGCGAAAGGAACAAATCAGAGAAGAAGAAGAGGAACAGGAGGAAGAAGAAGATGACGGCGAGAACAAAAACTTTATAGATAATGGCAGCTTTTGAAGAAAGGCTGTGTGGATGTGTTGGACGGTTGTAAACAACTTTATGGCGGTGTATTACCACCAAACTCTTGTTAGAACGCAAGAGTGTACTCTGAACTCAGCACTGCCCAAAAGACGCATGGAAGAATGAAGGGCGGTGAAGTATGACAATGCTTGAAATGGACATACTTATCATGTAAATAGAAAGTTTGAAGACTGATCTGAAAGGTAGAGGGTATCTGCTTCTTAAGCCTAACTGCGAGCTGGTTCTACAGAGAGGGGTCTGATAATCCTGCCTCCCATTTTACTTTTAATTGGAGTCAGATTGTAGGGGTGGGTTGTGTCCCCTCCAGGACTCCCCTTTGGCACTGCTCTTAATTGGTTCTGAACTGAGTTTCAAAATCTATCAATGGATAAATGAAATAGTTTCTAACTGAACCAGAATTTTCCTCTTGTGTAAACGACAGGTAAATTATGAATTTATAGATGGTTTAAATATTACTTTAAAAATTTTTTTTAACAAACCAAACCGAGTATTTGATGTGAGTTTTTATTTCTGACTGTGGAGTCGGTTCAGCTTGTTTCTGTTTATTTGTCATCATGAAAATAATTTCAAAGCACTTGTTTTTATTTAAATCGTGTAATTTTCCCATGATGCTCTCTGTCTCTTTATCTCTGACCTGCAGCTGGTGTTAACAACACTGTATTTACTTTGAAGATCAGTGTGACTGATTTCCTGTTGTCTTCTAGTTAACTTGACTCTAACTTTCCTGCTCTGTATTCTGACACCTGAAAGTAACTACACCAAATCTGTTTTATTTCTGACGATGCAGCATTACTTTTATCTGTTCACATAAACATAAAGTCATAAAAAATTCTGGCATAAAATATTCGCCTCCAAACGCGTTCAGGTTAATTATCATTCACTGAGCAAATAAACCTCCTCCTGTTAGCAAATCAGCAGGTGGATGTGAAGGGGTTAGAAGACACATACCATCTTTTACTGGTTGTTTTACATGAAGAATTAAGCTAACACAGCTGGCTTTAGATCTGTGTAACCAGAGTTTTCCCTCAAACATGGCAGGAACAGACTCAGCATTCACTTTCCTCTTCCCAGTTCCTCTGTTGGCTCTGAGTTTCAGCTGATCTGAAACCGGACCAACACAAAGGAATTCATGACCCCAAACAGCAGTCACAAGATACATAATACTTCAAAGTTTGTCACACACACTAAAATGTTATCTTTATGTTCCACACAGCAGCAGTCAGGTGAGTAAACACCTAAGTCTTCTTTCACTAATTGGACCTCCTGGGCTCTGGTCTACAAGACAAATGGATCAGAACCAGAACCCAGAGAAGTTAAATTAATAAAAATATAAGATTTACTTCAGAGGAAAAATAAATTATCACAAAGGAGATTAAAATAAATAAAAGACAAAATGTCAATAATGTGCAAAGCCTGGTGACATTGACAGAAAAAAGAATGACTCTAGTGGCCACGGCTCGCTAACATGTCAACAACTTAGACAATGTTTGCATGTTTTTTGTTTTAAACTGTGTTCCTTCAGCACCTGAATTATATTAGTTGTTGGCTCACACATACATCAGACTTAGTATGTGTAAAATGATCTCATGTTTGTAAAGAAATAGCTTTTGATAGTGTAATAAGTTAAAATCCATTGATAATGTAACTTGTGCATGCAGTAGCCGGAGAGAGGTCCATTTGTTAAACTGCTGAGTGAACAAAAATCATGAAGACATGAATGAACCAGACCTTACTTTTAAACGATCTAATTATCCTACCACATTTTCATACAACATAATTATTTAAGCTAATATGTCAGTTTGGCATCAGCCTGTAAACCGGAAACTGTAATAATATAGACATCCTTATAAATAAAGCAAAATATAGCAAACGGTTGAACACTGTTGTAAACTGTTGTTGGCTTTCTGCCAGTGTGTTGTCTACAGACTACAGACTGACTCTCCACTGAAGCCCTGGATTATCATTGAGGTCTACAGCATGCAACAGCTAAAGACTTCTGGATCTGTTCTCATTGATCCTCTTGTTGACAAATTTGCACACAGTTTGCACTGTTTTTAGCACAACTGCACATTATAGTGTTTCAGTGTTGAAATTTCCATGCAAAGATGTGAAATTCTGTCACTACATTCCTTGAATATATAATGCTACAACTTCAGTGTTTTTGTTATATCACATGGCATGTGCATATTCTCTATTTTCTTCTCTTGAAAATGTATCTGTTTACTGTTGTGCTGGTACACAACATTTTTTGCTGCACAAATAGTATGGAAGAAAACTACTACTTCGTCTTGCAGAGTGTGCAGCGTTTGTGGGTGTAACTGATGTGTGTCCTAGAAGCAGGGATGGTGTCCAGTCTGGATCAGCATCCATCATTTCATAAGCTGGTTGACCTGCAATCACATATTTGGTGTTATTAAAGAACTAGTTAACATTGTATGTTTACATTACATTTCACAATCTTAACCACTTAATCCAACCAGTTAACCATCCCATCAAATCTCACAGAGCACTCTTTGATCTTTACCTGTGCACAGTTGTTTACAACGAGGATGCAACCAACATGGAGATTGACCCACAATGCACTGTGGTTATCCCGAGCGTTACGTCACCTAACAAAGACCGATTAGGGGATGAACCACCTAATCTTCCGCATTTATGATTAGGGCTGAGACTCACGTATTTGATTGACTTTCGGGGCCACATTACTCTTGGGCCAGTGTCCCGGTAAAACAAATTTTTGTGTAATGTTTAAAATAAATATAAATATACAGATACATCTGCGATTGGTAGCAGTTTATTTATTGTTAAAAAAAAAATTTATTTATAGCTCCTGGGTCAGCGGTGCTGCAGGAGAGGGTGAGGCTGGAGACCTCACGCAGCACCGTAGCCGTGTCCTCAGAGAAAGTCTTGCAGGTGCAGAGTGACCTAATCAACGCTACTAACAATGTGGCCAAGAAGTCGCAGGAAATGGAGACTGAAATTAGGACAACAATTAAAAAAGGATTGTGTAAGAATAATTAATTAATAAATAAATAAATAAAATCCACCTCTTGTTTGTTTCATAATTGTTGCATCACTTCTAGACACTCCAGTCTGTCCCACCCTGCTGGATCTCAGAATAAATGACCAAAGCTTCCTTTTCGCATTTTCTCTTACTGACTGGTGAATGTTGGCAGCAGACTGTCCACTTCATTCGGGCGTATGCCATGGTCAGAGTTTCTGTGGAGGTAGGAACATTCTTCCGCCAAGTTTGGTTTTTATATATCCCCAAATTTGACTATATTTGTCCTATTTTTGGTAGGTTTTGGTACCTACGCCAGCTTTTTGCATTAGGCCCCAGATCTCAAGATAACTGAAAGGCCTCATTATGTTCTGTAGGTTGTTGTGATATTTGGTGTGATGGAGACTAGAGTGTACTGGAATGATTGGTAGAGATGACAGTTGTGGTGAAGAGCTTTAATAAACTCTGCCAATGATGGCTTTAATGGACACAAGTCCCATGCCTCTTCTTAAAAATTGTTGGGATCTGTGGCCAAACTGACAAGTGGAGTCAGAAGTGTGGGCTTAAAAAAAAAAGATAAAAAGAGAGAAAAGACATAATGACCAGAGGTGGGGAAAAAGACTGACTCAAAGGAAGTGGAGGAAGATAATGAAGCTGCTGCCATCGCTGGTCCATGTGACAGACTGGATAAATTAGCCGACATGGTTAAGTCGATATTCAATCTCAAGCAGCAAAAGAGCAGAGAATGGATAAAAAATCAGCTCGCCAAGAACAAAGATGGAAGAGTATGCAACATCAATTTCAGCAGAACATGAGGACAGCTCAGATCAATCTGAAGACCTAGTATGATAAAAAGGCCAGGGAGAGGACTTTTCAACCAGGACAACAGGTGATGTTGCTGCTTCCTACATGTGACAGTAAATTGCTAGCCAAGTGGCAGGGACCTTACAGAGTGACAAAATGTTTGGGTAAAGTAACCTAAGAACTTTACATGCCTGAAAAGAAAAAGAAATATCAAATCTTTCATGTGAATTTGTAGAAGGAGTCCCTGGTTCAGCCACAGCCATCTGTGTGTCAACCCCCCTCATCTACTCCACAGCAGCCACAGGATAGTCCAGCCCAGGCACGAAACATCCACAGCCGGCCAGGCAACAGCTCCTTACTCGTGTGGTGGAGGATGGAGAGTTCTTTCCTACAGGCAACACAGAGGCAAGTTCAATAACACTCTCCCATCTTCAGCCTTCTCAGCAAGAGGATATCAGGCCTCTTCTGAACCTAGATTTGTTTCAGGAAAAGCCAGGTTTCACTACTTTATTACAACATAAAATTCCCTTGAAAGATGATGCCATCCCTCACAGGAAGTTCTAAAGGGTTTTCTGAACGCCTGGTGCCACAACTCAAGGAGATTGTGCTAATGTTGGAGCTTGGAATTATTGAAGTTTCTGGTAGCGAATGGTGCAGTCCGGTCGTGCTAGTTCCGAAAAAGGATGGATCTTTGATGTTCTGCATTGACTTCAGATATATTAATGCCATCTCCAGGTTTGACCCTTATCCAATGCCTCGCATTGATGAACTGTTGGAAAGAGTTGGGAGAGGCAAGTTCATTACCACTCTGGATCTGTGTAAGGGTTACTGGCAATTGCCTCTTGCGCAAGAAGCAAGAGAACTAACAGTCTTCCAAACACCTTTTGGCTTGTTTCAGTTTAAGATGATGCCATTTGGTTTGCGACATTTCAGCGACTCATGGACCAGATGCTAATAGGAGTGTCAGAGTTTGTTGCTGCATACCTGGATGATTTGGTTATTTTCAGCCAGACCTGGGAGGAACATGTGGCTCACCTGCACCATGTCCTCAGTCTCATTGAATCACCTGGTCTTACCATTAATCCTCACAAGTGTAAAGTGGCACAGAGCCAAGTGGAGTACCTGGGCTATGTGGTGGGGCAAGGACAGGTTAAGCCTCAGGTGGGAAAGGTGGAGGCAATTCATTCATATCCAATGCCCACAACCAAGAGGAAAGTGGTGTATTTGTTGGACTGATGGGATGGTAAAGTAAGTTTATTCCCCATTTTGCTGAGATGGTAGCAGTTCTCACTGACCTTACAAAAGCTTCTGCACCAAACAAGGTCAAGTGGACTGAGCCTTGAAGGATCTCAAGTCAACCATAGCGAGTGACTCTGTTCTGCATAGCCCTGAATTTTACACAGTCATTCACGCTACAGACCGATGCCTCTGGAGTGGGTTTGGGGGCAGTGATGTTGCAGGAGGTGGATGCAGAACAATGTCCAGTTGCCTTCCTCAGTCGGAAGCTTCAAGACAGGGAGACAAGATACTCTACAGTGGAGAAGGAGTGTCTTGCAATGAAGTGGGCTGTAGAGTCGCTGTGATATTATCTGTTGGGCCAACATTTTACTCTGGAAGCTGATCATTGAGCGCTTCACTAGCTGCATCAGATGAAAGACTCCAATGCACCAATGACATGAAGAAAGGAACATGTGTGAGGCATCATGTTGCAAGAATCTCCAACCTCCAGCAGTATAGATTCCAGCAATGTGATGAGACCTAGCAAGATAGCAACTGCTGCTGCAACCAGTGGTTAAAGTGGGATTAGACAGGTGGGGGAGCCCTAAAATTCTGTGCTGTGGTACAGTAGGAATACGACAACAATAATTGCAAAAAACTACTGTATTGGCTGTTTTTCGCAACAGAATGATACAGGCTGGATTAACAGGCAAAACACACAGAGCAATCTAACATGGCTAACTAATAAGAGCCAAATAATGATAAAATTGTGGGTATGCTGGAGCCTATCCCAGCAATTTAGCAGGTGAGAGGGTACACCCGGACAGGTCACCAGTCCATCGCAGGGCCAATACATAGGGACAAACAACCATTCACACTTACTCCTAGGGAGAATTTAGAGTGACCGATTAACCTAACATGCATGTTTTTGGACGGTGGGAGGAAGCCAGAGAACCTGGGCATACACGGGGAGAACATGCAAACTCCACATAGAAAGGCCACTGCCCCCCACATTGAACCTCTGCCTTCTTGCTGTGAGGTTGCGGTGCTAACCACCACACCACCATGCAGCCAACATTCCTTAAGATTTTTAAAAGCCTGATTTCCTCTATTAATGCACCTGATTACAAAAACATTGACTAAAGAAATTAGTTTCCATGTTTTTATACCTCCCTTGATGAAAGAGCTGTGACCTGCAGCAGGTGCAGAAGGTAAGCACACAGAGAGAGACAATTATCACTCAGACATCTCAAGAGATAAAATTAAAACCTAAATTTATCTTAAAATGGAAGCAACTTATTTTTCATGCAAACCCTCTCTCGCATGTCCTCTTGTCTCTGTCCTCCATCTAGTCTGTCCTCTTCTCTTTGCCCTCTGCAACTTTCTGTCTCCTCACCTGTCTCTTCCGCCACAGCATCAAAAATGTTCATAGTAACGTTTTCTACACCCTCCTTAGTTTCTCTTTATGTCTGAGTTCTTTTTAGAACCATTCACACAGACACACTTACTCCTAGGGAGAATTTAGAGTGACCAATTAACCTAACATGCATGTTTTTGGACGGTGGGAGGAAGCCAGATTTCATCAAGTACACAAATAAAAAAAATGTTTTTCCAATAATACACATCTACTATAGTGAGACTGATACACAATACATCTTTCTAATAGATGTTTTATTGGAATTGTTTCACATTAAAGTTTTGCTTTTTCATGTGTTCACAATTGCCTGACAAGTGAAAATTTGTTGTTAACAGATGTAGCAGAATTCATGATCCGGAGTAGGAATTTACACATCACAGGCAGAAATGTCCACAATCAGCAGTAAATGAATGCTTGGCAACTAGAAATACCACTAATTCTAACATACCACTGCAATGTACTACTTTATGTCACATGTAAATGACACTGTCAATTCTATCCTAAACACAGAATAGAGAGAATGTGGAGAGATGTTTATGAACATGCCCTGGACCTCTTCTATCAGATCTTCACTTCGTTGGAAGATCAGGAAACACTGAACCCAGACAATGAAGTCCATCTTTTTGCACTGCACCGGATTTTTCTTCCATTTATTCAGCAAAGCCTTGACTCTTTCAAAGATGCTTGGAACTTTCATGGTCTTAGAATTAAAAGAAATCAGTCACCACAGCAACTCCGGAGAAGATACAGAGAGCAAGGCCCCATGGAGGATCCTACTCAGGTTAAAGAAAGATCAACTTCAAATACTTTTTTTTAAACTGTCATTTTCTCTAAATTAATTTTGGGAGATAGTATTGTCCTAAATGTACTACTTTAAATTAAATTGAGATAAGTCTCTAAAGTCTCCTAAGTTTTTAGATCAACTTGTGAGCTGCAGCTTCTGTGGTGCATACTATGCACAACTGTATTTACAAAATTGAATAGGCAACATTTAACTTCACACTGTCGTGGCCAAAAATAATCCTTAATAGCTTGTCTTATGACATGTCAGACTAATTAAGTAGATGACTGATCATGCTTGTCCTCCATTCAGGATCACGAAGAGTATGGGATTGACTGGAATGGTCCTCACAGTCCTCACAGAGGCACTGTGTCAATCCCAGAGGTCCGGCTGGCCCGTGAGCTCTCAGATGAAGAGGTGGCCAACTTGCTAGCTTCAGGAGTTTCTGTAACCGATGCACTTAGATCATATGTAGAGACTGTGCACGTTATATCAAGAATCATGGTGGACTGATGTCCAACACATTTCTTCATGTACCGTGTTAGGACAGGGACAAACTTTAACAGCATGAAAGGAACAGAAAAATAGTAAATGGACTTTATGTACAGCTTCACTGGGTTCTGAAATTAAACGCTCCTTTACTTTTTGTCTGTTAACTGTACACAGAATGAATAACAAGAATGCTATTCTGTTACTACTGAAGATGCAGAACTGTTTGGTTTCAGTAAATAGGAAAAAAATATGTTGAATAAAATGGTCAACTACTACACAGTTAAAGACACTAACTTGTGTCAACTGGCCTACTGAACAGTGCATGCAATGATATCTGTCTGAAATAAAACTTAAACCAGTCCACATCCAGTCTGCACTATTTACGGCAGAGAAAAGGGTTTTCTCAAAAGTCCATGTAGGTTTTGAAATGAGCTGGTAGCTTTAATGTTTCAAAGCATGCAGAGGATGTAAGAAAGATTCCCGCAGAAATCTCCACCCTCAACTCAGGAGGAAGCATTTCCCAGCCAACCCAGAATGTCAGTAGCTGGGTCAGTGTACCTGATGATGCTAAAAGTCGTAAAATGGATTCAAGAAAACAGTTTAAAATTGATAATATTCATGTGAGACACATTTTTTTAAAGAGAGCAATACATTAGCCACATAAGGTGGGTATTCCTGTTTCAATGAACATCCTTAGAAAGTCAGAGATGCAGTATGTAGACTGCAAGTCTTCATCATCACTGTGTTCAACTGGCCATATTATGTTTTCTAGGAGCATCTTAAACAGCACACAAATTGTAATGATTTAAAAAAAACGAAGAAGTTATTTTGGTGAAGGAATATGCAGATCACATTTTTGGTAAATAGGGAAATAAGTAATTATTTAATGATATATATATATTTAATTAATTCATTGCGGCCCTTTTTCTCCTCCATAGAGTGCAGCCAAGGAGACCACTTATTTGACCCCCTCCACTTCACCCACCATGATGTGCATGCCTCCAAAGTCCTCCCTTGTGTGTGTGTCAGAGATCGGGGAAGGAGAATGTTAAGTCCAGAGGGAAGTGAACTTCTCTCCAGAAGGTGAACCGATGGCACCTCCATTTCCCGGGAGGCACCCAGGGCAAGACAGGCCAGGAGCAGCCATCCCCCACGACCAGGACACACAGCGACCGCAGCCAATGATCTGCCACCAACCCCAGAAGGCACCCACCCACCACATGCCTAGGGGGGAAGGAGAGGACGGGGAGGACAGTGGGAGAGACCAGACCCACAGCCCACCAGCCCCGGGCCCACCCAGGTCTCCCTTTACGATCCCCTACACACCACTCAGCCCTCCTTCAAACCAGCAGCCTCTCACTAACGCCACGAGGCTAACCCAACTGCAGACTCCCCACAGCCCCTGACAGGGCCGGACAAAGAATGATCCTTTTCAAACCAGAAAATCCTTAAGGGAAGCCTGCATCACATAATATTATGTTGTTGTTGTTTTTTACACAAATAGCCTAACATCTTCTTAATAATAAACTGCATTGAGCAGTTAATAATTCACAGTCATAAAAATTAATGGAAATTGGAGTTTATTACATAAAATAAATCTTATCAATCATACTTCACAGTCTAAACACAGGCGGCCAAAACAGTAAAGCAGCATTATGGTTGATACCGTTTCTTATTACAGCAAACCTCTTTGTCTACACTTGTAAATAATCTATAAAAGCACAACAGCATTCACGTTTTCTCGTTTATGTATAGTTTATTCTTACTATTTATTTCCTCAATCTTCTACTTTTTCTTTTCAAGCATTTATTTATTTATTTTTTTTTACATCTTTCTTTCCTTCTTTTGGTGGCACTCCTTTCGTGCCATAACATATGACGTCACATCCGGCACCGATGTGCTCTTCCGGTTTTCTCATCAGCATCCAAACATTAGCTGAGCAGTAGCTTTCAGCGAGTAAGACAAACTCTCTGGAAAGCCGCACAGCTACTAAACGGAATCTATGAGTCGCAAAAGAAACCGCAGTTTTGCGGAAACCAGGCTGTCTTCTGAGCTCCACGGCACTTTCATGGAAGTTCCCGCTTCGGCAGGACGAGCTGACGATGATTTTCTGGAGCTGGAAAGCGACGAGGAGCTGCTGTGCTCGGTGAGCGACATCACGGAGCACCTGGGCAGGAACATAAGTGTGGTTCTGGAGACGGCGCTGTCCGAGATCCGCAAGATGGTCAGCATCAGGATCCGGGTCCTGAAGATAGAGCTGCGCGAGAAAACCGAGGAGATCGAAGTGTTAAAGGCTAGGCTAGAAACAGTTCAGAAGGACCATTTCCCCGGTTTAACATCAGCGGAGCCGTCTGCAGAGACGGGATTCAAGAAACACGACTTCAGCTCCGTCTCCAAACACAACAACGCGGATCCCCGCAGAGCCAAACCTGCCTTCCCCGCCGTGAAGAAAGAGAATATCGATGCTATCTGTGACTATCTGATGAAAGACAAGAACTCCAGAGGCTGTACCGAAGCTGACGGAGACCAGATGAGCCATGCTAGTGGTGAGAAGGACGCTCCTCACGAGCCGGAGCCGCCTTCCCTCAGCCTGTGGTCGGACAGCGGGGTGGTGAGCTCCGGGCCTGCTCACGGAGACACCGAGGCCGCTGCAGAGGACATCTTCAGCCTCATCCCTTCAGGAAGCAAGCGGATGTGTGAGTACGAGTGGATGACACCGATGGAGTATCCCTCAGACCTGAGAGGTAAATAAACAGATGTTGAAACTGAAACCATTTCCATTTCATGGAAAATATCAGCTAATTTGGAATCTGATGGCAGCAACGTGTCTGTAAAAAGTAGTTCCAGGGTGATGTTTATCATCGTGTCGCATCCTCTCTTCTTTTAACAACTGTCTGGGAACGTCCTGCCAGTGAGTTACTGGAGTTTTAGGACTGGAATGTTGCATCATTCTGGTTTGATGCAGGATTCTAGCTGGACATTTGCTGCTGGAATTTTGATTTCATGATGCTCCAAATGTTTTCTGATGGTGAAAGGTCTGGACTCCAGGAAGGCCAGTTCAGCACCTGGAATCTTCTCCTGTGAAGCCATGCTGTTGTGATGGATGCAGTATGTGGTTTAGCAGTGTCTAAATGTCTAAAATCTCCATGCACAAGGGAGATTTTAGACTGGCTGAGTCCTGTTCTTCCATAAAGCCAAAGTTAAATTAACAACACATAGCCTTGCTATTGTTGTTATAGGGACAATGGCCCTCATTTATCAAATGAACGTACGATGGAAATCTCTGCGCACGACTATTTCCATGCAAGGTTTGGCATTCATTAATTTAGACTTGAGTGTAGGAAACGATCAAATCTCACTCCAGGGCTGAGATTGTGTATGCAAGTTCGAGTCAGTATGGATTAGCATTGCAGCACAACAGACGCTGAAAATAATTATTAAACAAACCTCAAACTTTCATCTAGGCATAAGCAGCTCGGAGGAACTCATCACCCTGCTGGCAAGCCCTGCCGCAGAGCAGGTGTGCAGGTTCAACAGTGCGCGCACACGTGCACAGTGGAGCGCTTCTTGGTTCTGCTGAAGGGCAGGTGGATGTGTCTCAGACCAGCGGGGGAACGCTGCAGTATTCTCCAGAGAAAGTCTGCAACATATTTCTGTTCTGTGCAGTCTTGCGCAATATTGCTCTGGCTAATGGAGCCTTGTGATGCCCCAGTGCAGCCAGAGGAGCGGATGCCCGGGGTAATAGCATGTCTCAAGAGCTTGTTGTCAAGTTCTGCCCAAGCATGTCAACCCTTCAATCTAATTCTGATTCTCTTATTGTGATTCAATCTGCAATAGGAGACCTCCAAAACCTGCCCTTCACAGGTCCTCGAGGACAGACTTTGGAAATTCTTGCATTAAAGAAATGTGCAGTTCTTTACTGGACAGGTAAAAATGATATAGGCTTTTTGTATTTTTGTCTTTTGGAGGCTTTAAAAAGGCACTTCATATAACAGAACTTTGAACAGAATCATGGTTCGCTAATGCAAGTAAACACAGACGTTAAGCGGTTTGAAAAAGTTTTATTCACTGATTATTAAAGTTTTCATTGCTCTCTTAGCGTGTTTATATTTTTAAGTGTGCAAAGTAAAGGATTGTGACTTTCAGTTACCAGGCCTGGGCTATTATCCAAATTAAAAATGAATAAAATTAATAAAACGATAATCATGAGCATATGTCGTTAAACAACTGCGAGGCTATTAACTGCCTCTGTGATCCTCTTCCATGTAACATTTTTGTGCACACTATTGACTCTGGATTTTAGGCTGCCAAACAGCACCTCTTTATCTTTTTTACCTCAAAAGTGAGGGTTTAAATCTTGAGCTCCAAATCTTGAGCTTACCCTCTAAAATTACCAAGTGGGCACCAGCGAAAGCCGGATCCTTTACTATTGAGGGGTGAGGAAAGGCACCACTCATGAACATTTAAAATTTCAGACACAGAAACAGCCCTGGCTGAAATGAAGGACCAAGGCTGAATTTGGGGTAATACACTTTCAAAACAATGTTGTTGGACCTCTGACACCCATATGAAATGGTTGGAAAAAATGTATAATATGGGACTTTTCAATCGTAGTATCAGTCCTGCGATCAGATGTGGATTCATTTCCATGTTTGTTTGATAAATGGGGGCCATTATGTGTACATTAATCACAATGACTTTATGTTCAAAGCCTCGGGGACACCCTGTCCTTTTTGGGGGGCCCCCCTTGAGGGGTCCTGGTTCCCAGGTTGGGAACCATAGGTGTAGATGGTGGGATGTTGAAAGTAGGGCCCGACCAATTAATCGTTAGGCCGATAAAATCGGCCGATATTAGACCTTTTCAAAATGGCCAGTATCTGCCGTTGTTTTGCCGATTATACGCAGATTTTAGTCTTACTTTCTCACAAAACAGCAAATGCTGAGAAGTGTCAGAGTTGTGCAGAATGATGTCCTTGCGGCGTTTGTCCACTAGATAGAGCTCTGACTCCATTCAATCCCACAGTCATCCCCCTGTCTTTCAACGGGGGTAGCTAGTAGCTAGCCAGGTTACATTAAAGCAGTGGTCTGAGAGGAGCTTCCCGACAGGTAAGTTTATAATAATGTTGTGAAATTAATGACTCAGCATGTCTGCAGTTTCAGTTTAACTCCGTTTGCCATGTGTAATGTTGACGGACGCGTGCTGCGTTGTGTCGGTCAGCTGCGTTGCTAAAGTTGTGCTAAATTAGCTTAAGGCGCTTCCCATTGTAATGTTTTGGCTAACTGCTGTAATCGGAACTCTTATTTTGAAGTGTGAAGCACCTGAACAGGGTGTGCATGTAGAATGTTAGAGCATTTCAACGTTGACGCCATAGTAGCACATCAAGAGCATACAATAAAGAACCAGCTTATGTTGGCAGTTCACACATATTGCGTGGTTAAGTTATTCCTAAAAAACGGCCAGTCATAACACCAAATACGGACGTAGCCAGTAACTGCAGAAATAACGTAATCGTACAAAATATGTGAGAGTACAGAATGACCGTTCATCACTCCGTCAGCTGTAGGAGTATTTTAGGAGGAGAGATGTGAATGCAGAGGGGACTAGGTATTATTAATATTACAGTCTGTCTTCAGCCACCGTCATGATTTAATGTCTCCCTTAGTTAGTTGGACTTCTATGCTCATCATGGATTGTCTATAACGAACACCTTGTTTGGGCATAAGAGCGCCCACTTTGTAGTTGTATCGTCGGACTTGCGGCCGCATGTCTTGGACACTCGGGTGAAGAGAGGAGTGAGCTGCCAACTGATCACCACCTGGTGGTGAGTTGGCTCAGATGGCGGGGGAGTCCCCTGTCAGAAAGAGTTTCAACTCCCATCTCCGGCAGTGCTTCAACCATGTCCCGGGTGAGACGGGGGACATTGAGTGGGAGTGGGCTGTGTTCCGTGCCTCTATTGTTGAGGCGGCCAGCCGCAGCTGTGGCCGCAAAGTCGTCGGTGCCTGTCGTGGTGGTAACCCCCGTACTCGTTGGTGATTACCAGCAGTGAGGGATGCCCGCAAGCAGAAGAAGGTGTCGGGCCTTTTTGGCCTGTGGGACTCCAGAGGCAGCTGATGGGTATCGGCGAGCTAAGTGGAGCGCAGCTTCGGCAGTCACTGAGGCAAAAACTCGGGCATGGGAGTTGTTTGGAGAGGCCGCGGAGAATGACTTCCGGATGGCTTTGAGGAGATTGTGGTCCACCCTCCGGCGGCTCAGGAGGGGAAAGCAGGACACACTGGATGGACTACTTCTCTCGGCGGGCCTGGGAACACCTCAGGATCCCCCCAGATGTGCTGGTGAATGCGGCCAAGGAAAAGGAAGTCTGGGTTTTCATGCTAAGGCGGCTGCCCCCACGACCCGACACCGGATACGCGTCAGACAATGGATGGATAGATAGATGGCCAGTCTGCTAATGTATTGTTACCCACTTAGAAATCTTTGAGGGGTCTGAAATTTTCATCATAGGTGCATTTCCACTGTGAGAGACATAATAAAAAAAAATCCAGAAATTACAATGTATGATTTTTTTAACAATTTATTTGTATGAAACAGCTGCAAATAAGTATTTCAACACTGAGAAAATCAATGTTAATATTTGGTACAGTAGCGTTTGTTTGCAATTACAGAGGTCAAACGTTTCCTGTAGTTCTTCACCAGGTCTGCACACACTGCAGGAGGGATTTTGGCCCACTCCTCCACAGAGATCTCCTCTAGATCAGTCTATTCAG
The DNA here is from genome assembly GCA_037177495.1 of Rhadinocentrus ornatus. Lineage (NCBI taxonomy): Eukaryota > Metazoa > Chordata > Actinopteri > Atheriniformes > Melanotaeniidae > Rhadinocentrus > Rhadinocentrus ornatus. The sequence continues at coordinate 22,332,966 of JBAMHW010000005.1, read as the reverse complement.
ACCTTCGCTGTAAATGGACATAAAACATAGATTATAATTTACAGAATGGAAAAGATAAAAACAAACATGACATTATTGGCAAGTAATTATGTTATTGGCTTTATTGTGTTAAAAATGGCCAAAATTACTAGGTCGTTATGAGATGCTACAAACTCGACAATCAGACTCAGGGAATTTCTATTGGATGAAGATGATTTCCATCTTGACGTCTGAACAGACTGAACCTGCACTTCTTTTTTATCAAACAAACTAACTCTTTTCAGATAGACACAGATTCTGTAGAAGGATGGAGATGAAATCTAAACAGCAGAAGCTGTAGAATGGTATGACCTTCATCTCCCTCAGAGGTCAACAGGGTTAAGGGCAGCAGCTTAGCTGCCACATTTGCCCTTGACGACCGATTTTGTAAAGTTGTTTAAAATAGTAATACCCAAAAAGATCAGTAGGTGGCAGTAATACTCTGTATGTAATTATCTTAAACAGGGCCTGGTCTGATTTAGTCTAGAAGCCCTCCAACAAACAAACAAAAAACTTAAAACAATCCATCCATATTTTACACTTGCCCATTGCAGTGCAGGGTCACGGGAGAGCTAAAGTCTCTCCCAGCAGCTACCAAGTGAGAGGCAGATACACCTGGATAGGTCACCTGTCCACCACATACAAGCAACCACTCACTCTAGAAAGAATTTAGAGTGACCAGTTAACCTAACAACATGTTTTTGGATGGTTGGAGGAAGCCACAGTACCCGAACAAGCTCTGTGGAATAATTGACTCCAGATTTTAGCACATTAACACATTTAACACTTGGTGCCTCAAAAAGCAGAGGAATAAACAGTAATGTTTTCCTGTTTCTGCTGCAGCCATTAAGGAGCCTGAAAGTGAAAACAGCCGGACTAGTGAGATTGGGGATGATGAGGATGAAGATGAGTCGTGCCAGAGGGACTGTGATGAACTGGAGCAGACCCTAGCTCCTCTCTCAGGGGCCCAGCCACCTGACTTCTCCATGGAGCCTCGGAGTTCTCCAGGAGAGGGCGGAAGTCCCCTGAAGGGCAGCACAGATCCACCTGAGGCAGGTACGGGACTATTGGTGTAGGACGGTGTAGGTTTCTTCTTCTTTTCCAGCCATCTCCAGAGGCAGTGGAAGGAAGACGTTTAGATGAAAATCAACTCTATAACTCATGTTTCTGTTTCAGGTTCGTTCTCCAGCCACACCTTCATCTGCTCGCTGTGTGGAACCTTCTGTCCTGACTCCATGTTCCTAGAGGAACATATCAAGCTGATACACCCAGACTCTGATGCCCTCAAGGCCCTGCAGTCCACTTCTTCTGCTGCCCCCTCTGTAGGAGAGGGAAGTGGGCAGAATGAGGGTCCTGTGATGGGCATCGGTCCAGGAGGGGGCCCTGTGAAAAAGGAGATAAAGATTGAGGGGGGATATAAATGTGGGGACTGTGGCCGCCATTTTAACTACCTTGGCAACCTGAGGCAGCACCAGCGCATCCACACCGGGGAGAAGCCCTTCATGTGTCCAGAGTGTGGGGAGAGGTTCCGCCATGCAGCCCGGTTAAAGAGCCACCGGCTGGTCCACAGTGGGGCCCAGAGCCCCTTCCCCTGTCCACAGTGTGGGAAGGGCTTCTCCGTCCTGTCTGGGCTCAAGAGACACCAGCGGGTTCATACTGGCGAGAGCCCGTACGCATGTCCCCAGTGTGGGCGGCGCTTCAAGGAGCTGGGGAACCTCTACACCCACCAGAGGATCCACAGCGGGGCCACACCCTACTGCTGCCAGCAGTGTGGACGCAGCTTCCGCCATTTGGGCACCTACAAGAGCCACCGCTGCACCCCGCTGCCCTCCCAGTACACCACCATAACTCCCAGAACACCACCATAACTCCCAGGACAGACTGTAAGGCCCACCTCCCCATCCTGAGACTGTGGGAAGTCCTGGTCATGGAGAACAGGGCTGGAGATGCTACATCTCCCAGAAGGTACCAGGCATTAAGAGGCACCACTTCATGGAACTTCAGATTTAATCCTGCACCTCACACAGTCTTCTCAGGGTCCATAAAGTCCTCATTCTGGAGCTTCTGATCATATCTCAACTTCATCTTGTGGATTTAGTCCATGATCAGTTGGTGCTGCAGGTTTTCTGTTCAGTCTGAATTTCAGGCTCCACCATGATGTTCATTCTTCAATTTACATTTAACTTTTCATTTCATTCTCTGAAGCATGATCCCTCCTCTCTACTGCACTTCTCTTCAGTTTCATGAAGAAATCATGTAAAAACATAAAGTTACTGCTCATAAGCCAGCAAAGGTGCTAAAAAGTGAAAGTTGAAAAGTCCAAAGTTGAAGGGATAGTTTTCTTTTTAATCAAATGTCAACTCTATCAATTAGAGCACAGATAAAACCAATAACTCCTGCCCTCTAAGATCTCTGCAGACAGTAAAATTCAGTTTTATCTTGACACTTGTCTTTAGATTATGTCCTTTTGGGTTTCTTTGATAAATCAGCCAGGATGACATGACTGGTGTGTGACATGATGCCGTGAAGGTAAACTTAGCTGTAACGTAGTGAAGTTCTTTCTCAGCTCCAGGACGTAGCAGAGCAGCAATAGTTCCAGGAATGAAAATAATGTCACTGTCATCAGAATAAGTCAGAAACACAGTTTTGAGGTTGGAGAGATGCTCAGTGCTGCTTTATAAACAGAGTCTGGGATTTTTCCTGCAACATTTTGTTAATGAAACATGTCTAAGAACCATCACAGTCAAGATGAGTCATCACCATTAAAAAGGCTGTAAGTTGATATTTACCTTAACTTTGGTTTTATCATAGGACAGGACTCGGTATGTAGGCATGCATAGGTTGCGAACCAGTCAACTAGAGTGCATGAGCACAACAAACTGGGATCTGTAAGATGAATCTGACTTAAACCAGCCCAGAGCTGTCCCACTGATCTCTCTGAACACTGGTCCAGCAGCAATAACTTTGATAACTATGTCTCATTGAACATCCAGTGAGTAGCCATCTCTGTTTAAATCTTGAGCTTGGTCTGGTTTTAGTCATTAGTCAGCTGTTCTGTTTGGAAGCACAATCAACAGCAGCAGTCGGGTAGGTCCAGGAGTTCTGGATGGATCCATAAACAGACTCACGCTCCCTTACATTCAGAGTAGAGTGCTTCTGGAGGTTAATGTCTGATGCAGGTGGAGGAAGTGAGAATTCAGGAACCAAACTACGAACTAAAAGATTCTTATTTCTTGTTTGGATGCTTTCACATAGCAGTTCCGTCATGACACCCATCAGGAATCTATCCAAACTTGGCTCATTAGTCTGGAAATGTTCAGCGTTATGTGGAGCTTACTTTGATAATGGGTTTCTTAATAACTTTGTGGTGATTCTACAGCTTAATGAACAAAACAAAAAATAAATATCATCCCTTTTGAATTTACCTTCTCAAATATGTCATATTCCAGATTGGCTCTGGGATATGACATAAAACCTGTAGAAAGGGATCAAAAGGTAACTTTGATCCCATGATTAAAACATGAACCACTGGTTGAACATCTCTCTCATACAGACAGTGGTGAAATGTAAGAGTTATGATCATATCCATTTACTGATCTGGTCTTTAATCTGTTCAGATTAAAGGCTCCAGAACCATTACATAATGGTCCTGGAGCCTCTACTCAGTAAAAGTGCTGGTGAATGGACCTGTGAAAAGAGATGTAAATTTACCATCCACGCATCACCTGGCTCATCCTGCTGACTTCATTCTGTTTGGTCCAATGTGTAGAGCTCATCATTATCATGTCATTTTAAAGCATTGTAATATAAGGTTACAGATTACATATTGGTTATTGTACATGTTTGTCTTTATTATGAAAGAAATAACCCCCCAAAAAGTTGTAATTCCTGTTCAGATTTAGTGAAAGTTTGTAGAAAAAGGAAGAATTTAAGTGATGACTAAAACAACTGCTACAGACTTGTGGATGTCCATCGACAATCTGCTTTCTGATAAACAGATAATGTTGTGAAATGTGTTTTCTAACAAGTGATAGCTGTGGCATGTAACTAAGAACAAACTCCGGGGCACTGGACTCTCAGAAACTACACTGCTTGCGTACAATATTTGTACTGTATGGGAGTATTTTCATGTTATGCGTTTTTTTTTTTTTTTACTGTATACGGTGTAGAAATTTGTACTTTGTAAATACCTACAGTACCAGTCAGCTGTTTCCCCACACCTACTTTTGATCTAACTCTATACAGCACAGGCTACTGGTGCAATACTGAATGCCTCATATAAAACTGTACACCATTTCATGTCACCAACAGTCTAATAAAGTACATTTTACTAAAATTATTGTGATTTTTTTATGGTTTAAAATGTTTCAACACATTTACTTCAGATTCTATTGACAGAAAACTTTTCATAGTAGTCAACAATCTGGGCAGTTCACTTCAGGAATCATTATTGTTGTCAATGAAAAGGGGGCCCAGCAAAAAAGGTTTGGGAACCACTGCTGTAACTTATAGATGCAATCCTTCTCCAACACACCTGCTACTAGTTTGGGTGACTTCCGAAACAGTAGGCACTGAGAAATGTTGTATGTTTGTGTGGGTGTGTCCATTTGGATGTACTGTATGTGGGAGAAACGGACCATGCTAAAACAATTGTGGATACAGTAGTTACATTTGTAGTACGAACCGCTCCTGATCAGGTGAGAGAATAGTTGTCATTCCTGTAATTCATTATTCCATCGGAAATAAGGAATAGTTTACTCTACATGCATTATTGTCTCTCTAGTCTCCGGGCCAGTATTGGTTTTGCAATTTCATAACCCCTCATCCCTGAGCAACAAAAATCATGGGACAAGAAGCAAATACTTTTGGGATAAAGAGTAATTAGAGTAGTTTTGCATGCCACTTTTTTTTAAAAGATTTTTCTGTGCTACTAAAAAAAGAAGGAAAAATTTGGGAGTATAACCACTTCTCAAGGGACCACTACACCACTGTGAAAACTGGAACGCTGGGTTGTTCCATGCTGCTCCAGGCTCTAGCCCCCTCCTGGTGGACTATTCTCGGGACTGTCACTAGGATTGTTCCTGGGATTGTTACTAGGATGGTTTTCAGCATCAGATACTGTATCTCTGATGGAATTCCTGGGATCTCTTCCAGTTTGGAGGTCATGGACCCCCCCCCCCCGGTGCTCTGCTTACTTCTGACCACATCTTTGCATCTCACCCAGGGAAAACTTGGTTAGGCTCTCAGATTTCTTTGCTTTTTTTTGTGTATTTCATGGTTTTTAATGAATCTGTGATTTTGGATCAGTTGTTGTTGGAGTTGAAGGTTTATGTTAATGAGCTGGAGCTGATCTTAAACTGTTCAGTGTGACAGAAAATTACCTCTCAGTTTATGTTTCTAAATGAAATCTGCTCATAAAATGATTTGTTACCTTTGTGGTCTGACTTCCTCATTTCCAGATTAGAAACTTGAAAAGGATAAAATTAATGTTGCCAAAGATATAAAACCTCTCTTCAGTCTCATGGACCACTGGAAGATGTAAACTTCAGAGTTAAAGCAGTAAGTTAAAACGGAACATTTCACCCAGTCTGTGGAAAAAATCTAAACCAAACTGGTATTTATTGTGAACCTATATGTATCCTTGAAATACCAGGTTGAAAATTCCAGTCTATATAATCTGGCATCGGTTCCCCAATAATGTCATGGATTAAATTCCTAATCTTCTCTCTAGTTGATGAAGAATACTACACACTAGAGTTCCTTCCTTTGAAATTCCTCATGGAACGTCAAAGGGGAACCAACATCTTTTGTCCTCCTTTCTTCATCCTATGTCCTCTATGCTCTGTCCATACTTTTCCATCCCTCAGACAGACCTGTGGCCTTACGGCAGGATGTCGGTATTTGTTAACATCATGTCGGTTTAGGTTAATCAGTTTCAGACCTCTTTCCCAGAATATTCTAAAGACCTCTTTCCCAAGAAAATTGATCCTCGCTGTGGAGAAATAAAAAAACCCCACTCATGCAGGACATTTTGTGATGACACACGGGATATTAGTTTTACACTTCGTTAACTTCCTTGTATATATGTTTAAAAAGAAACATAGAAACAAGTTTGAAATGGCTATTTAGGTAATAATAATAATAAAAATAAATATAATATAATAATAATAATAATAATAAAATCACTAATAGTCAATACATTCGCATTCAGCAGCTTGGGGGGGAAACACAAGTGCCAAATTCAGCTAACCGAAGTGCTAACAGGTGTAGTAAAAACAGGACAACGGAATAAAAGCAGGTGCCATCAAAAAACATATAAAAAACCTAAAGAACCTGCTCTTCGTGTGAGTAGAAACCTCCAAAATATCCCAGAATCCTCTGTAATATTTTCATGTTGGTGTTTGAGTTTCTTGGTGGGTTGGATGATGAACTCTCCCACAGGGAGAAAGTGTTTATAAGACTATAGACACCTGTCTATAAGGTGGCTATTCATGAAGAGAAATATTCGCTGGAATAACATTTCCAAACGTGCTTTGATAAGTTTATATTTTCTCACACATTACTTGCAGATAAATTTCCTCTTTGCACTTATGCAGTAACAGTGACTTATTGTCTTTTTCTGGACTGATGGTGAGTGTTTTGTCTCTGAAGGCGTTTTAGCTGCCTGGAAAGTACAACATGAGTTTTTATCTGGCTGAATCACTGTCCTTCTCTTGCTCCCTTTTTTTGGAAGACTTTGACCCTACTGATAGCTTTTGGCTTTCTTCACACCACCATCCCAGATTTTCATGGCTCTCTGGCAAGGGCATAGGAATGAGATCAACATTGGGGGGGGACACATATTGGAAACCTGATAATGAATTGAATAAAGTCCTTATACCGCCGCTCTCAGAAGGAAAGCCTTCTGTTTGACGTAACTTGAGCGTTATTGAATGTTGGGTGTGGCTGATTTGTCTCTGTCCTCTGCCCCTTGACTTCAGGGTCTTTTAGCTGTCTGTCCCTGCTCTGAACACCCTAAAAGGTAAAACAGTAACAATGTCATACAATGCTACAAGACTGCAGCTGCTACAAGCAAGTAATCCCAGTTTCCCCTTTTTTATTATATATCCACTCTTGTAAGTTGCATCTCTGTGTTCTAATGCAGGTGACAATCAATGAATCCATCACCATCAGCAGTAACTGTATGGTGTGTTTCTCTATTTTTACATTTACTCTGTTGTGTTTATATTATTGGATTTATTTACTCAGTTATATTAACTGAAAGACGTATAGAATAATTTGCTTTTAAAAAAAAGTCCACCAATGGTGAAAAGGCTGTTTTTTTTTTATGTTTAGCATGATTTTTTTTTAAAACAAAGAATATATATAAAAGCACCGTAGATCTTATAATCCAATACAAGTACAGATCAATGATAAATACTAGAACAGGCAAGTTCAGTACTAGAGAGCCACAGTCCTGCTGGTTTTCTATGTTTTCCTGCTCCAACATGCCTGATTCAAATGAATGAGTCACTGAGCTGAAATTCATAATCTGGTTGATCTATTTAATCTGAATCAGGTGTCTGAGGCTCTCAGGAACCAAACTAGCCTCTCCCTGTACTTGAAAAACTTCCCCTAAAAATAATCACAGATCTAAAAGTATAATTGCAAGTATTTATATACACGACTTACACACCCAACAAAAACCTATTTTTTAAATGACACTGAGACTTGGTAAAAGTATATTTCTACCACTTATTATTTTTATATCTCCATCATGCTTACAATGTGTAAAAGAAAATACTTCATCAATGATGATGATGTAACTGATTAAGTGTAACCAGAGCTAGTGTAATGACAGCAGTGCTAACAGGAATTTCTAAGACCTTTATACAATTTAACAACTTATGACATAGTGCTGCTGATTTACAGTAAGAAATCTGATTCATTAGTGGAGCTGCTTTCAGCATGATTTTGGTTAAATTATTTAACAAATCCCAGACAATAACCACCACAGCTAACAAAAGGTTTGGATACATCACCGTACCCTTTAAGGTTAGGTGAATAAGGTGTAGAAAAACACAGGAGAGCTAGTTCAATCTAAAAATATGTTTATTTTATTGTATAAAATCCAGCTGCATTTACTTATGTTTGAACCTTCCCCTAGTTATCCACAAAAAATCTGTTCATCCTTCATTTAGATTATCAGATAGCTGCTGCTCTACAGTGCTGCTTCTCCCTGTCTCACCCTCAGTTACTAGCTGGACTTCATCTCATCTCTAATCTGAACGCAATGGACATGAATAAGGAATAGAAAAACACTGATGGGAAGGTCAAGAACAAGCGAAAAACAGAAAAACTGCCTTCTTTCTAGCAGTGGGAGATGTTTATTACTTGTTTTTAACTTACATGGGTTAAGTTCCAAGAAAAATCATGTTCTTTGATAAAAAATCTTAAATACGTTATTTAGTGTCAATTCGCTTTTAAATAAATATATGTATAAA
>JBAMHW010000005.1:22292484-22304798 GCA_037177495.1 Rhadinocentrus ornatus | reverse complement strand
CGGGGAAGACCCAGGACACACTGGATGGACTACATCTCTCGGCTGGCCTGGGAACGCCTCGGGATCCCTCCGGATGAACTGGAGAATGTGGCCGGGGAGAGGGAAGGGTTTCCTTGCTTAGGCAGCTGCCCCCGCGACCTTACTTCGGATAAGCGGCAGAAAATGGATGGATGGATTCTAGGAATTAGTAAAGATGTCCTAGGAATTAGGAAAGCTGTCCTAGGAGTTAGTGAAATAGTTATAGGAATGAGTAAAGTTGTCCTAGGAATTTGTAAATTCGTCCTAGTAATTAGCTAAACAGTCATAGTAGTTAGTGAAGCAGCCAAAGAATAAAAGTGTGTTTTCCAAGAGGATCAACTGAGACACATATTAAGCCTGTGCTATTGTACAGTTAAATAACTTTCCTTTTCATATTAAATGTTCTCTTTGGTCTTGGATTTTGTTAAATAGATTTCTAAATAAATGTGACTTATTGTCACATTTGTTTTTTCTTTTTTTTTCTTTTTTTTTTTTTCCTCTTTATGAAATACTTTTTTGCAACTTATAATCCGGAGTGATTTATAGTACGGAAATACGGTAGTATGTAACAATACTGTATGAGTGTGTGTGAATGGGTGAATATGACATGTAGTGTACAGTGCTTTGAATGGTCAACTGGACTAGAAAAGCCCTATAGTCCATTCCATTCCACAATGATTTTCAATTAAGTATAATGACATTTACTTGGAAATATGATCAATATAGTTAATTAACATCCAACTAACTATAATATGCTGTCATTATACATATAGTGTAAAAACACTTGGACCAGACTGGACTTTTTATTCACTTTATTATAATAAACTATTTACCTTTTTAAATATTTTCTTCCTCCTACTTCTACAGGAGAGTTGATCTAGACTACTGATTTATCATTTAGTTCAGTCAGCACATGAACTTTTATGGAAATCATTTGCAACATTTGTGTAAATGGATTACACAATTCAATTAAACTAGATTCAGTTTGGTTCAGTTCAGTTCAGTTCAGTTCAGAAACAGAACTAGAACCAGGAAGGACAGCTATCAAGCTGGACTGGTTGGGTTGGAGAGGACCGGAAAGAGGGGTCCAATAGCAGCATAACTGTAAGCCAGGGATACCTGCTGAGAAAGAAAAAGGAAAAACCTTTAAAGCTTTTAGGTAAACATAAGTTCAAGGTCAAATCTGAATTTTATTTTCATTCTATAGTTTTGTTCAAATCAGTTTCAAAGACTAAGCCAGACTCAGTTCCAATCATTACTCAGCACTGCTTTGTTTAGCTCATGCAAATTCTCTGATAATTCCAGGTAGGGACTAAATCTTTGTTTCCTGCTACGTATAACTAACAGCAGCACATTATTGGTGCATAAATAAATCTGACTACAGGGCTAACTCCCACCATTTGGCACTGAGCTTCTCTTCCATCATCATGTAAATAAATAATCTCCCGCTGACTGGGAAAACAAACCAACTGCTCTGGACTTTCCACACTGTGCCAATTATAACTATGTAGAAAAAGGCTTTCATAATAACTTCCTACACATAAGAACACTGAGTGTGTTTGTATCCATATAGGTACCAGATGTTAGACACAACACCCCCCACATGAAGAGACAAATACACACTTGTTTACTGCAAGTCTGGCTGATACAGGCTGTAGCTAATTCTTCCTCTCTGCTTAGGCAGCAAACTGGGATTACTGGAAACCATTGGTTGTTAGAAGAAAACATCAGAAGATGAGGAAGGATGCCTCACGTCAGGACAAACTGGTGAAGAAGATTGGACTAAAGATGACAATTATCTTTCATAAACCTTGCATTTTTACATTTTAGTTAGTGTAGTGAGTCGTTTTAGATTCAGAGGTTTTACTCTTTATTCGTCCAGCTTTTAGCCTTGATGAATCCCAGATCGGAAAGCAACATTCCTAGCCACCTTCTGCTCAGCAATCAGTCCAGCCACTGCTGTGCAACTAGTGAGGTTATGAAGGCAGCGAGGTGATGTTCGGCTCAGAAAACGAGGTGGGGGCTGGAGGAAGGGGGCTTCTTCAGTGGAGCTGTGCAGAGATGTGGTGGGAGTCCTGGAGTCCTGCCAGAGTTACTGTGGGAGAACTCCAGAGTTGTTTACCATACAAGCTCCCTGGGGAGGTCCGATCATTACATCCAACTTTGAATTGGCCAATTTAGGGAATGCTCTGAAGCCCCAGCTCCCAACCACACAACAGTTTGCTTTACACAGGACTTTGGAGCATTAGGACCTGATGACTGCTGTAAAGGTCCCTGATTAAACTGGTCAGACTGGTCAACCTGTTGAAGCCACCACTTTGTCTCAGGCTACATACACAAGGAAACAATTAGTTCAGTTTGATCTTATTTGTGACTTTTTAACTCTCCTCCTGTAGTTTAGAAGAAAAGAAGAAATACTGTGTATATTCATCAGACCCAGGCTGATATGAATCACAGAATAATGAGAAATAATTACTGTAGATGAATCAATCTCATCCTCAGATTAGGCTAACATTTACTCAATTATTTACAGACGTTTGTGTGTTTGAATACCACTGGGTCAAGACAGCCTTCTTCCCAAAGCATTCTCACGCTCCAGCCAAGTCCCCTCTACATAAAACAGGAAGTAGGGGGTTAAACCATGAAGAAGAGGGTCAGGCAGAGAGCGAGAGAAGAGGGCGAGCGACCCCAAAAAGGGAATGTAGTATTCTGTGGTTGAATGTGTTTCAGCCAGTTTCTCAGCACCAGTTTATTTTCACCATTCCTCAGGCCACAGCTGAGTTTCATCCAGAGCTCTAAAAATATCCACAATACCCCAACATAAGTTTGGCCTTGAACATCTTCGATAGTTTGTCTCCACCAGAACAGTGTAGCCAATAAAAACTTGTTGTTTTTATAAAAGTAAAGGACAAAACTGCTGGAGCAGCTCGGACCAATAATTCAGTTAAAAAAGCAGAAACCCGTCACAATGTCATGCAGAAAATATGTTCATGTCCAGATTAGAGTCCAGGACCCAGGAATGTTTGTTTCTATTTTGTAGATTCTTCTACGCTTTCCCTGTATGGGAAGATTTTTACAGGAAGTGGTAAATCTGTGGGCCTAAAGTGTTTCTGAGATACAGCTTCATTTGTAACTAAATGCATACACAGTTCCAGAAGCAGCCTGAAGTAAAATAATAAAATGTTGTTCTGTTAAACAAAAGGCAGAAAATCCAGTCCAATCTGGAAGTAGCAAATTCATGGACTACTTTTTCTGCATCACTCTGAGACAGGATGTTCCTCATTTTGGGACCATTAAGTAGCTGAAAGTAGGAAAAAGTTGGTCCTAGACACTTGTTTTATATGCGAGTTAAAGGACATGTCTGACTGAAATCCAGACAGTGAAATGTGGTGGTCAGAAGGAAGCTTTTCCATCCGGACTCCTGTCTGTTTCTAAACTACCTTTTCTAGTTTCTTAAGTGTTAAATCTGTTTATGTTAATAATGCTGATAAAAATCCTACAAGAAATAGTTTGGCATTTTAAATCAGCAACATGCACTTTGGACATTATCCCATCTGACTTTTAAAAACAGTTTTTATCTCTGTATAAAGTGATCTCCTACTTGTAGTTAACCGCTCACTGGAATCAGACATTTTTTCCAAGTCACTAAAGATCGCTGCGAATATGCCACTCCTAAATAGAAGGACTCCAGACGCCTCTATAATGAACAGCTATAGACCTTTCTCTAACCTCTCTTAATCCAAAATTATTGAGAAAGTTTCACCAGCTTCATGACTTTTTAAATTAAATCTTGATAAATTTCAGTCCAGCTTCCGACCTCATCAAAGCACTGAAACAGCTCTGGTCAAAGTGTTAAATGGCATTAGGCTGAATACTGATTCTGGTGAAATATCAATTCTGGTTCTGCTGGATCTCAGTGCTGTGTTTGATACCGTAAATCACAGAATCCTGTTGCACATGCTGGAAATCTGGGTTGGACTTTCTGGAGCAGTCCTTAACTGGTTGAGGTCCTATTTAGAAGGCCGGAGTTATTTTGTTACGATCCACAGCTATGACTTGCGGAGTCCCCCAGGGGTCAGTCCTTGGTCCTCTTCTGTTCAAATTGTATATGCCCCCTTTGGGTCAAATATTACAGAACTTTAGCATTGATTATCAGAGTTATGCAGATGATACACAACTTTATGTCTCTGTCACCAGACGACTGCAGCCCAATAGACTTACTGTGTCAGTGTCTGAAACAAATAATCACTTGGATGAAGGACTTCCTAAAAAAAACATTTGCAGCTCATCCAAAATACTGCTGCTAGAGTTTTAACTCAACAGGACTAATAGATCTGAGCACATCACACCAGTTTTGAAATTTTTACACTGGCTTCCAGTCAGTCACAGAATAGATTTTAAAACCTTTTAACCTTTTGATCATTTACAAATCCCAAAACAGTTTAGGCCCAGAATACATCTGTGATATGTTCAGAGAATATAAACCTAGCAGAGCTCTAAGATCCACAGACTCTGGTTAACTTGTCCAGACCAAAGTCCAGACTAAACACAGAGAAGCAGCATTCAGCTGTTTTGCTGCAAACAAGTGGAACAAACTGCCAGTGGAGTTTAAACTTTTATCCAATGTAGACATTTTCTCATGCACCTATGCATTAAATCTGCACAGTAACTTTTAAAAATGTATCTTGCTTTTAATCATTCAATGTAATTTATCATTTTATTGTGATTCTTGCTATTTGTTGCTATCTTTTACAATTTCTTAATATCTGTAATGCTTTTAATGTTTTATGTAAAGCACTTTGAATGGTCCTGTACATTTTTCCACCCCTGCAGTGAGGAGATGGACACAGAAGCTAAGCTGGTGTGAATGCTGCATACACATTCTCCAGCCTCTCTAAAGTGCTGACACACACACATGCACATTCCTGGTTATTCTCTTGACACTCACACCTCAGTGTTGGGAATGTCCTACAGCGTGCTCTGGATGCAGGAATTATCTGCCATCACAGCAAATATAGTAACAGGCTTGAGCTATGATCATCTGGTATGTATTTGCAGACAGAACCGGCTCAGTCCGGTCTGACGTGACCGAGGGGAGCTGAGCAGACAGACTGGTGTTAACTAAACATTCAGAGGCTGCAGAGAGGCTGTTCTCACCAGTCTGATCTCAGTTTCCTTTATTTACTGAACCTGGAGACAAGTGAGGCCACGGTCGACAGAGATAAGACAAGGAAACGGTGGGAGACAGATATGATGTCTCTGTTAGTGTTACACAGCAAGCCAGAGACCAGGACACCTGCTGGGAACCAAGAATGATGAGAAAACAGCAGCAGCTTACACACAAGATCCGTTAAACAGAAACTAAAAATCACTGTTAATAACAATAAAAAAATCTAATAATTTGTAAAAGAAAATAAAAATAATTTAATAAAGCAAATGTAATAATTAAATTTTAGTATTTTAATTATATTAAAAGGGCAAAGTTTAACAATAGAATAGAACAAATTAAAAATTTTACAAAGTCAATGCAAAAGGTTCTATTTAGTCAAATATATTCAGTGTCTTTGCTTCAATTCGTGTAAATGTGTTAATTTAAATAGCACGTTTTAATGGGAATATTGTATTATGGCAAGACCTTAGCATTAGTTATGCTTTAAATTGGTTAAAGTAACAATTGACCAGTTGCACTGTGAAATTAATTAATGATCTAATGCTGATAATGACTAAAATTGTACTTTCACCACCGTTATTTACCTGAATATTCTTTAGCTGAAAGGCCTCTGGGGGCTTAAAGGTAAACTGAAGTATGAATGTCATTACACAGGTATCCATCAACATCAGTACCAACATTCGTATCAATATTATCCATTATATTTGGATCTATACACCCACCACTAGCTACAGTGGCCGTCAGTGATCAAAATTCCTCTAGACATAAAGTTTTCATCTGTGAGTGGGTCTGGTGGCCTCAGGTGCAGCAATGATGGCACTGCAGGGCCTGTTGCACAAGAACAAGACATCCATACTTAGCTGGGCTCATCCAATCCAAAACCAGAGTGCCCAAGCTTATTTGTTGCTCCAAGAGCAAGCCAGGACAAGCAGACATGGATCTTGGATAAGTTGCGCTTGCAGCTTCGTCAAATAAATCCTCGTGATGCATCACAGAATCACTGATCTACCATGGCAACGAACGCAACGTACTTCTCTTCATCGAAGCAGGAAATCCTCCTTGAGGCATATGAAGAAGTCAAGGACCTAAAAAAAAAGATGGGAAACACTGTCGATGGTTATAAAACAAAGAGAAGACTTTTGAAGTAGGACATAAATACACACTCACGACTACACACTCACTACTCTGCTGAAACTATCACAATTACAATCCAAATAGTTAATTAATATCTCTGAAAACGTAGTTGCCCTCTGTTTATGAATCTGTTGAAATTGCAGGTTAAATTGACTGCAGATGTGAGTGAAATGATGTAAATGTGTGTGTTTGGCTATTAAAGCCTTATCAGATGTCTTTATATCCTTCCCTGGCCACAGAAGAGTCTGCAAATTCACAGAGGATTTTATACGATTGCAGGTGATTACAAATTACAGGACAAGTGTCAACAGTCAGTAGGAAACTCATTGCTTTGTGTGACAGATACAGCCAATGTCTTTGCTGCACTGGTCTGCACCTACATTTTATTTTTACTTTATTTTACCAGGCAAAACATTAACAAGTTCTTATTAACACTGTCGGCTTGGCAAGTGCCAGAAAGCACTTGTGGGACAAAAGAAAAACAAAAACATTAAACAGTAATGCACATTAATTTCAATAAACCATCATATCATAGTAAAATTACCCTTAGGTGCCCATTAGGGATATTTTGTGAATAAGAAATCTTTTCACAGCATTAATGTTCAATGACAATGACTTTTTCATATTGTCCGTTAATGGAGACTGTGGTTTGATAGTCTTCATCTGATAATTTTAGATGGTCTGCAATGCTGACTGGGCCACACAACCTTTATTAATAATTACTTTTAATATCATGGCTGGGTCAGGAATGTCCTTCAGATCTTTGTGAATGTTAATCTATCCTTGTGTTGTATAATATGCTTTGATTTTGTGCTTGGGGGTCCCAAAATAATTTCAGAGGATATATAAATAATGTGTGTGTTAACCCCAAACACCAATGTATGTTATGTTGGCTCAAAAGATTTGGTAATCACTGTTGAAGAGTTCAGTTTTGAATGGAGCTCATTGTTTAACAACTTTGATTTATCCTTATTTAATTAAGGAACATCATGTTACTCTTTGCGTATTTATATGTGATTTGTTTTCTTATGGAGTCTGTGGGAAAGTGTAAATTATCTAATTGCAAAATCCTCTAAAATAATTTCTTTAAAATGCAATAGATCTACATCTCCAACCATTTTAGACTTGTCCTGGACATGTTAGACTACAAGAAAATTGAATCTCAGAGCCTCATCCTATTTTTTTCTTTTTCAAATCATTTAACACCCTGGAAGATAACTTTTTATTGACAACTCTTAATAAATTAGGTTGTGGAGCCAATTTTTGTAAAATAATAAAATGTTTTACAATGACATTTGTAGTTACGATATATTGTTCTCAGGATTTTCCGACAGGATCAAAAATAAGAGAGGAATTAGACAAGAGTGTCCAATATCCATAAAGCTGTTCATTCTTTGTACTCAGATCCAAGTATATTCAGTCATCAACCATTCGGAGCTTAGAGGTATTAACATATTTAACTATGAATACAAAAGTAGTCAATGTGCTGACAACACAGTCATTTTTATCAAAAATAAAGACATGATTAGAAAAGAACTACAAGTAATTTCAACCTTTTCACAAGCTTCTGGACTATCATTAAACTTGAAAAAATGTGAACTCAACTATTCCTTTCCAGAAGTAAGCATTGAAAACATTCCTGTAAAATCCCAACTTGCATATCTGGGTATCACAATACATCCTGATGGAATCACAATGAAACAATCTAATATTGAGATAAAAAAATAAACCAAATGGAAAGATCACTTAATCATTGGTATATTTGGTAAAATTGTGCTGGTTAAAGCTGAAGGCCTTTCAAAATGTATTTATCCTTGTCATTTATTAAATGTGAATCAGGCTCATATTAAAAGGTTAATTTAATAATTTTTAATTATATATGAAAAAAATTAACAAATTACATAAAAAACACAAATTACTAAGGATTACCAGATTGGAGATTGGATTGGAGAGTTTTTGTTGAAATGTGACTTTTAAAGTTCAAATTTACCCCTAAAACTGTCAGACTTTTATAAACAGATGTTACACTACTGGAAAATGGCATGTTCTCACAATTTTTACTCCACACTATGGAAAACAGGAAATCTCTTTTAATTTCAGAATGGGCAAACAAAGGTGTTTTCTTCATTTCATACTTACTAGGTCATAATGAAGAATTACTAGAATTCAAGGATTTTGCAGACAAATTTAACCTACAGTGCTCATTCAGAGAATTTAAAGCTGTGTGCAAAGCAGTTTCACCCTCCCCGTTACAGATGATTAAAAACATCCTGATTTTTTCAAAGGTGACAACTAGACTTCCTGAATTAAAAATTGGGGAAATGGAATTAAAGAAAAAACAATGCAATAATAAATTGATTTGTAGTACTCTTAAACAGAAACTTTTTACTGAGTTTAACTTTCCAAGGAGAGTGGCATTTCTGAATCATACTACCCCTAATAATACTATTTATCAATACTTAAAGTGTCCAGTTTCTTCCAAAGTCAAAGAAACTCAATAAAAAAAGAAAAAATTGTTACCCTGCTGCTATGACGCTGAAGAAGTGGTTTAATTTTGAAGTGGAGCCATGTGTTTTTAATGGGGAGGGTAGTGAGATTATGGAATATTTATTTTTCTTTTGCCCATTTTCCATAAAATTCTGGAAAAAGGTTGTTACCTGGTTTACAATAGGTCATGACATTGTATTTGAACCTCTGCAAACACTGTTTTAGGTTGAAGCTATCCCTCATTAATGCTATAATTTTCATTTTAGGTGAATATATCCATTGTAAAAATGGAATAATGGTCTGCCCTCCTATGCTGCTGGGTTTAAAAACAAACTAAGAAGTTATTTTCAGTGTTTCGAACTCTTGTCTGATAGAATTCCATCAGTATGCATCTTGCTAAATGTCACCAAAGATTGTCTGCTGCTCTAATTTTATTTTTCTGTTATTTCATCTCACTGTATGTTTTTATCACAAGGCCGTACATGAAAACAATTACTACACCCCCTTATGTTGTTTTTTTGTTACTTTATATAGATCTCACTTAAATTTCCCAACTAGACTTTGTACCATTGTTGTTTTTGAATAAAGAAAGCAATAGTAGCAATAATAATTGTAATAATAATAATAGTAATAAAAAGTTTTATTAAAAAAAAAAAAAAAAAAGAACATTATGTAAATTTATGCCATCTTCTTCTGTGGTCTTTTTAAGGTTTACTTGACTTAAACTGTGTGTTTGCATCTATCAAACAAAGCTGGTACTTAATTTTAAAGTGTCACACAGAGTTGTTTGTCCATTCACCTACACCGTAGTAATAATGGTGGCACAGTTATGGCATCTTCCAAAAGAATTCCACTGCTGATGTACGAAACAAGAACAAACTTATTTTACAAAAACTGCACTTATCTATTAATTGCTTCATGAACATTTGATTTTTGGTATTACTGCTGACCTTTTCTTTATTATCAGTCTAGGATCTAACCATCCCTCTATGACCACTGTAAACAATCTTCTGATGGCTACTTCCAGCAGGATAATGCACCATGTCACAAAGCTCAGATCATCTCCTCCAGCTGCTTTCTTGAACATAATGAGTTTACTGGACTCCTACGGCCTCCACAGTCACCAGATCTCAATCCAGTAGAGCAGCTTTGGGATGTGGTGGAACAGGAGATTTTCATCATGGATGTGCAGCAACTGTTTGATGCTGTCATGCCAATATGGAGCAAAATCTCTGAATTATGTTTCCAATGTTGAGTTGCTGGATTTAAGCTCATTTGAGAAACATTTTGTGCTCTTGAAAGTAGTGTTGCTTTAACCCTCATGACTTCCTCCAATTTATCACCCACTGGTGACCTTTGAGGCCAAAAACATCTAAGGACAACAAAACTGCTATATAATCAATATATATTTCTTTACTTTTTTCTCCCATAAAATTACCAATTTTCTCTTATTTAATGCGTATTGTGGCTGTGTAACAGCTAGTGCCATGAATTATTGCAAAACTTTTGTGGCCAGCAATGTTCATACACAAAAAAACGCTATAAAATCATCAAACATTAACATTTTTTGTGCTTTTTGTCAGAAATCATTTGAACACTAGACCTGCTCAAAACAGTCAAAAATTCAATAATTTTTTACTATGTCAACCCTTTAAATGTCTGATTATTTAGGTAATCTTTAAAACACAAAAAAATAAATGAGAATTATTTCTCACTAATAAATATCAAACGAATAGGTCATTGGTGATTAGTCTTGGGTATGTCAAAGATTAACAGATAAATGGATTTGATGTCATTAGTATTTTTTTTTTTTTTTTGCATAAGATACAATACTCTCAGATACTCCCTAAAATGATTTAATGTTTGACTGTTTTGAGCAGGTCAGAAGTTCTTTAAATGATTTATGACAAAAAATTACTTTGTATGATGTTTGATGATTTTATAGCAGTTTTTTGTGTATTAACATTGCGGGCCACAAAGGTTTTGCAATAATTCATGACGCTAGCTGATCCACAGCCAAAATAAGCATTCAATAAGAGAAAATTGGAGAAAAATATGCAAGGCACAGGGGTTGATAATAAATTGTGCATGCAAGTGTCTCCAACCAGAATTGATTTCAACTTCTACACCCCCCCCAAAAAAATACAAACACTGTGAAGACCACAGAAACACACTCCCAGCTGTAGAAAATATCTTTATTTATTTACAGATAGGTATTTTGCAGCGATTCTAAATTTCCATAAAAGATTGTCAAACTAAAACTATGAAGTCTCTAACGTGAACTGTGCACATGGCCAAAGTGAGAACAAAGTCCAAACACTTCTCTGTAGACTGTCACCAAAATAGATCTGATTAGAAAATAGAGTTCAGTAGAAACACTTCCTGCCTCCTGGTGCCTGTAGGAAATACTGAGCTGGGAAAATAGGCTGCAGCCTGTCTAACCCTCATTCATCTAAATTGCCAGTCCACGGATCTGAGAGGTTTACTTCTTACAGCAGTTTAAAAAAAAAAAAAAAAACAAGTGATCGTCTTGCAAAGGTCCTGATGTGTCTGGGTTCATGGAGATGTGGCAGAAAATCTCAGTATCTTCATCCTCTTCTCGGACGATCTGACCAAAAACCACTCAGTTCTGCTCCTCTAACTGTGACACCCTGATCCTCAGTCCTCCATCACCCTCTGTTGGATCCTTCAGGAAGGTGCACAACATTCCCATCAGCCTGGTTTAGAGTAATTCCATCAGATATCCTGATGTAAACCCAGAGAGATGGCCCATTTTGATTTTCTTCACAGAACTGAGCTTCAACATGCTGACAAGAAGAGCTGATCAGCAGCTCTTTAAATGTGACCGAAATGTTCCTGATGGACCAGATGGACCAACAGGACGAGTTCAGGTTCAGGCCTCCAATTGTCCCCAGAGTAAACTCGGTTCATGTAGTTGAGTTTCCAGAACAGAGAACCGGGATCTGAACCAAGTTCTCCATTTGCAATGAAAAGTTTTAAATCTTCATTGGAACTCCAAAAGTTCTGGATCAACTCCAGAACCTTGGAATGTTCCTGGATGTTTACCAGAACATTAAAGCACGGAGCTACCTGACAGCAGAAGAACATGAGGTGGTACTGACATTAATGACCTGTTCTAGCCCGTGACCTACCAGACTGAGGTAAAGTCGGAACTTTATTAGAACAAGTTCTGATATTTAAATCCAGTACTGATTGGGCACCTGTCTGATCCGGAAGACCAGACACTGGAACAAGATGGAGGAGGTGGAATTTGAGGGATAAAGTGGAGGTTACAGGTGGAGATTAGAGGAGAAGGTGGATGTTAACAGTCACCATCTTGGTTTCTCTCACATAATTCTGATATTTTGTATTAAAAAAAAACAAACAAAAAAAAAAAAAAAAAAAAAAAAAAAAAACAACCCCAAAGTGAAACGGCCAGAAACATTACCAGGATTTTGAACTCATCAGACTTATTTTCAGCCATCCTCAGGAGGTTCCTCCCCCC
>JBAMHW010000005.1:22202322-22213803 GCA_037177495.1 Rhadinocentrus ornatus | reverse complement strand
GTTTAGACAGTTGTTGCGATATGTATATTGCAAAGGCTAGTATTGCCATGAAGGTAAATTTTCGATATATTGTGCAGACTACTGAGGATATAACTGTACTGTGTGCTTTGAATAAAATTATTTGGCTTTGTTTTTTGCAGTTTTGTGTAGGGAAACACATGATCCAAATGCATTCAGTGGCGTTTTTGACCTTCGGGTTAGCTACCTCCTTAACAATGTTGTAGCCACGTTAATCTTATTCATTTTGTGGTAGTGTGGAAAAAGTTGTTCTGCCGGTAGATAATCATATTGCTGCTATTAAACTACAAATATGGCCGAATGGGGTGGAGTGGAACTCTTTGCGACCTGGAGGGAGGCGGGGCACGAAATGCCTTATATACATTTAAAGAGACCGCACCAAAACAAGTCGCTCTAAAGACGCGCCTCAGAATAAGGGTTAACAAGGGGTGTGTGGAGCTAGAATAACCAGGATTTCAGACCAAAGCATTGCAGTTCTACTTTATATAGACCAAAAATGAAAGATTTACATGTGAAAAGGAAGGATTTAAAAGCATATGTCCACTGAAAAATTTGCTGATAACCTACTTCTGACTGTCACGGTGATGATTACTGCAGTGTGTTCAGTGAGTCACAAAAACTACTCATTCACATTGTCAGTGTTGGAGTTCTGCAACATGGTTGAAGGTGGAAAAGTTAGCATCTGCAGATCCTGGAACCATGGTGGAGGATGTTCCTGGGTCTGTTTCAGACTCAGTAAAAACTCAGGTGGACAGATGCAGCAGGGTGTCTTTATTTCTGTTGCTATAGCTTAATCAAGTCAGCATTCATGATACACAGCGACATACTAGGAAGCTACAGAAGCCTTCAGCACTTACAGAACCAGTGACTGGAACACACAACAGTGAGGCTGAGGATTGAAACAAACCAAACAAATGTACAAGAAAAAAACGATCACGGCACTCCTGTTCAGTTTCTACTCAGGATAATATTGCTTTAAAAAACACAAGTCTTTTAATCCTCGTGGCTGTTTGTGGTGTTATAGTTCCACTGCATTTAAATATCAAATATATCCCTTTACTGATGTGTTTACGTTATTGCTAACATCAAACATAGATAACATTATATATATATATATATATATATATTTTGTTCTGATAATATTTCAATTGAACAGTACAAAGTTTACAGTAAATAACAGTCCTAGTTTGGCAGGATATACTGAGATCGACTGAGTTCGAAGTGGTAGGCCACACAGTTCATAACATCACCCAGACCAGATACCACGTCTTTGAACGGTTAGTCATAACCAGCCGGGGAGGATGGCTTTGCTTTAAAAAAAAAAAAAAATTCTATAAGTAAGAAGTCATTCAGTGCAAACACGGCTGATGTGAAAAGAAACAAATAAAATTAATATTTTAAAGTTTTAATGTTTTGTGATATTTTTTTTTTATTGTTTATCTTTGAGTCTTATAATATAAGAACAAACATCTAGTCTAGCCTTTCTATTACAGAATCAGGTTTGTATTATTTCATTTTCTATACTGCTCAGTCTTTTTCAGGGCTGCGGGAGCCTATCCCAGCAATTAGCATGCGAGAGGCAAGGCCAACACAGAGAGACAAAAAAACACTCACACTCACTCCGAGGGGGAATTTGTGAGTTATCATTTAACAAAACATGCATATCTTTGGATGGTGGAGGAAAGCCGGTGTACCTAGAGAGAACCCACGCATACATGGGGGGAACATGCAAACTCTACACAGAAACCCCAATCCCAGCGATCTTCTTGCTATGAGGCCTAGGTGCTAAGCATCACACAGCTTTGCAGCCTACCTTGCAGGTTTTTATTATTAACTATACATCAGATTGAATAGAGGCTATCCAAACGGTAAAGTGTTTATTATTTTATTTTGCTGCAACACAGGGAAGCATCCTGGCATTTTCTTTAGGTTCATTTTTTTTTTGGTAATATATTTGGTAATATTATCCTAATATCCTGATCATCTCCTTTTTTAATGTTGCTGTGTGTGTTGTCTATAAAGTACATGGTAGTAGTGGTTTGGAAAGAGTTGACAGGACTGTGTTGAGACCAACTCGGGTCAGAATGGTGGTGGGGGTTGTTGATGAAGCAAGCACACCGGAGCTGTTCCACTGGTGGACAGATATCCTGCTTCCCGTGGTGTCTGTTTGGGTGAAGCTGTTGAAAAGTTTGGCCTAGCACAGTTCAGGACATGCACTGGGTGGTGGGGGCTGGGGTGACGGACGGAGATGGGAAATAAGCAGGGTTTCTATTGGACAAACGGAGCTGGAGGAGCTGTCACTCACTCAGCCTTTGACACATGCAGTCCTCACTTGTATTAGACAGAAGGTACAATCCTTTTTTCATATATAGTTCTTTTAAAGCTTGGCTACACAGCTCTGAGCCATAAATAGGAACTTCACATGCCAACAGAGACGCTTTGCTGGGACAGCCTTCAGCAAATTAGGGCGCTGACATTAATAGTACACACACGAGATGTTTGTTTTACTATCCCTGTGAGGACACACACCGACGTACAGCCTTACTCTAATATCAACCTTTAGACAAATCTAACCCTAAAAGCTGGCTCTATTCACACACAGACACAATGAGGTGGTAGAAACACACATACAAATGATATAAGCACACACTCAGGTGGAAGGAGTGAGTCCTGGAAAACTACAACCAGAAAACACCGCAGCAGCGTAGAGACACCACAACAAAGTGGAAATATGCTGAACCAATAAACCAGACCAGAATGAGGAAGGACCTGTGATACAGGATCTTGCCACCATGGGGCTCCAGCTGCAGCTGTAGACCTCCAAAAACCAAACTAGTTTATTTGTATGTGAGTCAGTGCTGCTTTCTACATAAGTGTAGAGCTGTCACCCAAATAAAATAAAAGGGGCCTCATCACATTATATGTTATATGTTTTTACAATAAAGCTATCACGTTAAAACGCGATAGTTTATTGTAATAACGTGAAATGTATCACGTCATAATGTAATAAATTTTATTGTAAGAACTAAGTAGCCTATAGTATGCAAATGTTTTGACTTAGAAATATTGGAGCAAAATACATTTTATGGAAAATATTTTCATCAAGCAGAAACATTTCAGCTCTTTTTTAAGGATTAATTGTTCTGCTGTGATTTATTGTTATACACTGTAATATGGGAAAGTTATGAACAACACGGTGTCACCTGCCTGCGCGCAGTGTGACGGTACATGCGTGTCTGAGTTGCTATAGAGTGTGTGTGCTGCTTTAATAACATGTACCAGTGATTACACCTATGGCAGTCTTCTGAAAATAAAAATGAAAATGATAAAGGCTATATGCACCGCTGGGACTTGGAGAATTAGGTTGTTATAACGTGATAAGGTCCTAATTGTTTTTGTTTTTTTGGGTGACAGCTCTATGCTTCTGTAGCTTTCAGTGTCACCATGAAATGAAGTGGGGAAAAAACCCACAAAAAAAATATAGCAGCATTCGAATCATCTGACCACTCAGATCGGCTCCAGATCAGATAAACTGGTGGTTTGTTCTTAGTTTTAATACATGGCACATTCATACAGATTTCCTACAGTTATGTAATGGTGGGTATCTCTGCCTTTTCATCTCTCCATCACATCTCCTCCCCCTCAGTTCTTTCCCTTCCTCCTCTCTCTACCTTTTCTCTTCCACTTTCCATCAATCCATTGCATCGTGCAGGCTGGCGGGCCAGAGGCTGAGCCAGCGCTCTGACACATTATCTCACTACTGAGTGAATTACTCTGCCTCCATTAGACTAACAAGAAAGCAGGAGGAGGGAGGTGGGAGGTGGGGGTGGGAATGCAACTACAAGCTGTAAGAGAGAGAGTGGGGAAGCATGAAGGACAGGAGAAGTTAGATGTGTTGAATGGAACGTGGGATGATGGAAGGAGGAATGTAGAAAGAGCTCTGATACAAGAGTGAGAGGAGACAGTGAAGGATGGAGAATAGAAGACAGGAGAGGTGGATGGATGCGAGTTAGAGATGAAGATGACTGCCAGAGAGGATCATCAAAAGGAGAAAAAGACAGAGAGGTGGATGGCTGGATGGAGTGGAAAAAAGTATGCAGAAAGAGGATAAATGGTAAATGGGCTGTACATATATAATATTTTTGTTGACCACTCAAAGCGCTTTTACACTACATTTCACATTCACCCATTCACACACACTCATACAGCACTTCTTTTGTTTTATACTAAGTACTTTCTTCTTTCACTTTAATTCATGCCCTGATAGACACATCGGGAGATAACGTGGGGTTCATTGTCTTGCCCAAAGCATGACACTGACGGCATGGGGTCAGGGGAAGCCTGTATGGAGAGGAAGAAAAGAAGAAAGGATAGACGACAGGACAAAGTGACATCTCACACAGAGATGTTACTGAAAGATGTGTCAGGTGTGCTGAACATTGCACAATTGCACAGTTTCTGGTTCTTTTCCTATTGAACTTGAACTCAGCACCAGTTTAAAGCGACATGAGTTTCTTTCTCGAACACATGGATGTGACACAGTGTAAGGTTTTATCACATGAAACACAGAGAAAAGCCATGATCGCTAATGGGAATAGTGGTCCTAAAAAATACAAAAGAAGAAGCGGAGGAGGAATAAGAAGAATGGGACAAAACATCTTCAAAAGAGACATGAACAGAAACTGTTGTTGAGTCCAACAACACCAAACCCCTCATACTCTGAAACACAGGAATCTTCCAGAAAACTAATTATGATGAGATAACGGAAGAAACCATCGGTAAATCTGACTTAAATAAAAGCACACCTCGAGGTAATGACATTTCTTCTATAATTCCTTCAAGTTTCTTTTATAGCACACACACACACACACATGCACACAAATACATATAAATCCATAAAAACACATCAATAAATAGAATAAATAACACAAAGAACAACAGTGCTTGAGTTGGTGTGTGTTGTGAAATAAATAAGGTTCACTGAGGTTCATTCTCTTTGCTGGGGCTCTCAGAGGTCGGTACAGCGCTCCTGCTTGCTGTAGTGGTCAAACTGACTCTTCCAGTGCATCATGTAGGAGGACCAGCGATGAAACTCTACCTTCCACTGACGCTCGGCCTCATCAATGTTGTCTGAGGAGGAACACAGAGGAAATGGAGGTTAGCAGCTGGAGCGAGGACATGGCAGCTGTGTGGTTTCCACACGTTTGTAATACTTAAACATTTTTAAAAGCTAGACTTACACATTAATACTCATATGAGCTACAATCATGATTTCAAAAAGTCAGGTCTCGGGGCTCCAGCGTCCCTGCAACCGTGAACTGGAATGTGCAGTATAGAAATGGATAGTTTAATGTTTCTTAATGAATGAATGAATTTATTGTCATTGCACAACAATTATATCAACAATTATTGGCAATGAAATTCTTCAATCCCAGACTCACCTAACAAAGATAAAAAAGAATATAAACCACAATAAAAATAGTTAAACACAAAAAGCAAGAATACTACAAATACTAAATAAATTGTGACTGGGGTGGCTGGGGTCCTTAATAATTTTGGTGCCCTTCCTCCTACACCGCTGGGTGAAGAGGTCCTCCATGTAGGGCAGGGCCGACCCAGATGCTGAACAGTTTTAACCACCCTCTGTAGAGCCTTGCAGTGGAGGGCGGTGCATTTCTGCGGTGGTGATGCAGCCAGTCAGGATACTCTCAATGGTGCAACTATAAAAGTTGCAGAGCATCCTTAAGTTCATGTTGAGCCTCTGCAGCCTGCGGAGGAAGAAGAGCTTCCTCTGTCTGGCTGACTTTGTAATAAAGTCAGTGTGATGAGTCCAGGTGAGGTCCTCACTGATGTGGACCCCAAGGAACCTGAAGCTGTTGACTCTCTGCCTGCTCCTGAAGTCCACAATCAGTTCCTTTGTATTGTTGACGTTAAGACGGAGATTGTTTTCCTGGCACCAAGATGTCAGGCCTCTGACCTCCTCTCTGTAGGCCATCTCGTCATTGCCAGTGATTAGGTCAATAACGGTCGTATCGTCAGCAAATTTAACAATGGTATTGGAGCTGTGGGTAGCCCATGCGTGAACAAGGAGTACAGCAGGGGACTGAGCACACAGTCCTGGGGGCCGCCAGTGTTCAGAGTCAGGGTGTGGTGCCGCCCATCCGCACAGCCTGTGGTCTGCCTGTCAGAAGTTCAGGATCCAGTCACAGAGGGCACTGTTGAGCCCAAGGTCTCTGAGCTTGGTGATGAGTTTGGAGGGCACAATGGTGTCAAACGCTGAGCTGTAGTCAATAGGCAGCATTCTCACATATGTGTCCCTCTGGTCCAGATGGGAAAGGGCATTGTGAAGGGTGAAGACGATGGCATCTTCAGTTGACCTATTGGGGCTGTAGGCAAACTGAAGTGGGTCCAATGAGTCCGGAATGGAGGAAGTGATGAATACTTGACTGACTAACCGCTCAAAGCACATCAACAAAATCCATTTTCCAGAAGCCCAGTCAGCTTCTCACTTGACAACCAAAGAGTAAACATGTAAACAACATCTCCAAACAAAATACAATGTCAGTCAATAGCTGGTGATTCTCAATGACACTGTAATTGCATATTTTTGATAAACCATTTCTTTTTATATTTTATTAAACTGTTTGAAGGTTATGCATTCTTTTAACTTTACATTTAAACTACTTCACAGTTTCATTCCACAAACTAAAAGAGAAAAGCTTCTCTTTGTTGTGAAGGCATACAAAGATTTGGTGGCTGGTTAGCTCAATTGGTAGAGCATCAATCTCTCATGTGGGAGACCAGGGTTTGAATCCCCCAGGGGACGAACATTAACACCTTCCAGTTGGGTCCTTAGGCAAGACCCTTAACGCTACTGCCTAACCATTGTAAGTCGCTTTAGATAAAAGCGTCAGCTAAATGAATGTAATGTAATGTAATTTGAAGTTAAGTTTACCCCTTAAATTATATCCTCCCTCTACACTAAATAGTTTTTTAATGTTATCTGGCAGAGAATTATTTTTTGCTTTGAATATTACCTGAACAGACTGAAATGCCACTAAGTCTATTAATTTCAGCAATTTTGACTGTAGGAATATTGAATTGGTATTTTTTGCTCTCTTTTGTACTATGTTTAATGAATATAACATAATTTTATCCTTTTTGGCCCAAACTTCTGCACAAAATGTAAGGTATGGAAGAACAATAGATGAATGTGGAGTGCTCTATGATCCCAAACCTGTCTTGCTCTGTTAAGTAATGCAATGCTCTTTGACACTTTTTTTTGTAAGTAACTGGTATGAGATTTCCAACTAATTTGATTGTCTTCTATCACCTCAAGAATTCTGAATTAATTTTTTTTCTATATCTATGCCATCTAATGAAATTTAGTCTCTCACCTCTCCAGTTACCCCAAAAAATATTATTTGGCTTATTTGTGTTCAATGATGGTTTGTTGACAGTGAACCATAATTTAAATTTACTCAATTCTGTTGTGACATCTTGAATGGGTTTTTTTCCAAATCAGTTCCAGAGCAAAAGAGATTAGTATCATCAGCAAATAAAACTGGTTTAAATATATTTGATACCCTATATAAATCATTAATATTAAAAAAAGAAACAATTTGGGTCCCAACACTAACCCCTGGGGGACCCTACAAGTAATACCCAAGCTGTCAGAACAGTATACACAAAGCTTAACAAACAGCTTTACTCAGATAGCTTCTCATCCACTGTAAATCTATTGATGATGCCTGATGCCATATTGCTCTAGCTTAGTAAGATTTCATGATTTATTGTATGTAATTAACTAAATTTACTAAAAAGGTTTTTAAAGAAATTTAGAAAAGTGTGGTAGCAGAGAGACAGGTCTGTAATTTGTGAATTGGTGTTTGCTCCCAGATTTGTACAAACATATCATTTTTGCAGTTTTCATCCTATGTATCTGCTGGTCCTGAATGTTAAGTTTCAGATGGTTTGGATATATCATCAATCAGCCGTTAAAGTAATGACATATCAATATCATCACTGTCTGTAGATTGTTTTAGTTTTGCATAAAGCTACAATATTTTACTTCTTTTTCCTCAACTAATTAAATAAACATTGAACTTAAATTTCTATCTACCTTCGCACAGTTAGGAACACCATCACATGAGGCCCATGAGAGAAAAAGGGCAAAGTACTGGAAGCTAGTGGAGGAGTGCCGGAACAATGCTTGGCGGGCACGATGCCAACCCATCAAAGTGGGATGCCGAGGATGTGTGGGCCAATCCCTTTGCAGGGCCTACAAAATGCTGGGCATCACAGGAGCCAGTTAGCGAAGGGCTGTTAAGTTGGCCACCGACGCAGCAGAAGTTGCGTCAAGTGGATCAAGAGGGGAGAGGCGTGGCAAGTAGGGTAGCGCTACCTGGACACAAGCTGGGGCCTGATCAGCCCTGGCTCGGTCGCCTGGAGGAGGGGGTCTGATTGTTGAAAGACCCGAAACCCCCTGTGATCTCAGGTTACATCACTGATGATGTGTCCAGGGGCACCATAAGGTGTATCTAACAAATAAATCAATAAAATTATCTTCCTATCTGTCAGAAATTACCAATATCAGGAATGTGATAGGTCCCACATTCACAAAAAATTTATTAAATTTATTAAAACTTTCATTCATATTATAATTTTCTTTGTCACACAAAAAACTGGGGAAACTATCTAGTATTACTCCATTCTTTATCATTTTATTCATAATTGTCCATATTTCTTCAATGTCAATTTTGTTGTTGATCTAATTTTCTTTCGATATTCTCTTCTACTTGATCTTATAATATTAGTTAGCTTGTTTTTATTTTTTAATATTTAATTTCTGCTTCTTTAGTTCACCGCCTAATGAAAACTTTGTAGAGTTTGTTCTTTTTTTTATTTCAAGCATTCTGTATTCCCTTAGTGATCCATGGAGATTCTTTATATTTTTTGTTCTCCTTATCAATCATATCACATCGCATTTCATCGCATCACATTTTATCATATCGTATTGCATCACATATCATATCGTCACATCACGTATTGTAGAATAAACTAGGCATAAACTGAATTCGGTATTCCAACCAGGACATTAAATTATGGAGGATGTTGTGATCAAGTGAATCAAAGGCAGAACTTAAATTTCAGGGAATCAAATCAAGCATGTTCCTCTACCTTGGTCACATTAGCATCCTCGGTCCCGGTGCTGTGGAATCTCTAAAACCAGACTGAAAGCTGTTAAAAGTTATGTCTTTATTACTATACCATACCATTGTATTTCTAAAGCACTTGAAAAACAACATAACAGCTGACCAAAGTGCTGTCTTACAGAGCCCTGTCCTGCCTCGGAGTTCAGACAGTCAATATTTACCAGTGATGTTGAGGAGGCGTGGCAGGAAGCGGTTCCAGAAAGCACACATCTGGTTGCGTAGACCTTTGTGGATTTTCAGTGGTTCCGTGTTCAGTCCCACGTGTTTCTGTTCGCTCACCGTGAATAGAGGCCAGCGTCTCCCCCGGTCACTCAGACCTTCGTTGGGATTTCTGAGCAGCAGAAAGACGCAGAGGAAGAGGAGACACATATGAGAGCAAATGTCAAACGCTGAAGATTACTGGAAATGTTTATTCCTCTAAAGGGGGGGCAAAAAGTAAGAGACCCGCTGGTTTAATCTAACTTAAATGATCTAATCTGATAGAGCAGATCATCCTGATTATCTTGATCATCCAGTCTGATGAAGATGATGAAGATGATCTGCTTGGTCCTCCATAGTGGATTCATTAGTTGGTCCTCACCCCGTCCGTGCGAAGTTGGCCCAGTATTTCATCATGCGTCGACTCAGCTTCTCCTCTTCCAGGGTGTAGTTGAGTCGTTTCTCCAGAGGCAGGCCGAAGACAAATTCAATCTCGTAGCCGTGGATCACACCCATCCACTCGGGCCAGGCCAAGTTGGAGGCCTGGTGGTCAAAGAGATAGAGGTAGACTCCTCCTGCAGATAAAACGGAGAACATGGATCAAACTGGTGAAATGTGTCTACATCTATTACAGAAATAGACATCAGCACAATTTGAATCGATCTCCATCGATGAATGAATGTTAAACCTCTACCAATAATTTTTGACCTGACCCTTAGCTACCCTGACATCTGAATGGCTGGTCTTTAGCCCTCCAGCCCGCCAGCTGCAGCTCTGGCATAAAACAGCTGTCTCGTCATGTCTTTTGTGGACTAATGTGTACTAAACAACAAACTGATGTCTAGAATGGAGAATTACTGCCATTTATCTGCTATCAGCTGCCGATTTAGAGGCTGGATCAGGGTTCAGTCTAAACTCACAACCTACCTTTTGGCTGATCATCACCTCAATTCATCCCTTTCTTCTCTGGTTAAATCTGGGGCAACACATAGGAAATTAAATAAATATTTATTATGATAAAATACTGCAAAACACTGTGACAGAGACAGACGTATCTCAGTCTACCCTAACCGGAAGCCCTAGATGAAATGGGAGATTCAGCAGCTGCTGAAGGAAAGGAACACCTTAAGGTCTGGGGACAGGGTTCCGTACAGCACAGCCCAAGCCACCGCTGTACACCACTATGAAGCCCACAGTGGCACCACCTTCATGGTGGAGGAGAGTGAGGTGAGGCGCACACTATGGGCCCCCAACCAGAGGAAGACGGGTGGACCTGATGGCATTTCTGAAGGAATGCACAGACCAGCTGGCTGGAGTCTTCTCCTTCAACCAGTCCCTATCCCAGTCCACGGTCCCTGCCTGCCTGAAATCCTCCATCATAGTCCCACTGCCCAAGAAACCTGGCATCACAAGTCTCAATGACTACTAGCCAGTTGCACTCACCCCAGTAGTGATGAAGTGCTTTGAAAATCTGGTGGGCTGTAGGTGACGTAGTTGAGACGGCAGATTCAAACTATGCGCTCAAACATTTATGCATTAATTCAATTGTACTTTTTTTGCCAGCCTAATCAAAATATTCTAGAAAGTAGGAAAATAGTGTATTTTTAAGGTACACTCTGGAGCACAGCGAGGAGGAGGATTTGGCCAGCCTGACAGATTTTATAGATTGTTGCTACGACAGAATTGTCATGGGAAAACCGAGCAACACGTCAACCCCCTCCACCTCATCCACTGCCAAGAGACAGCGAAACGAGGATTCACCTGGAGCTATTTCACCACCGGGGAAAGACTCAACGGACATACTGATCTCGATAGGTAAGAAGCTTAGTAGCTTGGATGCACGCTTGAGCGTGGTGGAGATTCTCCACAAAGAGTTGCAGGTGCTAGGCGAGTCGCTGAAGTTTAGCCAGAAGCAGGTAGAAACCCTCGCGGTGGAGAACGCTAGCCTCAGAGAGTCAGTAAAATCCCTCAATGAGGGCTTGACCCGACTCTCTGAGGAAAATAAAAAGATCAAAGAAATGGTGATGGATCTGCAGGCGCGGAGCATGAG
>JBAMHW010000005.1:22182585-22202222 GCA_037177495.1 Rhadinocentrus ornatus | reverse complement strand
GTTTGATGGACGTGTTTACGTCTGCTCTGGATGGTAGGACACCATCCTCCAGAACGCTCCTGATCATGCGTTGTATTTAGAGGACAAGACCAAAGCTCAATAACAAACCAGGGCAAGAAACCAAGTGTGTTAGCCTCGTAAACAGAATAAAGCTTCAGTTCTAGAGTAGGTCTGCACATAAGTCTAGTTCACAGCTGGAACAAGAGACACATACATGTACACACATATTTACATAAACAAACTCACGCAAGCTCACTGCAACGAAGTATCCGCTTGCTACTGATCACATGACATGATGAGCTACTAACCCTGTCTTGTTTTTTTTTCACAATTTAGAAAAAGAACATGTTTAGTGAGCTGGTGGCAACAATCTTTCCTCAGTTATCAAACACTGATCGGCTCATTGTTTTTGAAAGAAAGAGAAATGAGTAAAACGAGATGGAAAATGTTTCCTTTTACTTGATCCTTCAGATGCATCCTAACGGTGACTCACTGACACATAAATTTATATTTCCTCCAGATTTACCCCGTCTAACCGCTGCTCCAGGATCTGATAAGATGGTATCTCTCTCATTTCTACAGCTGAAGCAGTGAGAGTGAGTAAAACCTTTTCCCTGCCAGAGGTGTTAATCCAAACATATTGATCCGTCATGTGCATTTATGTAAATACCAACGGCAGCTTCCCCTGGTTGGTTCTGTGTGGTGATGCAGGCTGCATTCTTCAGATTTCCTGAGAACTTTAAGTGTGTGCATGTGTTGCACTCAAATGCCTCGTGTGTCTCTGGGTCCCAATTTTTTTTTTTTTTATTTTACTCGCAATTGATTTAAGTTTAGGTTTTGATGATCTTGGTATTTAAAATTCATAATAAACATGAAACAGCTTCCATTTGGCTCTTTAAAAGGCTGCATAACAACTTTGACCCGTGGTCTCATGTGTGAACCACAATGTGCCACATCTAGGGGTTATTTGCAGTCACATCCACATACTGGAATGATTTTCTTTGGTATTGATCTATCGTGGCTCATTGGTAAATTAAAATGGATAACATGGCTCTTTGAGATCAAGGTCTCAAACATGCAAGACAAAAATAAAAGAAGACAAATACATGCTATTTTACTTTTAAGAATAAACACTGAAGGCCTGATCTATATTTCAACCAAGCGAACTAAGGGTCCAAAATCTGTCTGAAAGAAAAAAAAAAGAAAAAGAAAAAAAGAATGGATTAATAAACAATTTGCTTAGAAGAAATTAAATCCCTGGCAGTAAGAGAAAATTGTGATTAATAAATGGTAAAAATTAAAGCAAATTAAAGTAGTTCATGTTTTAACTGTCAGCAAATAACCAGATGGAAATTAGATTAAATAAAAGAAAGGAAACCTTAACTACTGATACAAAAAATGTACGTTAATATGGATAAACAAGCATGCAAAAGTGCACTATAAAATTAATGCAGCGGTACTGGGAGAAAATACAAACTATTCTGATATCCATGGAAATTTTAAACTGATTTTCTTGTAAAATAAAAAAAAAAAGTATTTGTAAAAGAACAAAAGAGAAAAGCTGCTCGAGCAAAATTTGGTTGATGGACACGTCATTAAAAGAAATTCAAATTGGGTTTAATGTTCATATCATCTTGGAGTTTAAAGAATTAGGAAAACTTCAGAAGACTCCATGTTTTCATGAGTCACTTGACTGACAAAGTTCTATGACTGACCGGAATGAACAGACTGACGTTTACCAGACCTTTTCCTTCCAGCAGCCATTAAGCAGAATACACCTTCATTTCCCTGACTAGCAGGTTTGGTGACACGGGTCTGTCTGCAGAAGGAGACATCAATACTTGATTCTTATTCTTTTTTTCTCTAAAATATGTGTATGTGCAGTTTAAATCCAACATGATAGTGACACTTATGACGTTATGGGTATTTTTACAGAAAAGATATTATCACCGTGGAAACGGGTGCATGTGCTGTTTACAACTCAAACATATTTTATATGTCTATGTTGGTATATGCATGTATGACCATATCCTGGGGTTTTAGTGAACGTCGATCATGTGTTTTGGAATGTTTGTCCACGACTTTCTTTCATAAAGCTGGTTGCTCTGGCGACACAGACACAGTTCTAAAAACCAGAAGGTAAGCTGGTTTTCAATTGGTCTCGGGTTGCTGACCTCGGCAGACACTGTTACTTTTGAGACTGTCTCATTCCGCCGTCTCATGCTGGACGTTGTCTCCCTACTTTTTCCTCCCTTCACACTCTCTGCTTTGCATGCTGAAAGCTCTTATTTAAACAAACTATTGGGCACAATCAAAAAATTAACTAAAATAAATTAAGTGTTGGTTTGATTCAAACAAATTGACTTTGAATTCGAAGAAAACAAAACTTATCATATTCAGAAATAGTGTTGTTAATGTAAACACTAAAATTGAAAATAAATGATAAAGAACTCGAAAGAGTGAATGATGTAAAATTTCTCGGGGTAATAATAGAAAATAAGTAAAGCTGGAAACTACAGATTGATCATATTAGAGCAAAGTTGTCTAAATCACTGGCAGTGTTATGCAAAGTAAGAGTCTCTAAATAAAAAAAAAACAGAAGTTATATTTCTTGTATTGTTCCTTAGTACAGTTACTCATACCAGAGTCTTGGTAATTTTTGCTACCACAAGACGAGGCCTTTATCCTGCGCTCTGCGCTTCTCCATCTCCAGGCGCTGGCGGGTTCTCCGCATCCATCGCGGCCTGGATCATTTCTCGTGCACGCTGCTTTATTTCCACATCCAAGTAATGATCTTTATAACGCGGATCGAGTACAGTCGCGATGAAGTGCAGAGGATCCGAATAGATCTCAGTAAAACGTGTACTGACTGACTCTAAGAGCGTACTTTTCATTGTTTTTACTCCGTGGTCCGTCTCAACCTCTTTGCTAAGAAGACGCTATAGTGCTGCGATTAAAGGAATAACGTCTGCTACAGATGCATCAGAGGAGCTGATCTCTTTAGGTAGCTGATCAAAGGGGGCAAGAATAGAGAGAATGTTCTATTAAGACCCATTGGTTTGAAGTGAATGTCGTGGGGAGCTCGCGCTCTGTGCTGTATGCAGCCAAGACTCGCTTTGGCACAAAGAGGCTTTCCAGCATGTAATACATGCTGTTCCAACGTGTACTCACGTCTTGTTGGAACCATTTTATTGGTGTTCCAAACTGATCCCGCATAGACTGTAAGCGGGAATAGGCCAGCTGCAAATCCTTCTGTCAGTAGCCAGTACGTCTTTTATGCTGCGCTGAGACAACACTCCCTCATTCACAGCCAGATGTAGTGTGTGAGCCATGCACCGTATTCCTTTCATATGGCTTTATTCTATCACTTTTGTCATATTTCTTCCATTGTCACTGACGATGGCATGTACTTTAGATTGGTCGATATGCCAGGTGTCGAACATTTTGGCAAATGCATTGGAAATGGCTGCTGCTGTATGTGACCCCCGAAACTCTTGTGAATGGAGCAGAATCTTGTGCAGCTGGAAATCAGCGTCAATCCATTGTGCAGTTAGACTGAGCATACTGGTGAGGCTGACGTCTGAGCTCCATGTTGTGAAACTGATTGCTGAAATATCAGCATCTATAAGCGCATGGATGTGAGTTGCAACAACATTAAACAACACGTCAGAAATGTTGTCTGCTCGGCATGGCATAACGGGGCTCAATGTGCTCGATCAGCCTACGGAATCCCACATCTTCTTCAACAGAGAATGGCTGATCATCTAAGGAAATGAATTCCATAATCTTTTGTATAATCCCTTTTGCCTTGGCACCATCACTGGGAAACTTCTTTGCCTTTTCAAAAACTTCCGCCACAGACGGAGTGGACGTGCTCGGAGGAATTTTCCTTTTCTGTGCCGCATTCCTCTCATACTCAGCATAGCAGTCAGGATGTTTGGATTTCAGGTGATAAATTAAACCTGACGTGGAGAAATTCTTTGCAGATGCACCTCCTCCTGAAATTTTACCATTACACTTTTTGCAAATCGCTATCCGTGGGTCTTTTTCAGATATAGTGAAATACATCCACACTGCAAACATGTTGGCCCTTCCAGAAAAGACTATGTTGTCTCGTTTTTTGCTTGCGTCACACATCCTAGCCGTGCTGTTTCGGTGTTAAAAGCATTTCGGCCGAAAATCGAAAAAGAACTTTTAGGCAATTTTCAGCCGAAATATTTCGTCAGCCGAATATTCGGTGCATCCCTACTAAAAGTAACCAAGTCTTCACTTATTCCATGTAAGCTTACACCTATCTGGAACAACCCTGACATCCTGCAGAACAAAAAGATGATTAAATTCAGTCAATGGAAAAATAAAGGAATAAAACAGGACGTATAATAAAAAAATGGAAACTTCTTGTCATTTAATATTCTCAATTTACAAAATGGAATCAGCAGCACTAAATTTTAAAATATCATCAGCTTAAATCTATTTTATGTAAAAAATATACCATTAACTTGCAGCTACATAACAGGTAACAGAATTCTTGAATCTCGATGCCCCAAAGCTATTATAAAAAATATATAGATTACTTTCTAATCTAGAAGACTCAATCTCTCTGCCAACTTCAAAATGGGAGGCTGACTTATCCAATAACTTCAATCAAAATTAATGGTCACAAATTTGTTTAAACACATTTGCAACTAATACAATTCAAAATTCTGCACATAATTCATTATACAAGACAAATTATGTTCAGGATGGGTCTGTCACAATCAAACATCTGCTCACACTGCACTGTTAACAAGATTGACAACTATTATCATGCTTTGTGGTCCTGCACACCTGTCCGCGGGTTCTGGCTTCAGGTATGTGAAGACATGTCATTGTGGTTTAAATGTAATATTCCTGCTAATCCCACACTGTGTCTACTAGGATACTTGGGTGAAATTAACATGGTAATTAACTATAAACGCATGATGTCGCCTTGCGGAGGTGGGCGTTGGCCCTTGGCCGGGTGGCCGGATCGTTGTAGACGGGCTGGGTGGGGGTTCTGAGCTCTAGTGCCCTGGGGGCAGCCCCCTCTCTTGGGGGTGGAGGGGTCGTTAGGTGCTGGGGGTTCTGGGAGTATTTGTGGGTGTGGTTGTGAGTCAGGGGTTATGTGGTAGAAAGATGAGAGAAATAGTTGGAGGAGGGAGGATGGGGTGGGGGGGGATTGGTAGAGGAGGGATAGTGGGGGAAGAATGGGATGGTGGGGATAGTGGGAGTCGTGAGAGGGTGTATGAAGGAGGGTGGAGAAGGATGGGGGTGGTGCCCTGGTCCGCGGGGTGCTCGGCTGGAACATTGGGGTGGATGCTGGCCCACACCGGGTGGCTGCTTGGGGGGGCCTGGTCTTCCTAGGAATGGTGCGGGCCCTCTACCTTGGAGGGGGGGTGGCTGCCTCTGGGCTCTTGGGGCTCGGGGCCCTTCGCTCTGTCCGCTCTGGATGGCCGGTGCCTGGTGGGGTCAACGACTGCCGATCTTGGCCTGCCTGGTGTTGGGTTGTATTGAAGGGTGGTTGCTTCTATCCAGGGTATCATTTTAAGAGTTGTCTGTGGTAAAACAGACTACTTTCTTTCCACCAGGTCCCAGTAGCTACTGTTTGTCTCAGACCAGCAGCAGCTATGTTCTGCACAGTGTGATCTAAAATAAATAAGACTGGAGACATTTCGTTTTTACGTTGAAATCCTCGTCATATTCAGCTCTATGCTGCGGCTTGACCACAGGTCCGTAGCGGTGGTGAAACATTGGACTGTAGCCACGTCCCTCACAACACCCTCACGACACTCTTCAAACAGGGCAGGGAGAGACACGCGATTAAAATTGTGACTAGATGGCAGTGGTACCGTTAGTCCAAAGTGTTGATGAGTTTCATAAATCCCGGGTTGTTCACTGTGTTAACTGAGCGCTGGACTTTGGCGAGAAAACAAGTTATGTTTGTTTATAACGTTTGTTATCTCTCTGTCTCTGGGAGCTGGTGGATTATTTAGTCACGACTCACAAAAATTGTAAATTTTTTTTATTTCCTTGTTACATGAACGAGCGCAACATTTCACATGCACGAATGTCACCTGTTGCTCGGCTGGAGAAGGGCAGTGATTTCCGCCTCATCGCGCAAGTTCCATAGAAAATTTCTAGAGAAGAAGCGACTTTGCCTCCTGTGTGTCCAGCCCATAACTTGAGAGGAGTTTGCATCTGGAGCTGAATTAAACCAAAGTGTCTGGGACTGTGGGAGGAGTCTGCAGCAGAGCGCAGTGCAGCAATGCCAGTGGCGCTCGATTTGCTGAACTGAACTGAAAACAGCACAAGAGTAGACTGCAAAGGAGCAAAATAATCGGACCATTTCATTTTTATGATCGTTGAAAACTCAGATCGTAATTGTGATTAAAATTCGATTAATCGCACAGCCCTACCATTTACCATTGTAATTTACATGTGACGCCCTAAATTATTCGTGGTCCAGTACCAAGTGAGGTCAAATCATGGAAAGGAGACGTTCCGCCAAAAACAAAGAAAAACTTTTCGAGATCAAAAGCCTCACTTGTGAGAGTACAGCAGCGTTCTCCTGCTGGTCCCAGACACATCCACCTGCCCTTCAGCAACCTGGTGCAGTGCTCCACCGTGCAGGTGTGTGTGTGCACTGTTAAACATGTGCTACTGATGATGAGAGTGAATATAGGTATTAGATTGTTTGCACACACAGATCTCTGTTTGTATTTATCATTATTTCAAATTGTAGTGTTCTCTGGTTTCATTCTAGTAATGTTATTAATGATTTATGGGCCTAATAAATTTGAGTTATAACGTGTGTTTACTTAGGCTGTTTATCATATGTATTTTCTGAAATTGAGTGCGTCGGTGTGCTCTCCAAGCAGTATCGGCGAGGTATTTTATTTTATTTGTTTTGGGAATCCGTTTTAATATGCTTTTTTGCAAATGGGTTACTGAATATGTGGCTGCTTAAGCTTAGATGACGGTTTGAGTTTTATTGAATAATTATTTTCAGGTCTGCTGTGCTGCAACGTAATGACCCAAACTTGCGTACACAACCTCGTTGTTACGATGGACCTCTCGGAGACAGATAAGGATTAACCAAGGTTTATTGAACAATAATAAATGGTGGAAAGGTGGAGTCAACAGATCATCCAGGAGACATGGAGCTGGGAAGGGAATGAGGAATAGTCCATGCATGATGAAACGTCAAGGTCCAACAGGGAGTGAATGTGGAGCTGGGGTATATAAGGACTGGTGAAGAGATTGGGGACAGGTGTAAAGGATAAGAGATCTAGAAAATGACTGGCCATAGTGCAGGACTGGAGTGTTTGTGGCAGGGTGATATGATTAGGAACAAGTGTGGATGATCAGGGGATGATTATTGGGGAGTTTGGCTGGGCAGAATGTGACAGATTTCTGTTGTATGTTCATTTGTTAAATGAGGGCCATCCAGAGCATCTTAATGTATTGTATTTGTGTGTGGTACAGCAGCTGCAAAGGAACTCAGAGGAAAGTGCTGCAGAGGGTCATCAAAGCGGCTGAAAAGATCATTGGCTGCCCTCTCCAAACACTAGAAGAACTACACAGTTCCCATAACCTTAAAAAAGCACAAACTACCATTAAGGCAATTCACATCCTGAACACTCTCTGTTTGATCTGTTGTTGTCGGGCAGAAATTACAGAACAATAAAAACCAGGACAAACAGATTCAAAAAACAATTTTATCCAACTGCAGTCACCACGCTCAATGCTAAAAAACACGTGTAATGTGCAATTTGTTTTCTAAAGGATGAGTGCAATAACATAATGTGTGAGACACTGTTATGTATGAGATAATAAACCAGTGACTTCCGGAAAACATCTAGAAAATGTTTCTTTAGAGGGAAGAGGATTATAATCTGAGGTGGGATTTAAATTTAACATCTCCATGTTCAGAAGACCTTAAAAAGTTTCTCATGTCTCAGTTTGTGGAGTGAAGCTGATGAATAGACTGAGTGAACATCTAAAGCCGGAGTGGCAAACCTGAGGCTCTTTGATAGCTCCCGTGCAGCTCTTTTCTTTGAATTCCTATACTATTGGTTACTGTATAGTTGTTATAATTATAATTATTATTATTATTTCTAAACCCATTTGACTGTGATAAAAAAAACAAGTTTCCATTCATAATACAATATCATTTAACTAATCCAGTGACAACACAGAAATCTCCTACACTTAATGAAGTAGCACAAATGTAAACGCAGCGTAGACAAATGGACCGCAACTAAGCTAGCACAAACAATGGGCTGGAAAACAGACAAGGAGAACAGGACATTTTTACCACAGTGGGAAGATATATTATTTTTTATAGAAAGAGATAGGAAAGCATTTTGCTTACTCAAACCTCAAACTTGGTCATTTGTCCTCTGTCCGTCCCAATATGGCCAAGGATTTTCCCATAGGGTCTTCAATTAGTAAGCCAGGGATGCCAAACTCCGATCCTCAAAGGACGCTATCCTGCAGGTTATAGTTATTTCCTTGCTCCAACACACCTGAATAAAATCAAATGGATCCAACAGCTTCTTGTCAACTTCTTCGCAATAACCCATTAATTTCAGTCAGGTGTGTTAGATCAGGGAAACAAAGACCTTCTTAGACCGTCTTAGTGACTGATTGCTCTGTCAGAGGCTTCAAAATGTAACACAGTTTCTTGTTTTTCTGTAACTTTTGAAAACAGTATTATTGTCTCTTAAGGACCTCCAGTGGAATTATGATTTGGGGTTTCTGGTGGACATATTGAATCATCTGAACAAACTCAATTTAGATCTGCAAGGAAAGTTTAAAATGCTCCCTGCAAAGTGTTTTCACATCTCTTTTCACAACTCATATGCTTCCCATTCTCAAAAGGGAGACCTGACACATTTTCCATCCTTGTCAAAAGGCAACTGAGCCAGCCACTTCAGTATTAGAGGTGAGAACAGCAAGCTATGGAACACTGACTGAAAGTCTGCAGCAAAGTTTTCAGGAAAGGTTCTGTGACCTGAAGCAAAAAAAAACCCCAGATCACTTCCTTATTAACCCATTATCTGCAGAACCAGACCGTTTAAAAGTCCCCCTGGTGACAGATGAAGACATTTGGAGCTGATTGAACTTTGTGAGGATGAAAGACTGAAATGTGTGTTAAGTGAAGGAACCACAGAGTTCTGGGAAGTTGTGCCTGCAGATAGATATTCCACTGTAAAATAGGCTGCACTCAAGTTAACGTCAATGTTTAGTTCGACATTTGTCTGTGAATCAGTTTATTCTACACTTGAACAAGTGAAGTAAAAACATCGCTCAGTTCTTATGGACACACGTTAAGGAGTTGATTCGAGTAGCCCAAACGGAGTACAAACCAGAACTAAAAACAACTATGAAAAACACACACGAAAATAAGAAAAAGAACTGTTTAAGCAAGCATGTGTGTGTTAACGATACTAGTCTGTAAATCACTGGTGATGTGT
This sequence comes from Rhadinocentrus ornatus, assembly GCA_037177495.1. Classification (NCBI taxonomy): domain Eukaryota; kingdom Metazoa; phylum Chordata; class Actinopteri; order Atheriniformes; family Melanotaeniidae; genus Rhadinocentrus; species Rhadinocentrus ornatus. The sequence goes on along the minus strand of JBAMHW010000005.1, from coordinate 22,192,725 downwards.
AGGAATGCATTTGTTGTGCAGCTCTTTGCAGTTGGTGTTGGGTTTTAATTGGGTCTTTATGCTGAACTGGTTTGTACCCCTGATATAAAACAATGTCCAAACAAGATCACATTTAAAAAGTAGTTTTTTCAAGATATGAGGAAGAGGAGGGACTTTTTATTTATGTATGTATGTATATGCATATGTACAGATCTGTACATATTCTGAGTTGTTTACTGGTTTCATATAAATAGAAAAATATAACCAATTCTAATTAGGATATGGGGAAATTCTAAACAGCAAATAATAATGATGTTTGTTTATTGATAATGGAGAAGGAGTAAATAAACCACTTTCCTCCTGACCTCCATCCTTTCTTTACTTTGCTGGCTGTTTTTGTTTTTTATTTATAATTTTGTCTTAAAATAAAACTTCTATTTGTTTTTTTAAGGCCCATTTATGCTCGACGCAGAAGACGAATATGCAGATGAACGGACAGTTTCATACGTCTCCTGCATCGGATACGTGCGTAATTTGATCTGTTTTCAGGAAGCTTTGCTATCCGCTGCTTGACGCAGAACATGGAGCAATACCACTGGAAATCGCAGGGGCAGTGATGAGCAAAATAGCTGACGTGCGACAAGCAAAAGAAACAAACCAGAGAAGAATAGGATCAGAAAAGGAACAAAAAAGGAAAAGCAAGAAGACAAGAACAACTGTGGAAATTGCGCAAACTTTTGAAGAAAGGATATGCAAGTGTTTTGGGCATGTCGGACGGTTGGAAACAACTTTATAGTGGTGCATAACAACCGTCAAACGGTGTCTGAAACTGTTGTTGGTTTGAGGGAGTGAACTCTGAACTTAGCACTGCCCACTAGTGGAGGAATTGGCATAAACACGGCGACACAAAACATGCGTGGAAGTATGAGGACATATGACAATGTTTGAAACGGAGATTGCTATTTACGTACGTAAGGGAGCATAAATGGGCCTTAGGTAAATTGTCCTCTGACCATCTTAGCATTTTTACTTCGTATCAGGTGGAAATTAACAGTATGATACTATATCGTGATGAAACGTCCCATCACATTAGTCCCACCAGGTAATCCACAGCCACACTGACCACTGTATGAGGTCACACACATTTCTCACCTTGTGAGTTTCCTGCGCTATTCATCAGGTTGAAGCCACCGCCCACGTTGGTCTTGAGGGCATGGTGTTGAGCATAGGTGCGAGCAAAGTGGGCAAGCGGGCAGATGACATTGTGGTCGCCCACGATGTCATCCATGGCATCGCGGTTCTTCAGCCCGTTGTTTTCATCCATCCAGTCGGTGTACTGCAGCACCACGGCCTCCAGGCCAATGTCGTTGGCATGTGGGACGCCCAGCTTTACACCTGGCAGGTAGAGTCAGAGCGTTTTGTCTGCTGATCACAGGCACAGACTCCAACAGCTACTTCCTGTTGTCAGAACAATGCAGGATCCTGCAGGACCAGGATCAACCACCTTCTTCATCATATCTTATACAAACATCTCTGAAATTACTAGTGAGACGCTTTTAGATGATTGTTTTGATTCTGCTTCCTCCGCTTCTACCCACCTTCCAGGAAGTCATCTCTGGAGATCAGACTCTCATTGTCCTTGCTGAAGCCCGGGGCTCCGTACAGCAGGAAGTAGGAGCCCTCATCCTGGTTGACCCCAAGCAGGATCTGAGTGTCCTTGAAGTTTCCTGAGTTCAGCATGGCCTCAGGAGTGTCGGGCAGAACCTCACCATCCACAACCGGTACAAAGGAGAAGCGGAAGAGAGCCGACCAGGGCAGAACCTGCTCAGAACCGGACGACATGAGTTCACCCGGCGAACAGAAAACACCGGAATAGGACAAATTACAGGGCTGAGGCAGCAGCATGGCTAGCATCATTGCTTCAGGTTTTTTTTCCTGTACTGGTGTCAAAAATATCTCCAAGAAACATAGAACACTGGACCTCAATCACCAATATCTTCTTACAGGACCAGTCGGCTCTATGTAAACGCCCAAACAATGCCCAAAAAAGGTCATGACTTACAGACCGTGTGCAAACAGACAGAGGTGAAACAGATGAAGACAAATAACCAAATGATGATAAAATGATGAATGAAAACAAAAAATAAATAAATAATAAAGATGTGCAAAAAAACATGGTAAGTTTTAAATAATATAAAAACAGCTTTATAAACAAGCAGGTCATTAATTACTCTTGAACCTGGACAGCAAGCGTGCAGTCTGGTCCCATAAGCGAGTCAAGATGCTCATCCTTGCGGTGCCATAGTTAAAGTGAAAACATGGCTTGCTGTACCTTATACAAGCAAATTTCCTCCTGCTGTGGCTTCATTTTAAGATGCGGTTCACCTATGGAGTGGTGCATGTGATGAATCCTCCAGGTGAGTTTGATAAGTGTTAATAACCAAGAAATAACTTTCTTAATAAAACTGGTTATTGTAATAAAAAGACAAGGTTGTAGGATATATTTTACTAATTAAAGACTGCATTTAGCAGGTGAATCTGGAAGTCACAGGTGACTTAGACATTTATGGAGTGATATTCTTGTGGTTAAGGAAACGGATCTGGCATGTGTGCAGTCTTTTTACCGATGGTGTTAGGAAGACCAGAAGTAGAAGTAAATCTGTCTTGACGCTGACGTGTTCTTGATTTAATGAATAGGATAAAAAATTGTTTAATTTTCCTTTGACAGAAAATCCCAACATTTGGATCAATATTGGTATTAATCTTAAATAACAAAATGCTTTGTACTTTACCAAACGTTATTTAAAAATCTGCCAAAAACTTTTTGTAAAATGTTCATAAGTAGAATTTAGGAACAAATTTGTTTGTAAAAACGGTTGGAAAAGGAGGCCCATTCTTCATTCACAAACTGTTCTTACTAACACGTCTGTTCTTTGAAATTTCAACAAAGATTGTTGCATTAATGAAAACATTTAGTTATTTTAATTATTAATTATTCAGACATAGCAGATTGTGTGCTAGCATTGTGTATTTCCTTCAAAAGGAGAATTAAACAATTTTTCATTAATTTCTTTCAAGAATTAGTCCCAGTAAAGACAGAATTTAATTCTATTTCTAGTCTTACGGAAACCAGATCCGTTCCTTCAACTACAAGAACATATATAAATAAATGTTCAAGTCAGCTATAACATCCATCCATCCATTTTCTACCACTTATCCGGGGTCGGGTCGCAGGGGCAGCTGTCTAAGCAGAGAAGCACAGACTTCCTTCTACCCAGAACCTTAAGGAACTCCAGTTGGATCTCATCCACCCCTGGGGCCCTGTCACGAAGGAGCTTTTTAACCACCTCAGCAGCCTCAGTCCCAGAAATAGGAGAGCCCATGCCAGGGTCGCCCAACTCTGCTTCCTCATCAGAAGACGCGTCGGTGGGATTGAGGTCTTCAAAGTATTCCTTCCACCGGAGCACTGCTTCCTCCTCCTGAGCCTTCAGATGGTGGACCAAGTTTTGCCTCAGCGACCACCATAAGCCCACAGGCCAAAAAGGGCAGATAGGACTCCTCCTTCAGCTTGAAGGCATCCCGTCCCTAGAGACTTGTTTGCCATGGTTTTGCCCCCGACCAGGGGCATAAAGCCCCCAACAACATAGCTACTAGAATCTTCAGGACGTGAAAACTCAGGGAGGAGCAGTTATAGTAAATTTCCACAGAAATCTAGTATAACTGTGTTTATTTTTTTGTATTCTAATGATTCGTTTAAATGGGAAATTAAGTTTGTGCCCTCATAACATGGTTAATAACCCAGCAGGAGATTTTCTTTACAAACTGTAGCAGGTTATGTGCAATTAACATTTATTCTACAGTGTACCACTTTCCTCTTTCGTTACGACACCATAAAATAAAAATGAATCTCACTGTGTGATTATTTATTCATTCTTTTGGAATAACCAGGAAGTGAAGCCATGGTTCCACCGGGTTCTGGTCTGGCTTTGTTTCTCTGTGTGTTTGTATCTGTTTCCCAGAGATATTTTCTATTCCAATTCAATTAATTGAATCTAGATTTATTTGAATTGCACAAATTCACAACATTATTTCAGGGCACTTTAATGACAAATCAATTCAAACCAATTTATTGTGATCCAATTCATACAAGCCAATTTAAAAAAATTATAACCTAGCTGTTTGTGTTACGATAAAAATGTTAGATTAATGTTCCTGATTGGCTGATCTATGTGCAATCTAAAAAGAGCTTCATACAGAGTCTGCTTCACCTGCCACTCCTGGTCGATGAGCTCCTGTGGGGTTTTACTGCGCAGACAGTCCACCAGCTCTGTGTCGTTGCCTCCGTTGCAGCCGACCAACTTGGCAAGCAGCGTGGCCCGTCGTCGGGCCTCAGCGGGACTGACTGAGGCCCAGGGACAGTTGGGGACCCCGCTCTGGAGGATGGCCCTGGTGAAAGTAAGCCTGCTGTCTGGAGATAAGAGGTGGAATCCCACTGAAGCACCACCAGCACTCTCACCAAAGATGGTCACCTGTTGGATATGATAAAGAGATGAGGAGGAAGACTGGCCCCATTTTCATTCTCACAGAGGGTTAAAAGTGACGACGATATTAACCTGTTTTGGGTTTCCACCGAAAAAGTGGATGTTGTCCTGCACCCACTGCAGTGCCATCCTCTGGTCCAGCAGACCCACATTCCCAGGGGCCTCAGAGGAGCCATGCAGAGCAAGGAAACCAAAGGCACCAATCCGGTAATTCATGGAGACCACAATGACGGTCTCAGTGTGAGCGAGGTAACGTCCGTCATACACATCCAGAGAAGTAGAGCCGCTGTAGAACCCTGTAAATGTAGATAAGACAGTTTGGTGTGGGATACAGGTCCTTCAGTTAATGGATCAGCTCTGCTCAGAAACCCTGCTTCACCACCTGCTTCTGAGACTATGCTGGACTTAACGTACCTCCACCATAGATCCATACCATAACTGTCAGGTTGTGTGGTCTGGCTGAGGAGGGCACCCAGACATTGAGGTACAGGCAGTCCTCACTCATCTCTCTGTTGGGATTCCACATCTCGCTACCTTGGAAACCCGGAAATGATGTGTCCACAAACTGATAACAGGCGTTGGAGTACTCGTTGGCCTCAAACAAACCTGTCCAGGGACGCTTCGGCTCTGCAGGACGGAAACGTCTTTTCTCAAGCGGTGGCTCGGCAAAGGGGATGCCCAGGAAGGCGGTGACAAAGCCTCGGTCAGGTACCGGCTGACGGATGCCTCGCACCCGACCTGTACGTGTCTGAACAACAAGGTCGGCCTCAGTCTGGGAGGAGCAGTCAGGGACAAGGGACAGGAAGAAGACTGAGCAGAAGAAGAGAAGAGTGGAGAGCCGCATGATGGCTGAAGCTGTGGTCGTGACTTCCTGTTTGGTTTGCTCTGCTTCACCTCAGATCTGCAGAGGACAGAGAGAGAGTAATGTGATTACAGTACAGGAGAGTGATGGAGAGCAGACGGAGAGAGGAGGAATCAGATGAAAAAAAGCATGAGAACACAGAGGCAGCAGGAAAGTATGGAAGTGTCATGGATTAAGTTTCAGAGACCAGTGGAAGACAGAAGATAAAGCGATCATGTTAACATCTGCAATGTCTGTCACCTTAGCTTATAGATCATATCATTACTGTTCAGATTCAGGGCCATTTAACTCATCCATTAGGACCTGGTGCGTTAGAAGGACATTTGACCATGAAAAATAAGCATTTTTCCCAGGAAAACACCAAACATCAGATTATCAAGTGGTTTGGTAAGTCAGCTACTCATGATATGTTCATTTTACACAGTATGGTCACCATAGTACACAATTCTTTGCATCAACAAGGTCAGAAAAATCTCATCTTTCTAGTGGTATGACGCATGTAACCATGGTTACATAAATTAACTCATGGAAATTAGTGAAAATAACTTGATAATAAATGTTAACTACAATCAGATATGCTCATGTGTAAATGATGATTAATCAGTACTTTTACAGAATAATCAGTTGGTTGTTGATCAGCTGACACTGTATCAACATCCAGAGGAGCAAACTGCCATCCAATAACTGGTGATTACTAAGGACACGTGGGGACATGGCAATACCAAATGTGAACACACCTGATCAGAGCTGTCCTGTACATATGTATGCATGTGATGCATACATATGTATGCATCTTGTACACAAATTTAACAACACTAATCTTTATTAGGTACAAACTGCAAGGATCCAAATCATTGGTATCAAGTACATCATCGGTAACTTTGAAGGATCCACCCCAGTGACAATTCTTTGTATGCCTGGAAGGTGAAATTAGGTATTGTCTAAGGGTGTACGACAAAAAGATAAATAAAATTAAGAGGTGGTTGGAAATAACCAATGACATCACAATCAATACAGCCAAAAGAGCTGGTTCTGATAAGTTCTGAGGAGAAAGACGTATTCAGGACAAAGAAAAACTCTGTGGACAATAAAATTGTTTTCTCATGTAGGGATGTTCCGATGCCATTTTTTTTCTGTCCGATACGGATACCGGTACCTGAGGTTTAGATATCTGCCGATACCAAGTACGAATCTGAAACCCTGTGTTATTTTATTACGAGGTCTATAAATTTTATTTCAGTCTTTAGCTTCAGGTGACAGTGTCATGGAGCTGATTGACATGAGACTGATAAATGTTTGCTATTACTATTGCATCCAATAACAATACTTTGGGTTAAATATGAGAAAACCCACAAACTGCTAGTTAGCTCCTGCTCAGATTAATAATAAACAGGAGATTTACATAACATGTCTCGCTTGGTAGAGCAAATCTGTCCGGCAAAATATGGCACACAGACCGCCGTTCTTTATGTTAGGACGCTAGACAGGACAAGGTAAAAAAAAAAAAAAAAAAGCAATTGCCAACATCTGTAATTGCGGTGGTTTGTTGCGCATTTCCTTTAGGCAACAAACCCATGCTCTTTTATGTGATTTCAACCAACATGCTTTATAAAGTCGCGGGTGGTAAATTAGCAGCATTCATGTTAGTGATGGGATGTTTGGCTCCTTTCAGAGAGCCGGCTCTTTTGGCTCGGCTCCCAAGGAAGAACCGGCAATTTTGGCTCCCGAACGGCTCTTAATTTAGCATCCTTTGTAGCATGATTATTTACCTTAACTTCACAAGAATTAATTAATTGTGTTTTGAAAACCTGTTTGTGTTCAGCCTTTTTACAAAAAGCCTTATATTTGCCTCCTTTTAAGTGTTTATTCTGATACAAAACCACTTACTTGTGCTTACTATTTCAACAAAAATTTTATATTGCACATATGGACAAAAAATAGCACACAAATTCACAAAACAGAACGGTAACCAAATTCATAAAAGCAGCATTAATGTCCTCATTGCAGTTTGGCAATCAGAAAAATAAGATGCCTCATCTTGGATGGGCTGATTCGGTTTCTCCTCTGTGACAAGGGTTTGATGACATTATGCACTCACTCACATATTCTCCTCATGGCTGTCTGCTGTCTCACACAGTGTAGTGCCATCTACACCTCCCAACCCCCCACCACCACCTTTCTGTTTTCACATAATGCTATGATCCTATATCCTCACGTGATTGGCCGCCTGTCCATGCGGAGCAATCCAAACAAAGCAGTGCCGTGGGCCGAGCTGGGGCTGAGCACTGAAGGCGGATTTATGCTTGCGCGGCGTAGCTGACGCTGGTGAGTTTGCTTTCGCACTCGAGCGTAGGGGGTGCGCGTCGTTTTGGTGTCAGTTTGCAGTTTCTCCTCCTAATCTGAAGGTGGCAGCAGGGGTGGTATCGGCCCGTAAACTCACCAGGTCGGAGTTATTTTGATGTTTAACTTCAGTTCGGTAGGTATTTTCTGTTTTAAAACAACAATGGCCTCCAGTATGGTTAAGTAACTTTATTAGTTTGTGGAAGAAAATGAATAGATAATTCGATCAGCCTCTCATCAACTTGATCCACTGGTTATTGTTTTTAGAATGGGTGGTTACCACACAAATTCAGCCACAACATCCAGATATCCGGCAACACGTGATTCCAAATTGACCAATCACAAGGGACAACCTCCGTGTAACCGTCTGCGTAGCACGGGTGCACGTCAGGTCTGGAAGAGGTGCGCGTCGAGCCTCTGCGGAGCTACGCCGAGCCTACGGCGGTTAAGCGGACGCAGACGCCACGCGAGCATAAATCCGCCTTGAGAGGTAAGCACACAGTAAAAGGAAAAGAAACTGGGAGCCAACTCTCACTCGATGGGAGCCGGCTCTTCTGATTCACTACCAAGCATCGGCTCTCAGAGCCGGCTCATTCGTGCATGGCACATCACTAATTCATGTCGCCTTTTACTGTTGGCCGTAAACACGCCGAACAACCAGCATCAGGAAAACAAGCAGGTGACAACCCTCTCTCTATCCGGCTCCTTTCCCGACTCACTTTCGCTACCCCGCCCTGTTGCTTTCTGATCCAATCACACATCTGTTTTAACCCCACACACACTCTGTATTAGTCTCCCAAATCCATAGAACATTTTAACATATAGCATTAGCAGGAACATCACTGTAAGATCGCTACAATCCCATTATTGCTAAATGTTAGCACAACAGTGCCTACCTACCGCCTACCAACTCAAAACAAGGGCCGTTTTCATGGTATCGGAAGGTGTTCAGACAGAAGTACTTGCCGATACCGATCTCCTTACTTTTGGTAGGATCAGCGAATATTTTGGATGCTAGTATCAGTATCGGCCCATCCCTAATTTTAACATGTAACATTAGCAGGTTCATCACTTTAGGATCGCTACAATACCAATAATGCTAAATGTTAGCACAACAGTGCAGCTGCTTCTCCGCCTACCTACCAACTCAAAACAGGGGCTATGCAAGACTGCGTAACTTCCTGTATCTGCGTGTGGTCGCGCTGGGCAGGAAACAAAGATTTATGATTACGTTTCAATGGTATCAGATGGTGTTTAGACAGAAGTACCTGCCAACGCCAATCCCCTTACTTTTGGTAGGATTGGCTAGTATCGGTATCGGCCCATCCCTAGTCTCAAGACAGAGGAATTCTTAGCTGATCTGCAGCAGTAATTCTTCTTTCAATCATGCATGAAAAGTTGGTATAGTTTTATTTATAGTTGGTATTAGTATTAAAAAATACAGTTTTACAGTTTTTTTTCTGGCTGCATCTTAAAAAGCATTGCGTGTATTATTTATTAATGTTGTAGTAGCTTAGATAATAACAGAAGGGGCCAGTTCTGCTTCTTTTTAAAGTTGATCTGAGTAGAAAACCACTGCTGGCTTTCTAAGTATAGTGTGAGCACATGTCTTAATGCTTGATGGAATATTTGAGCTGCAGTGAACTAATGTTGTTACAGAGTCTGTGCAACTCGACTCGGTCACAAAAAATCCCACTTCTCTTCAGCTGTTACTCACTCCGTCCATGTTGGACGTCACAACTGTCCTCTGGATTTTGTTTCTGAGAATATAATGTGTGACACACAGCTGCCTCCTGTCCTCTAAATCACATTCAAGCAAAACTCGTCACCCTGACAACCATACGTTACTAAACATAAACAACAGGTGGAGGACAACTGTTTCCAGCACTGCGGCTCATTTACCAGTTCATGTGTCCACCACGCGGCAGATGAAATTAAGTGAACTTTTCTTAGAAAAACAAATAAATATCTCACAAACATAATGACAAAGTGTTTCAATCAGGATTGTTTACCATCTGCATCAGGAAGAAATAAACAAACCATTATAAACAGCCTACAAAAATACTATACATTTCTTATTAGGGCCAAAATTAGGACTATCGCACTTCCAGCGGTGGCTACATTCTTGGTAGCTAAAGGCTTCCAAAGCCAGCTACTAATCTGATCAATGATCCGTCTGCATCAGTAACAGAGGGGGGGGCTGGGAAGGCTGGGGGGCAATTTCAGCAACACACAGCAACTCACTGGATGATGTTTTTCTAATGCATTGGAAAGGCTAACAACTAGCTTCTCTAGGGTGGTGGTTCATTAGATAAAATACCCCCCCCCCCCCCCCTTTCTTTTCCCCAAAAAAGGAAGGTGTTGGTCTTGGGGACGCTAACACACAACCTCCCTAGAGTGGTGCCTTGCTGGCGTCGA
>JBAMHW010000005.1:22121768-22132187 GCA_037177495.1 Rhadinocentrus ornatus | reverse complement strand
CTCTAACCTTCCAGCTAATGCTTTGCAGATTATTTTAAGGTCTGCATTTATCAGTGATATGGGTCTGTAGCTAGATGTTATTGTGGGGTCTTTACCTGGTTTTAATAGTACAGTAATGGTGGCAGAGTTTATGTTATTTTTTCAATTCCACACAGTCATCCTCCTCCTGCCTCAGATTTTCTTCACCATTGGCTGCTACAAGCAAACATGTGCTCACTGAACAGCATTGTCCAAAAGAAATAAATATGCATCATGCAGGACCAATCTAAAGCTTTGATTTTTACTCAAAAACATCTAGAAAAGTATACACTCCCCCACTGTTGCCTGAGAAGAAGCAGCTGATGGCTTTCTTTATACAAAAGAAAAAGAAAAAAAAAGGGAAGGTGGGTAGTAACTCTTAGTCTGTCCAAACCACCACTCAGCACACCACTGGCTCTCCTTGTTCATCTGGTGGAATTTGATTAGTGCCCATTCAATCTGCAGAATCCAGTCCCAGGAAGTGACTCCTAGCCTCCTAACTGATGCCTTCTCTCTTTTGGAGGGAGTGGTAGACTAGTGGCTCCAGAGGTTGGCTTGGGTCTGAAGGACCCAGGTTCAAGTTCCCTCTGTGCCGACAGAGGTGGACCACTCTGGGCCCATTTCACAACAGGGTTAATAAAGTAAATATTATTTCAAAATGATCATGGTGGGTGATGTGCATGCTCTACCTGGGGTACACTGCCAGGAGAATTTGAACATGCAAGGAAACGATGAAGCGACAGTCACCAGGTTGTTGACAAACAAAATTTGACACATCTGAATAAACAGTTCTTTTAGCAAAAAAAAATCATTTTGTTTTTAGCTTATGGTCATCTGTCAAGTGGAAACTGGTCTTTTAAATGTGAGTTTTTAGTTTTACAGAGGAGGTACAAAGATGATATCTGCACCATCATGAACAGAAATTGGGAGAATGCATAAAATGTAAAAAGAAAAACCGTAGACAAACATCCAAGTGCGTCTTTGCAACAACATTTTGGATTAGTTTAAAAAAATCTAAACATGAATCAGTTAAAAACATACAAATTCTACAGGTATAAATAGTTTGAGAAAAAATTTTAAATAAAGGTCTAAATAGTTATGAGTGAGAAAAAGGAGCCATCAGACATCTGATGTGGTCCTGATGTTGCCAACCCTCATCTGCGGAAAGACAGAAAAAATAACTGTTAGACGGAGAAAATGGCAGCAGAAATCTGTTATTCTGTTCGTTTGTACGGACGTGCCAGTTCTGGTTTCTGTCCATTTGTGGTGAGTATACAGGATTATGAAACGAGGAAGCTTGTCTGTGCAGAGATGATGACAGCGGAGACGAGCCCAATGAGGGGTTCAGCTGTCGGTGGTAAGCATGTAAAGATGAGCGGGTCAGCTGGTGGAGAGGCAGCGACTGCCTGGAGGTATATGGATTATCGCTGTAGACGTCATGTATGAATGAAGGGTTCATTAAATCTCCTGGAAATACCAAAATGAGAGTTAATGAAATTTACAACACTCATGGTTTCTAGCATAAAAATACATCCATATATGCTTATGGAAATTCAGGTTTGCAAGAAACTGGAGCCTATCCTAGCAATTAGCAGCTGTCAGGCAGGGTTCACCCTGGACAGGTCGCAGTACATTGTAGGGCCCATAAAATTACCACAACTCCTAAAGTATTTTTGTTTAATTCCATCCAATTAAAAACCCATAAAATGAGTCAAATAATATCACAGACAGCATCTGCCACTGTTGAAGGACGGGCAGTAAATATGTGTTTAACCCTTAAAACTTAAAGTTTCAACTTTTAAACAAATAATGTATTGTTTTTTTTTATTTATTATGCTATATCTTTTAATGCGGCCCTGCGATGGACTGGTGACCTGTCCAGGGTGTACCCTGCCTCTCACCTGAAACAATGCTGGGATGGGCTCCAGCTACCCCGCGACCCGCAATGGAATAAGTGGTACAGATAATGACTGACTGACTATATCTTTAAATACATTAATTTTAGATTATTTTCAACATCAAAATCTGACATTTTTTCCGGGACTGCCTCAGTTGTCAGATTATGATAAAATAATGCAAAATTAATGTATTAAAATATATAGCACCATAAAGCACACCACAAAACAACAAAACAGAATTTATTATTAACAGAACTTTGTAGTAATAGCACACAGATCAACAGTGACCAAGCTTTTTCTCATCTGCAGATCATTCTCACAAGTCTTGGCTTTCAGGAGAAAAAATATTGGCATTTAAAAAACTATTTACATATTAACACTTTTACTCTAGATAGTATTTCCATGTGGAGTTAAGATGATTCCAGCCATAGAAGACCATTATTTTTCTTGTTTTCAATTTTTTTCTTTGTTTTTTTCCCTGTCATTTCCAGCGTTCTAACATACAGTCTGTGTTCCATATTTTGCCGGACAGATTTGCTCTTTCAAGGGAGACATGTTATATAAATGGCTGCCGTCAATGTTTGGAATATTTTTTTATTTTTATTATAATTTTCTTTGGGTTGATATGTTGACAGTGCCGACAGGGAGACAGAGGAGAGAAAAAGAGAAAAGGACGGAATTGAAATGTGGGAATAAAAGTTGTCTAGGCTGCCTAAATCACATCAGTATTCACAAAAACAATATAAACTACCACAGTACTACATTATAAATAAGGAAAATGGGATAATGATGATATGAAAAAGTACAACAGTACAGTACCTGTAGAGAGATATACCAACACACAAACATCAACAAGATCTAGTTGGAAGCAGATGGAGAGATGAGCACGTTTGCTTTACTGCCCCCTTTTTTTCTTAATTTTTCTACTTTTCAGGAGGCATAGAACTTTCTGCCTACTTGTTGATCTTTGGCTGTTCCTGATTGGACATTACTGTCATTTTAAGCTCTCTGATTGGTGGAAAGTTTGACAGGAAGTGGCTTTATCATCATTTCAAGGTCAAAATAGAGGTCTCTTAGCAACATAGTAGTGATTAGTGATATTTTTTTGCTATGAAAATGTGATGCATAGTGGTGTTATCATGGTTCACTCATTGTACCATACAGTCTCTGAATAAACACTACATTTTGTGCCTGGATTGTAAATCTCCTGGACAGGATATAAATATCTGGTAAACTAAGCTATCCATCACAATTTACCCCACAGTGTCACGCTACCGTTCCTGAGAAACTGGTGATGATATAAGAGGAAAAGCTTGGGGGTCTAGTGGAGTTTTAAGGATTAAAAAGCTTAAAAACAAATTGAAGAATTTAAAGTAAGTTGGAAGCCAGTGAAGTAAAGTCAGATAACGTGGGCTTATTTATTTTATACCAGAGAAAAAACAGGTGATGACAATTCACAGCAGGTGTTCAATGGAGGCCTGGTTGAGTCCAAAAAAAAACTCACTGAAAAAATCAAGTGTGGAGGTTTTAAAGCCATATATCACAAGGTTGTTTTTATACAGGATTGATGTTTCTATTACTACCTAGACTGGAAAAAGCAGAGTTTGTGATCATGGATTTCTCATATGAAGCCAGAAAGGAAAGATGGATACAGTGGGCTTTTCTAGCGCTTTTAGGTCTGAACATCACAAAGTAAATATACCTTTTTGTCATCTGCATAAAGCTGGAATGTTTATGGAAAATAAAGCCCAATGGCAGCAGGCACAAAGAGATATAAAAAGGTCTGTCTAGGAGGACCTCTCCAATCAGAAGATTGGGATCTCATGACCTACAGTGTAAAAGGCAGTAAAATGTGTTTATGAACTTATAACAAGGTATAGACTTACTGGATTTATGTGTTTCTGCTGGGCTGGTGGGTCGGGACCATTCAAAGTCCTCGTTCAGCCACTGGTTCACCAGTTTTTCTTTCATGTCTTTTCTTCTACAGAGACAAAATTTCCACATTTCATTAGGGGCCACGCTGAGAAATGATCCCAACTGCCTTACAATCTTTCAGGTTCAGGTTTGTATTTACAGTAACAATGTTGTCTGTAACCAAGACTGTACTCAGACTGGCTTTTACGGTGGAACAAACATGGAAGAAGAGTAGAAATATTAAGTAATATCAGTTAGTTTGGACATCTTTATGTCTGTACAGAGCTGAGCCTGATAGTCTTCACTAAATTCACACCTGTATCACCTTTAATATGAAACTTTAAGATCCGTTCAGTGAGATGATTGTCTTTACTGTTAAATCAGCACAGTACAATGACTTATCAGAAAAAGTAGGTGAAAGTACTGAATTATTCAGTTTAATTGTTGTGATCCAAAGCAACTTTTCTGACTGAGAGTTGAAGTAGTCAGAGTACAGCTTACTGTGTCTGTCTGCGCTTGTTGACCAGTGCATATGTTGTCAGGGCTCCCACGACCACTAACAGTACGGCAAAGGTTGCACTTAAACCTGCATAGAACACCATCCTCTGGATTGGCAAAGCACAGTCCTGCCCCAGGTACCATGTAGAATCCACATTGTGACACCTGGGAAGACAAACAGATGTCCAGTCAAACAGAACAAAGGCACTGCTTTGTGCTTTCATTTCTCTCACGTTAATGCAGAAAGATCCTTGTTGGTTCAACATATGTACGTTTATTTAAAACCATTTGATGTGACACGTGAGGAGTAAACTGTTCTAACAAATATTTCCTTTTCTGATCATTAAGGGAAGTAAAAATTGTGTAAAAAGCTGAAAAGATGGTGGTAACTAACCTCTTCATATGAGCATTTGTGGTCAAATCTACAGTGTGGAATCTACATACACACTGTCCTTTTATGAAGGGTTGAACCTCTTTTTAATTCTTTGGTGACATTAACTCAACAAGGTGTTGGAAACAATAGCAAATAGCTGAGACTACTTACTGACACAGCGGTCCAGTGTCTTTGTACAGTCTGCAGGTTCCTCTGTTGTTGCATGTTTTAGGATGTGGATGTAGACCATCACAGATGGTCGCACAGACCACGCTTCCTCCAACAGTTATGGGGCTATAGTACTCTGCAAGATCTGCTGCAAGCTTTCTACATACACCTGCAAAACAAAGTGGCATTTAATATTCTGCTGATACTGTTTTTATTAAAAAAATATATATATATCCAGAATTTTTACAAAAACCTCTTATCCCTTTAGATTTTTCCATTTCTTTGACCTTTTCTTATGTTCTTATGTTGTTGTTTTTTCCATTATTATTATTGTTGCAATATATTTATATTTTTTATTGTTTTATATTGCATTGTTTTATTTTATTTATATTTTAGCAAAGATGAGGAAATTGGACTTTATTCCAGGAGGACGAGAACACCGACTCCATGATGACCTGATCATTCATAGAAGTTCATTATGGGAAAGACTCATTTCACCACATGGCACCCTCCAAAACATCAGTCAAACTACAACTCCATCCTCTCTGTACTATAATTTATGATACACAGTTTTAGATGTTCTTTTTCCTCCATCATGCTGCAAAAATATTTACATCCTGATAGAGATTTTTCTGCTTGTGTTAATTTATTTAGAGAAAGAAAAAGAAAAATGACAGCCTTATTATCACTAGCGGGCATAGCCTGTCTAAACATCAGCTGCACAGCCATAATATGCTGATGTCCATGAGCAAACAGCTAATGGCTTATGTAGGGGTTTTATGTAAGTTTGGAAAAGGTTAGAGAGCAATAAATGAATAAATAAATCAAAATGCTGA
Organism: Rhadinocentrus ornatus; assembly: GCA_037177495.1. Lineage (NCBI taxonomy): Eukaryota > Metazoa > Chordata > Actinopteri > Atheriniformes > Melanotaeniidae > Rhadinocentrus > Rhadinocentrus ornatus. The sequence goes on along the minus strand of JBAMHW010000005.1, from coordinate 22,126,482 downwards.
TTGATCAAGATTAATAAAATGGAAGAAAAAACTTTGTTCTTTTTTTTTAAATCATTTACACATCTCACCTTTACTCTCTAAACTTCATGGCTATTTTGCTGCAAACAGCAGTTTTTTTTCTGTAAACGCAAATCTTTTTCTAGTCTTAAACCACATGTTTACATTAAAAATTTAATGTCAGGAAACTTGATTTTGAGCCTAAATACAACAAAACACATTTGTTCTGAACACAGTTGAGTCATGCTCACCATCCAGATCAGCCTCCGTTTTATTCACCATGCTCTCTGTGACCTCGTAGGGACAATCTGCAAATTCAGTTCATTAACTCAAATAAAATGATGTAGCAATAGTTTTTCACAATAAAAACTTGCTATAACTTTATGCATCCAATTAAAAACTTGTAAATGCTTGGAGTCAGACCAACGGGTATTTTCCCCACCTGTTGTGCATTTACGGAGCTCATTGATAGCGTCCATCACTGCATTAAATCCAACAAGATACTTTTCTTCATAGTTGTTGTTGAAGATTTCCAAAATCACGTCATGTGTCACACTTACACTAAGGAAGGAAGATTTTCACACATCAGTAAATATTAACACAAATCAATGCAAATCAAAATACACAAAACTTCTCAATCATTTAGACTGTATATCACAATCCTAAATAACAACATGAGTAATTTCTCTTATTTCTAAGTTTCAGTTTGGGCTGTTCATCTCAGAGTGCTGAAGAACCTCACGATACACCACAAAGAAAGGGGGAGAGTCACTGTGCCAACACCCTGACAGCAATAACAAAGCCACAGAACTTTTACAGTCATTAATAATTAGCTCTAAACTTGACAACTAAAGAGCCGAATCATACCTACTGCAGACTGGAGCATCTAGAAGCATACATCGACCACCACAATTACAAATCAAAATACACAAAACTTCTCAATCATTTAGACTGTATATCACAATCCTAAATAACAACATGAGTAATTTCTCTTATTTCTAAGTTTCAGTTTGGGCTGTTCATCTCAGAGTGCTGAAGAACCTCACGATACACCACAAAGAAAGGGGGAGAGTCACTGTGCCAACACCCTGACAGCAATAACAAAGCCACAGAACTTTTACAGTCATTAATAATTAGCTCTAAACTTGACAACTAAAGAGCCGAATCATACCTACTGCAGACTGGAGCATCTAGAAGCATACATCGACCACCACAATTACAAACACATTATGGATACTGCTAAAAACCCAGCAGGATACACCACAACCAAAGAAAGAAACAAAAAACAAAAAAGACGTATTCCAATGACACCAGCTACCTCAACTCCAAACTCAGTGAAAAAACAGATTTGGTCATAAAACAAAACAAAACCTGGAAAGACACAATGAGGGGAGGGAAAACCTCTATCAGAACCAACACCAGGAAAGACAGCCATTTACCTGGGCTGGTATTAGTTTAGTTGATTGTAACTTTTGGTTTAATATCCCATGAATGAATACTTAAAATTGTATAAGTTTTCTGTAGAATGTAACGCATATTGGTTTGTAAAAGTGTCCCTTTTATTATAAATAATCAGATGTTTGTTGTTTGTTTGGATGAGTGGACAGCTTTTATTTATAGGGTCTTTTGTTTGCATTATATTTTGTTTACACCCGAGGCTTCCATAAGCTTTATGGGTCTGGTTATATTGTGAACAGATGTGTTGAATAAAACTAGCAGGTCATGATAGGTAATTTACCTTTCTGCTCTTATTGTGAGGAAGGCAGCCATTCCTCCAGCGGATGATCTCATCTGAAATGAAGGTTGATTTATTAATGAATGCACTGAAATCTGGTCTCTGGTTTAATGTCTTGGCCTGTAAAATATTGGACCACATTACCTCCTTCATGTCATCATCTGATACTCTGACCATAGAACCGCCGCGACTAAAAGGAGCAGAGAAAATTATAATAAAAATCACCAATACTAATACCAAAACATTTATATTTGAAACTCTAATGTATTTTTTTCTGGTTTAATTGAGGACAACTATGTAGAGATTATCAGAAGGCAGACTTAATCAATTTTTTACCTCACATTCGTCACTATAACTTCTTTAAAGTAAGGTATTTTCTTTTTCAGGTAATAATTCTTCATCTGAAACAGGAACACAGGGTTGTTTTAAAATGATCATCACGTCAACTTGAATATCTCTAAGTATCAATTAAAAACACATTCTTTAATCTTGATCATATCCTTTAATTGCTAGTCTTTTTCTTTTCATGAAGTTATCATTAACCCTTTAATTCCTGTATTATTACATAAAAAATATGGAAAAGGAAATAAGTAAGAAAAAAGACTGGAGTTAAATAAAACAATAAATAGATTAACAATAAATACATAAAATACATAAAAGTAATGCATGGATAATTGTTAATAAATAAAGTATATAAATGTAATGAAAAAAAAATAATTTATTTAAAAGTGGTTTGATGCGATTCTGTGATTACAGTATGCAATGGGTTGATGTAATGACGTTTTGCCAGCCATTTCACATGCCAAAACAAATATCTATAAATACTAATGGGTTTAGCCTCCTCTGTGACTTGTCACCTTAATGTAATGTAGAGGTTTCTGTTCCTTCATGATCTTAAGAGCTTTGTTGTTGGGAGTATTAAGAGCTCTCTAGGCAAAGGGGTCTAAGGGAAAGGGTCAGACTAAGAATGATTCAAAGAGTAACTGCCAGAAAAACTGCAGTCCTCTGGCAGCCAGGCCTAAGGGGCAGCTCATTGGTACAGTACCTGGTGGCTATGCTTTTAGGACCTGGGGCTCGGCTGGACTGAGTTTAGCCTAGAGAAGCCACAAGTTGCCACCTCTAAGCAGATTCAAAACCTGCAGGGGCATGAATGAGAGAAACAGCCTCCTTGATCAGAACTCCAGTAGTGTTTGTTATTGGACTTATGTGAGATTCATGATATGTCCTTAGGGTACACTATGTTCCAACATAAGGAAGTTCCTTATGCCAAAGAATGATGAAAGGTTTTGTAATTGTATTATCCCTGGCAGCTGTATGTCCTGGCCCATCAGGTAGAGAGAGAGGTAAACTGATTACCACCTGTTAGTAAGTTGAGACTGATGGTGGGGGGCAGTGGTTGGAAAAACTAGGTAAACCCAAACAAATAGTGAGGGTGGACTGGAAACATCTCAATTGAGGAGACAGAACCTGGGGACCTGGGAGAAGATATTACTTTGGTAGAGGGCACAAAAGTTGTTTAAAAGCCTCCTTGTGGCAGGTTGCCTGGAATGCATGGGATTCACCCAAGAAAACTAAAGGCACAACTACCCCTATGGAAAGTTTTGGAGGAGAGGTTTCTCTATTTAGGAATTAACTAATTGCGTATCCCTTGCATTTACCTGTTCGGTGAACCTTCCAACAAATGCTATGTATTCCGTTGATGTTTTATCATCATATTTCTCATTGTACAACTCATTGATCACAAGATTAACAACCACTGACCGGTTGAGTGTCGCTGCAAAGAAAAACAAACATTTTGGACACCAGAACACAGCAGCTAAGAAAACATTGTTATTGTGTAGATTAAAATAAAAGTAGAATTTCAAGAAAACACTACCTGGTTGAAATGTTTCACGAAACTCACATAATCGCCCACCAAATCCAGACAGACAAGTGCAGTTGAATCCATTGAAAAATCCACCATTTTTGCAATGAAGAGGCTCTAGTGTTGTAACTGTTTGAGTTGATGTAGGTTCAGAAAATGGACTAGTTTGTTCAGGTACCAAGGTGCTCTCAGAAGTCCCATCAGTTACTGTAACAGTAGGGGTGGTAGTTTGAGAGGATGGAATGGTTTGTTCGGTTAACAAGGTGGTCTCAGATGTTCCGGCAGTTATTGTACCAGTGGGGGTTGTAGTTTGAGACGATGAACTTGTTTGTTCAGGTATCGAGGTAGTCTCAGATGTCTCAGCAGTTACTGTACTAGTGGGAGTTGTAGATGCAGAAGATGGACTGGTTTGTTCAGGTACAGAGGTGGTCTCGGATGTCCCAGCAGTTACTGTACCAGTGTAGATTGTAGTTTCAGAGGATGGACTGGTTTGTTCAGGTACAGAGGTGGTCTTGGATGTACCGTCAGTTACTGTACTAGTGGAGGTTGTACTTTCAGAGGATAGACTAGTTTGTTCAGGTACTGAGGTGGTCTCAAATGTCCCAGCAGTTACTGTACCAGTGGGGATTGTAGTTTCAGAGGATGGACTGGTTTGTTCAGGTATAGAGGTGGTCTTGGATGTCCCGTCAGTTACTGTACCAGTGGAGGTTGTACTTTCAGAGGATAGACTGGTTTGTTCAGGTACTGAGGTGGTCTCAGATGTCACAGCAGTTACTGTACCAGTGGGAGTTGTAGTTTCAGAGAATGGACTGGTTTGCTCAGGTTCCAAAGTGGTCTCTGATGTCCCAGCAGTTACTGTACCAGTGGGAGTTGTGGTTGCAGAGAATGGACTGGTTTGCTCAGGTTCCAAAGTGGTCTCAGATGTCCCAGCAGTTATTGTACCAGTGGGGGTTGTAGTTTCAGAGAATGGACTGGTTTGTTCAGGTTCCAAAGTGGTCTCGGATGTCCCAGCAGTTATTGTACCAGTGGGGGTTGTAGTTGCAGAGAATGGACTGGTTTGTTCAGGTTCCAAAGTGGTCTCGGATGTCCCAGCAGTTACTGTACCAGTAGGGGCTGTG
>JBAMHW010000005.1:22082844-22093081 GCA_037177495.1 Rhadinocentrus ornatus | reverse complement strand
CGAAACCCCCTGTGATCCCAGGTTACATCACTGATGATGTGTCCAGGGGCACCATAAGGTGTATCTAACAAGCTGTTGAGGTTCTTATTATTATCATCTTCCTTTTATCCAAAATTTTGTAAGATATTGTAAGAACAAGCCAGTCTTCTAAATGGAAAACAATGGCTTCTTAAGATCTGGCTCCCTTCAAAGAGCCATAAATTCCATCTCTACTCATCACACTGCCTGCAGCCTTCAGGGGTCTAAACTGGTTAAAAATGGGGAACTATGAACATGAACTATTCATATTAAACTAAATGAACTGAACATTGAACTAGTTCACAAGAAACCTGAACTTGCACAACCCTGTTAAGTTTCCTCCATGATGATCCCCGAGCTACATGTCTATTTATCTTTTAACCATAGACCTACAACTGTTGTAAGAAATAACTGCTTATTTAATTGAATTCTCTCATTAGCTTAATTTTTTTTTATTTATTTATTCTCTGTTCTGGGTTAAAACAAAATAGTTTTATCTGAACAGAGAAGTCACGAAGTCTGTTTGTCCTGGAGAAAATTAAACAACCATAATAAACATTTCTTTTCTGAATTTCGAGCTGTATGTAAGTATGTGTGTTTTGTTTTTGTTTTGTTTTTTTCATATGTCAAACTACTTCTGGGCATATGTTATGTGTTGGTCTGTTGCTATTAATCATGATTTTGGTGTTCTTTTGTTATAATCTTATTGTTTTGTCATTGTTTTGTGTCTAAATATGTTTGGTGTTGTATCGTTGCCTTTTGTTGATCATTTCTTTTAACTAATTTTAAAAAAGATGAATAAATCAGAGTCTATATATGGCCATTGCATTTGAGTACTACTTATTGATTTATAAAAACTATGATATTGAAAAAGGTCTGTCTTATATCAATTTGTTATTTACTTAATTGAATGGATTAACTACAAAAATAAAGTTATCGGTGCTGTCCATCAGAAAGGTGTGTATCTGTATGTCATCCATCCAGAATTTAACAGTCTTTTGTGAGATTTCGCAGGTTAAATACTAAACTTGACCCACTGGACGTTTACTGGAGAATAAATTCTAACAACACTTTCTAAAACTACACATTTGTTCAAGCACATTTAAAACAAACGCTAATGATCTTCATTTTTCTGCAAATGAAAATAAAGAGTAAAGTCTTAATAGTAGTTTTTTATCCTGCTGGTTTTTCAAAGTGAACTCTAAAATCAGATTAGATAAAAAACTCATCACCTGACTGTATTTTTATCCAACAACCTGAATTTCAGGTAAAATTGTTTTCTAGCTTTAATCCATATGAATTTATAAACTATATGTCTTTTTCTCAGGAGGCCTGTTTCTTTACCATCATATTAATGGTGTTCCAGTTTCAGTAACAGTAACAGGCTTAGAAAAATAATTTGATGGAACATAACATTTTATAGACATAGCAAGTCCTAATGAAAATGGGATCCAAGTAGGGAGGAGGGGGTGTAGAAGAGCCCTAATGCTTGACAACACTCCTGCAAAGAAGGAAACCCAGCATTGGGTGATGTTCATGGTTCCAGATTCAGACATTGCCTCTAAAGGATTCCCTCCAAATATAAGAAATGAACATTTCATTAATGCTAATGTAAATTGTCCAATAATTTTTGAGCCTCTGAAATGAAGAGACTTTATATAAAATGGTTGTGTTCCTAAATGTTTTGTAGGATATTTTTGTTCGACCCCTCGAATAAAACCTGAAAATTAGTTGTTTCATTCCACATGCAGCGTGGTGGCACACAGAACCCAAACCATGAGATTCTGCGTTACAAACATTTCTGGGTCTAATTGAATAAAATGTTCTGTCTTCAGTCATGTAATTTGTTGGTCCTCACACTGATATATAACCCCCCACACACATGTTTGGTGCTCTGCAGTGGCTGGTGGTGGATGAGTCAGCCAGTCTTCATCACGTGACATTATGAGTCACTGCACCTCTGTGTGGGCAGAGCTGCACTCCTCCTTCATCTCATTCCTCCTCCCTCTCCGTATTTCCTTTCATCTTTTACCATCATCCCTTCGCTGAATTCTATCTGAGGTGTCTTCATTCCCTCCATCACACTTACAACCACCAACTTTCATTAGAAAAGTAATTGTGACAAAATTATTCTAAAATATATTAATAAATTATTAAATTATTCAATTAAATTTAAAGAAACTGACATGAATTTGCTTAATTGATTTGAACGCAATTAATTTACCTGTTTTACTGAATTTAATTAACTGACATGATGTAACTTGAAACCATTGCAATTGCACTGAACTGAATTTAATTTGATTTGTTGAAATAAACTGACTGGAATTGAATTTTATGAATTGACCTGAATTTGGTAAATTGAATTGAATCAAATTTACTTTTGTAACTCAATTTTTAAATTGATTGAACTGGCTTGAAATTAATTCAACTGAACAATTAAGAAACAACTGAACTGAACTTAATTCAGTTTATTGAGTTGAATTGAACTGGCTCTAATTGGATTGAACTCAATTGAATCATTTGAATTAACTGAATTGACTTAAATTTAAATCAGTTAAAGTTAACAGAATTGCATTTAATTGGATTAAGTTTAAATTAGTTTTATTCTTCTGACTGAATTAAAGTGACTGGAATTAAACTGAATTTATTTAGTTAAACCAAATGAAATTATTTTTATGGTATTTTGATGGTTCATTCAGAACCTGAAGAACCTGTGAAATCGGCCTGACATGTTCATCTGGACCTTGGTGGCTTTTTCTCATCATCCACTTTAAAAATTCTCGAGTTTTACAAGGAAACTTGGTGGTAATAAAATATTTATTTGACTGTTTATGTTTAAAAGCAGTGACTGACATGCACATTCAGCAAACAAATGTTTATTACAACGGTTACAACAAGGTACATAAAAAAATACTCAAGACAACTTTCACTGCACACATATGCAGGTTTTTACATATACCAACATCACTGTTTCTTTAGGCTTTAAGATTTTTTTTTTACTTTTTTTTTACAGATGCTTTGACATCTCCAAAGAAGCTATTTTAGATGCAAGTATACAGAAACGTGCAGACATTCATTTCCAATCTGTAACTGCTTTCTTCATCTCAAACAAATCAAAGGTTTTAAAGCTCCATCTCTTCATTCAGTTCACCGCCTCTACTGATGTACACATTCTTTTTCATTTTTCTTTTTGTTTAATGGCAGAGGTCAATGCCATCAAAGTAAGCATCAGCTGATTGATTGATCACTGATTATCAGCATCAATCGCAGAACAGTGTTCAAATACTCATCTAATCTTCTGGTTTACTGTCTGCATTTAGATTACATCCCACAATGGTCAAAGAGTGGAGAAACATACATGGAACAAGAGGAACATCGTGACTTTAAAACAGCACATTTCAATTTGGAATACATCCTTCCTCACTGACGATAAAGATGCATCAGGAAAAATGAGCTAAACAGTCACTGAGGTGAAAATGATGACACATTCTCATATGCAGCGCTGTAAAACCACCAACCGGCACTGAATCATCTTCTTTTAGGTTAGAAACTACAGTAAGTTTGATACAAACCAACCTTCCCTTGTTTTTATTTTTGTTTTTAAAGCTTCAGTGGTCGAGTTATTTAGCATTTTTAAGGCAACCATGATGCTGTGAAATGAGCAGTTTTCCAGGGTTTGGTACCATAGCAACAAGGTACCTAAAGTCGAGCGCACAAATGAGTCATCCATGCTGTTACATGATGTCGGTGTGGTTTCTTCTGGCCTTTGTATGAAATATGCTTTTAGGTGCCATTACATAGAGCTGTGGTGGACATGTGGGTGGAGTGAATTTAATATGATGCACTCATTTAAAACATAAGGTGATCTTATGTGAATGCTGTTTTTCTGGTGCAGGTGAGATCTGTATGACAAATAAATTAAGACAGCTGTCTACTGTATATTAGTTTCAGAGAATTTAGCTGATAGCTTCAGTGTGCTAATGACCCATTGGACTAGACACCTCAGCTAGCAGTAAGCATGGAGAAGCTGCTACTGCTGTGGTTGCCAGCATGCTAAAGCTAGCATAATCCAAGCTAGCACAGATTAGCTGCTGCCTCCCACTTTTTACAATCAATTGACTCAATGAATATTTGACCTCGGTGGGAACAAAACTAATGAACCTACATAATTTCACTTAGGCTCTAAATATACTTCCTGATTAAGCTAACATTATCTTAGCCAAAGGGTGCCATTAATGTTACTGTTCACATACTAGCTTGGGTATTGCAGTTGTTACCATATGATTCCACCAGGGGGCGCATGAGAGACTAGACCAGGTAGAGTTGCTGAGTTTGTAGGGTGTAAACAAAACTATAAACATGGAGAAAATAGAGGTTAGTGTTTGGTTAGTTTAGACTCGATGGAAGAAAAACTACAGCAATGCTATCATAGATGGTATGTAAGGACCCTAAACCAATACATCACGTCTTGTCTTCTAAAGCCCCACCAATGGGTACAATACAGAGTGGGGTGGGCTTTTTTACTTTCGTTTTCACACATGAAACTGGGGAGGGTACACTAATATCTGACCTGACCCATCTTGCTTTTGTGGGACCTTCCATTGGGGTACCAGTCTAACCAATCTGACCCAAAGAGATAGAGCTCGACACACTGCAATCCATCGGTTGAAAAAAAAACATCACTTCCCATGCGACCTGGCATGAAAGCAGATCAGGAAATTCCGCAACAGATTTTTTTATTTTTTTCATTTCATTAAATCTTTGTTTAAAATGGCGTTACCAAGCACCACCAAGAAGAAAGAACACAAACTGTAGGATGACTGCCATTTTCCTCTTTTGTCTCTGAATCATGTTTTGGTTCTTTAAAGAAGGCGTTGCACTGTAATGGCATCATGCTATTATGTAGCTATCCAGCTGATACTCCGCCTCTCAGGTAAGGTTACGGTTAGCTGTGGGAGTGGAACAAGATCAGTTTACAAACCATATCCACACCCTAATCGTCCCATTCCACCCCGCACCCCTTGGTGGAAAGGAGGCTTAAGCTTTCTGCCATGTTTACCGCTTCTGACCCTGTGACCTTACATCTGGCCTAATCGGTCCCTATACTGCCCCCTACTGGTTATTCACATATTGCACTTATTGTGTCTTACTGTGCAGCTCAGGATGGAGAATTGAATCAAAGAGAATATTTTGTCTAATATGTTGGTTTCCTTTGCTATTTAATTATTTTTAGGAATTGGTTTATATCAACAGTTATTATAAATTAGATTAATGTGGATCATAGAATTAATTTGTAATTATTGGATTATAAATGGACAACAGTGAATTAGATTGAATTGGACTGTAAAAGTAACTTTAGATGACTTTGTTGAAAATTGATTCTGTATAAATATAGCTGAATTGATTAACTGAACCTAATTTGTTTTCATTTAATTAGTTTTAGGTGAACTGTTTGTAATTGTATTTAAATGTTTTTCATAAAATTTCAGATAAATTAAATTGAACTAAACTGAATTTACTATGTTTGAATTGAATAAGTTTTAACTGAATTGAATTTCTTTAAGTGACTTTCTTTAAACTGAATGCAGTTGGATTGAATGGGTTTTATGTGAATTGAATTGAATTGAATTGAATTGAATTGAATTGAATTGAATTGAATTGAATTGAATTGAAGCTATTGAATTAAATTCGCCAGTCCATCGCAGGATAGCCTGCTAATTGCTGGGATAGGCTCCAGCTTCTGTGACCCTGAAAAAAAAAAATATATATATATATATAGAGAGAGAGAGAGAGTGTGGTATGAATAAATAAAATGAAAATTGTTAAATGAATTGATCAGAAATGATTTTCTGGGAGTTCAGTATTCTTACTTTAGGTCTCTAACGGCGCCATAAACCCAGCCAATAAAATCACCAGATGAGCTCCATGAAGAGAAAGCTCTTCCCAGTCTGGGAATCAGAAGGATCCAAATTCATCTTCATCACTTTCATCCAGCTGGAATGTTGGATGGTCACATGTGGTTCATAATTCCCATTTCCATAACATAATCCTACTTCCTTCTGTGTCTACAGACAGCCAGTGTAATCAGATGCTTTAATGTCACTCAGGAGTTAAATCCATTCAGTCTGAGCTTCCTCATACTGCAACATCTTGGGAAAGAAGCCTCTTTAACAGCTGTGTGTAAACTTCATAGGTATTTTGAACCAAAAAATAAATAAATAAATAAATAAAAGAAGAGAGAAAAGTTACTGCTTTCATTCCCAATTCTGTCTCTGGTCGTGGTTCAGTCCATCCTCTGTGGTCTCTTTTTTAGGATCTGCTGGATGTATTTCTCCACATCACCCAAGTTGCTGTCCGATGGCTTTCTGAATTCATAATAATCCCTGTTTCTTGGTCCCAGAGCAGAGCCATAAAACTGCTTCTGATTGGTTTGGGGAGGGGGCTGCACTCTCAGAAATGGTCGGGGGTAGGTGATGGAGGGATAGTAGGACATAGGAGGTTCCCTCAATTGAGGATCAATCCAGCTGGGATAATACCACCTGGGCTGGAGTGTGTAGGTGTCGTCTACAGACTTATCCAGGAAGTTGTTAAAGGTTTGAGCCGGTTTAGAGTTGTAGTAACGGGATTTGGGTCTAGGGAGATGACGGACATGGATGGGGTAATAGTCTGGGAAGACCATCCTCTGGTGGTATGGAGGGTAAATATAGGGGAAATTGGCCCAAAGAGATGTGGAGGACTTGAGCCGAGATTTCTCAGGTTTGGACCAGAACTTGGAGAGCTTCCTCTGTGAATCCTCAGATTTTAGTGTTTTCTTCTTCTGGAACCAGGTTTTGAGGAGATTGACAGCTGGAGATGGCTGTTTGGAAACAGGAGAGTTGTTTTGATTGGTCTGAACCTGCCATCTAGGGAGAAAAGACGAAGCTTGAGGAGATGGTGGACGCTGCCAAGCTGACGTCACCTCAGGAGGCATGTCTTTCTTCTTCTTCTTCTCTACGTCGGTGATGATGTCCACCACGTCATCCGCAGGGAGGTGCAGTTTGTTGGAGATCTCAATGAGCTTGTCGATGGTCTGAGGGTCAATGTCCTCCTCCTCGGTTTGGTTCGGCTCCTCCTCGGACCGCTTGTCCTCGGCGGCATTGGACACAGACGAGCTGTACTTCCTGTTGTTCTCCTTCACCATGTAGCGCAGCAACATGTCGGATGCCATGTCGGCCAGTTTCTCCTCTTCCAGCTTAGCTCTTTGGGCCTCAGCCGCTTGCCTCATCATCTCTTCCTGCTCCACTCTGGCTTGAGCTTCCTCCTCCTGTGGACTCAGCTCCTCCACCTCCTCCTGCTGGGCTGTATCGCTGCCATACTTCCTGTCTTTACCTTCATCCAGGGAGTTACTTCCTGTGAAGGTTGGCAGGAGCAGAGCCTTTTGCGTCTCCTCCTGCCACTTGAGTTTTTTCTTGGACAAGGCAAGGTCACTGCCTTTCCCTATGGGAATTATGTTGTTATAGTTGCTGAATGCTCGACTCTCCCGATGCATTTCCTGCGGCTCCTCCTCCGTCTTTGTGTCCAGACGAGGAAACTCCTTCATCATGGTCTCCAGGCTCTTCAGCTCCTCAGGACTGAGCTGCTCCTCCTCCTCAGGGTTGCTCTGCAGAGCACCCTCTACTCCTCCATCAGAAGCGCCGGGCTGCTGCTCTGTTTGGATTGGGATTGTCTGGCTGGTGGTTCGGCTGGTCACTTTCTCGGTCATCTTCTCCTCCTCTTCCAGAGCTTTCTTCCTCTCTTCCTCCCCCTCTCTTTCCCGGTCTATTCCCTGGGAGGCGATCAGCATTTCTAACTCCTGTCTACCATCTCTGTGTCTGTCTGCTCCCTCCACCCCTCTCTCATCCTTCATCCCTCCTTCATTCCCATCCTCCTCCTCCACTCGTGAATGATTTAGAGCCTCCAGTAGAACAGCTGCTAACGTTCTGGGATCAACATCTTTGAAGAGCTCCTCCTGCTCCTCCTGGACTGATGACTGGACCAGGTTTTCAGACTCAGAGGGAGCATGTCTGTGGGAGTCATCAGCATGCTGGAGGTTGCTGACAAAGCTGGAGGTGGACAGATGGAGGAGGGACACTGATATGAGGAGGACCAGGGGAGTAAGGAAACTTGAGTTAGGAAAAGTTTGCATTATGGATCAGATCCTGAAGTTCAGACTGGAGGAAACTAGAAACACCTGGAGAAGAAATGGGAGAAAAAAGTCAGATTTTCAGGTTTAATAACTCATGAACTTCCTTCAACAATTTTAGCCTCAAACATACAGCATGGGGACCAAAAAAAACAACATAGAAGATCTTAAATGTATTATTTTAATAAAAGTATCTGTAATTCCTAGTGTGTCCATGAGGCTTCATTTATTATGTTAAATGTAAAACATTTCCAGGGCAGGGGATGACTTGTTCCATCTTTTATATCTTTCTGACTTAAATTTCAATTATGAGGTGAGTCAGTTCAGGTGGTCAAGATTACATGCAGAAATGTATATTATGTACATTTAAAATAACTTCTAGATCTGGAAAAGTTACTCTGATCAAAATGTAGAATACTGGATTTTTCACTTCCAGATACCCGGAATTAAATGTTTGATAATTTTGTAGATCCATTGTGATCTGGAAGTTGTAGACTAATACACTTCGAAATGAGTAAATATGTCATTCATTTATTTGCAGGTAAATATTTTAAATAATTAAAAATTATATTTTTATAGTGCAGAAAACTTCTCTTCATTTTGATAAACCTGTTCTCTTGTTTTTTAACATAAGACGCATAGCTGCAGCAAGACCTAGAGATGGAGGTGGGGCCACTTTAGGGAGTTCTGCTCTGGTCGACCACTGTCATTGCAAACTCTCTCCACATTGTCACTGCTCTGTAGCGAATCACAGTTGATTGGCCCTCAGAGAACCTCTGGACCCAAACATTTGACTGTTGGCAAGAGGAGCCTTTACATGTGGTTTATCAGTGTCCAAAGCCAATGAGCAAATAAGTTAAACTAAAATAAATAAACAAAATATAATGGCGTTAACGTGATAAAACCATTAACGGCGATAATAGCCCCCCATAGGCTATGTGAAGTTTTTCTAACATCTAAAATTACTTTAACAATGATAAAATTTACAAGATGTTAGATTTTATAAATGAACATTTTTAAGATCCAGAACCAGTACTAGAACCATAACCAGGCTGTAAAATTAAAAAGAAAAAGGAAGAGGGCGTCACCTCCAGTCTGTTGTCAACATGAGTGCACGCGCTCTGACTGGAAACCTAAAAGACAAGCACGACCAGATACACTGATGATGATGATTCTCATACCTGCAGGTGGGTGGGAGCTGCTGGTAATTCCAGCTTCCTGTCCTCCTCGCGTCAGCTACTGGACCTCCAGCTCTCGCGCACGGAGCCCGCGTCGCCTGCTTGTGTATTTCCCTTTTGTTTGTTTTTTTGTTTTCGGTCAGCTCCTGGATCCCGCTTCTTGATCCTGATCGTCGTTTTCAGAACTGTAGACAGCGGCTGAGGTTCGCGGACTGTGTGCCTCCGCCTTGCTGCCCACGTGACCTTTGCGTCAAGCGATCCCCATTGACGTCACTAGGAAGGGTTTCATTCATAAGATTGCTCCCACCTTCATTCACCTACTCCTCCTGAAGCTGAATGCATTCAGATTTCTCTCTGAACCCTTCATGGTCTTATTCTCCCATTTACTGTTTAAGGATAAAACACCACACAAGCAGCCTTATCCTGAAATGTTGGATGGAATGATTTTCCGCCTCAGAAAAAAAGATCAGAGCTTCCCATTACTGCAGTCTCATCAGACTTGTTGCTTCGTTCTCATCTTTCTGCTTCCACAACATGTACACATTTTAATGCATCGTTCACTTCCTGCTTAGTGTGCACCACTAGAAATAACAGAATTCAAAGATTTCATCTCATCAATTCATAATGTTAGCTACTTTTAAATCTGATGCCAAATTTCATGATAATTTTCCTGTTAAAACTTCTCTGTTGTGCTTCTGTAAAGGAGTTGTGTTTGGAGTAAAGGGTTGTTGCCTTCTACTTTATGTTGTATCTCTGTCTCCTTTTCCTTATCTACAGTGAGGAAAATAAGTATTTGAACACCCTGCTATTTTGCAAGTTCTCCCACTTAGAAATCTTCGAGGGCTCTGAAATTTTCATCGTAGGTGCATGTCCACTGTGA
>JBAMHW010000005.1:22031049-22059613 GCA_037177495.1 Rhadinocentrus ornatus | reverse complement strand
CCACGATAGTGTGCACTACAGAGGGTAGTGCTTAGTGCGCACTACGCACTACCTTCCAGTGCACTCACGTAAGTGCGTGGTTTGAGACACGCTATGTTTGGAAAAACAGTGTAACATTTGGCCAGCAGAGGGAACTGTGGGCTAGTGTGGCTGTGAACTGATACAAGGTCACCAGTAGAGTGAGTTGTGAGGCAGATGTGTGTAACGCAACAGCACACGAGACACAGACACTAAGTGCCTTTCTTTATATTCCAACAGGTAAGTAGCCACGAAATCACAGTAAATTTATAAGGTTGTACTGGGTTTGAGTGCCAGGAATGTGTTGACAGTCACAGTTATTTAAAGGTACAGTGTGTATGTTTTTTTGGTATTTTCTTAGCAAAAATCAAGAATTGCTTTCATAAATACGTATTTAATAAATGAAATAGTTCTAATAGCTTAGAATTAGATGTTTAAAAATACATAGGCGGCGGCGCACCCTACTGGAGGCTGCCATGTTGCATCGCCATCTTTAAATACAGTAGCCGAAAGGGGACAAACTTGCTAGCCTTGTGCATTTTACCTGCGAGTCCCCGCTGTTTCGGGGGGAGGGGGAGAGCACAGGGGTGCCAGCTTACATTGAAATGGAGGACCATCTATACTCTTCGGAGGAAAAAAATAGCCAACAAAAGAAAAAGAAATTTTTACCGGGAGAAAATGAGAGTGTACAACGGTAGAGTATTTACCAGATGGAGGCAGTTGATGAGGAAAGGGACTTCAAAGCTAAAACAGAGGTTGCAGCTTTCTGCTGGATAGGTGAGTTAATGCAATCTAACAGTGAAGTTTATTTTGGCATTATGTTAGAAACAGGGCAGGGTGGTCCAGCAACTACTTTATCCTCCCGTTTAAGTCGAATCGTTTACTGTAACTTCCTAAATAAAATGGCAGAAACGGCTAATTTGTTAGTTGCTTGTAATATATTAGCGCACCACTAGAAAGGAGTAATTCTTACACACTGCGGCTTTAACTATACGTGTGGAAAAGACTAAGGTCTGCAAGAGTAGAGTGTACAGGAACAAGCAAGCTAACGCTAACGAAGCTAATAATGCAGGTTTTTGTTCCTACGCAAGCTTAAGGCCACAGATCTGTTATCTTGGCATTCAGATGAATCATAAATCTGTGTTGTAGATACTTGATTCTTCTTCTTAAAAATATGATTGGTAAAATGTAAATAATATATATATAAAACACACAAAAACAGATAAATAAAATAGAAAGCAACTATTGAATATAAAAACACCAACTATATTAAATATGAAAACCAGCTATAACGAACTATTTCAGGCATTCTAACGTTTCTAAACCGTCGTCAGTCGTCTTGTATTGTCACGTGACCCTCTTTTCAGGCATACGGCGCCGTGGCTTAGTTGGTTAAAGCGCCTGTCTAGTAAACAGGAGATCCTGGGTTCGAATCCCAGCGGTGCCTTTTATAGACAGTTTTCTGCAGGATGAACGTTTATCAACTTTATTTATAAAGCACTTTCCTACCAAAGTGCTTTACATGATAAAAACTATTAATGCATATTAAATGAAACAAGCCTATACATCAAAGTAGTATAGCAATCTCACACATAGTCACACAGACATCCACGCACATGTAGACAGAACCCCGCATTCTAGAATAAGTAATATATATATATATATATATATATATATATATATATGCATGTAAATGTATACAAGACCATTAAGACATTAATAAACTACTAGAAGAACCTTAAAATCAATCCTGAAACGCACTGGGAGTAAATGCAGCTTTTTAAATACTGGTTTAATGTGTTACTTGGCGATGTAAAGCTGCATATCAGCATATCTGTGAAAATCAATACTGTTTCTCCTGATGACATCTCTAAGAGGCAACATGTACAGATTAAAAATAATTTGGCCTAAAATTGATCCTTGGGAACCTCATATTTGACTTAATTGATTCTTGAGGAGCATGTCTCCAAAATTTTTGATCTGTGAGATAGGAGTAAAACCATTTAAGAACAGTCTCTGTCTAATAAAATCTGGTGATCAACTGTATCTAAGTGGTCATTAAGACCCATAGAACCAAGTTAAGTCCAAGATCATTAACAATCTTTAAAACCTCTGTACTGTGGTTTGTCCTAAAATTTTTATATTTTCTAAAATATTGTGTTTATGCAAAAACTCGTATAGTTGCAAAAAGCCCAGTTTTTCAATAAATTTAATGAAGTTGGATACAGGTTGGTAGTTATCAAGAATGTCTGGATCTAAATTCCTCTTCTTCAGAAGGGGCCTCACCACTGCCATTTTAAAGCTCACACTCCAAGAAACCATAAAATGTTTTTAGGTGATGTGGGAATGGGGTCTAAAAGGCAGGTTGTTGGATTTAGTTGGGAGAAAATTCAACCAACCATCTTGGCAACCAGGACAAAACTCTCTAGTGTTTCCGCAGGTTTAGTCACAAGACTTTGCAGCGTGAAGTCACACTGTGAATTCTAATAACGTCTGTTACATTTATAAACAGGCAGAAATGATAGACAGACAGCAGCTCAGCAGCCACTAGATGGATGGAAAGCACGATTCACAAAGCACCTACGCTATAGAGGGGTCTTTGAGGTGGAAGACTTTTCCCCTCCAGAATCTCCTCAGCTACACATGAACAAGGTGGTCCTGAACCATATCAGTCTGAGCTGCCCTGTACGCTGACCTGTTAACAGCTCCAGCAGCTCTGGAAAGCAGTGGCAACTTGCAGCAGGTTGTGGTAGCTGTTGGAAGTACCACTGTAAGTTGCCGCTGCTATGATTTGATTAGTCTTTTCCCAGATGAGGATCAGCAGGTAAATAATAAAATCCGATATTGCTTTTACACCTCTTAAAAGCACACATCCATCCCACTGCAGGAATATTTAACCAGAAACTGTGAAAGAATAGAAGTCTGAAGCTAGCAAATCTACATTTTAAGCTCACATCCATTCATATTCGTTGGTGGCCGTGGTTTTCTATGCCTGCTAGGCGAGGACCCATCTGTTTGCATATGGAGGGAGGGGCTGTGGAGTTTTTAAATTTTCTGGAAACGTTGGTAACCTCACAAAAAACATTACCTGGTTTTACCCTGTATGAGCCATTTTTTACCCACAAAAAAGTCAACGGCCTACCGGGAAGATGCCCAGTATGCCAGATGGCCAGTACACTCCTGGCAGCGATATAATATTCACTATTACTGTTCACTGAGGAGTCCCTTTTTTGTCAGTTTCAAGAAGAAAAAAGAAAAAAACTCAAAACGCTGCGAGCAGGGTTCGAACCTGCGCGGGAAGATCCCATTGGATTTCAAGTCCAACGCCTTAACCACTCGGCCATCGCAGCACACCGCACCAGCCTACTTCCCCCTTTTTTTTACTAAATCTTTGGCTGCAATTTTTTACTGTTTTTGTAAATGTGCTGGCTAAAAGCTGACTTGAATCGTTAAAACGTATCTATAAAGTTTACAACTTCTTAATGACACACATTAGGCTTCATTTATTTACGTATTAAATACGTAAGTAGGAAGGTATGTCCTTTATAAGCGTTTTAGTTCTACTGTCCATTTACGTCAAAGACGCATTTCGCGCCCCGTATCGTCGGCTAGTTCGGCATCCATCTGACATCATACCTGTACTGTTCAGTTTTTATTATCAAGTGAGTCGTTTCAGGTGGTCAGGATTACTACATACACGTGAACACTAATCTATACATATTAAAAAATATATATATATAGAGGGAAAGGAGTAAATATAGACGCCAATTCAGCTATCTGAATATTTATATATATATATATATATATATATATATATATGCGTCGATTTACATTTTTGCCGGTGGGTGCTGTGCAAAACAACAAGACAGACCCTCAGCGAAATAATATTGCATATGTTTTGTGGTTTATTATTTTGCAAAATAATTCAAACTACCCGCCAAGAAATTACATAAAAATACATTTTTAAAAGGTTCATCAATTAAATAACCACCAGCAGAACTCTTCGCAACTACGGGAAACACTCAAATGCGCCTGCTTTGAGGAGTGAACCAGAACTGCCTCATAACAGAAAATTTCATGCAAGCCAACACAGTATAACCCATTAACTATCAACACATATAACACATAGTGAGAAACTGTTTTCTCCTCTCACCAGTTCTGCTAGTGTTTTATTTTTATGAGAAATGTATTGCTCCTCGCAGCGGAAAAGTTCATCTGGTGCTTGGAAGCTGTGTAGCGATCCGCCTCCATCGTTCAGCCGGCGGGCTATTTTTCTCGGTCTTGGCACACCTGGCTTGTGATTCCTGATCACAAATTTGACAATGTTTTGAACTTAAATGCTCATTTGTCAAAATCAGCATCCGCTAGTGAACGTCACCGGAGTGGTAAATTGTACTTTTCTGAGAATGCGAAGCTTTGCTTGGTCAGGCAGACTTTACCAGCAATCCCTCATGGGGACTCGGCGCCTATGCACATACACACGTCTTTGAACAAATTTGATATACATATAGTATGCATAAAAACATGCGAGAAAAGTTAAAACTTCAGTCACCCAGAAATTCAACATTTTTGTGGTCTAAAAGTTTATTTAAATTTAAACATTGTGATGTCTTTCCGATTCATTTTTTAAATCTTTAGTCTGGTGAACGAGCTGAACACTAGTTTTAATTGCCATCCCAGTCAACTCAGACTCGTTTACTGTTAAATGGAGAAACCTTTTTATTTGTAAGACCATTAAAATAAATACTTTACAGAATCCAATGTAGAAAACTTGAAACAGCGTCTCAAAAAAGGTTAACAATTCAAAGTCATTTTGAGGCAGGAGAAAGAAGGGGGGGAAAAAATAAAAACCCTTACACCCCTTGATTAAAGTATCTTAATGAGCTCAGAGCATTTTGTGACATGGAGTTTCTAATCAGCTGTAGTTTGGTCCATTCTGGTCAGTCACCCTCCCACCCCTCAAAAAAAGTGACAATCAAGAAAACAAAAATATGTGGGAAAGGGAAAAATAAAAATAAAAACCCAAGCCTTGGAGGTGAAACTGGTTAACCAGTGGTTCATGGATTTATTATACTGGTATTTATTGATCAGTCCCAGAACTGAAATACTGGAGTGATGCAGTCTCATCTGTTAGCATCATTGAGGTGTTAGCATTCTGCAGAGTTTAGTGACAGCTCTAAAAATTTAAATCAATATTCTGTTAAAATGCGGAGAAGCAGCTGGGGTTCAGATTCAACCGCAGTTTTGAAACCAGAACCAGTCCAGGAAGTACTCCTTTCAAGATAGGCTAAAAACATGCCAAGATGTTTGGATGTAAAAGGTACAGTCAAGGAGGAATTCAGCTCAGAAACAAGATTTTACTTCTAAAACAATCAGGACATGAGGAATCTTCTAGATCAGATACGTTCATGGGCATCTTCTAGATCAGATCAGCCACATTCATGGGCATCTCCTCGACGGTGGTGTTGTAGAATGTTTCGATGTCCCTCAAGGTCCGTTTGTCGTCCTCCGTCACCATGTTGATGGCTACGCCCTTCCTCCCAAAACGGCCTCCTCGACCAATCCTGGTAACAAAACAAAAAAAAAAAGGAAAAAAAGAAAAAGAAACGTTTTAGAGGGAGACCACAGTTTGTTTCAGTCTTCATTCCACCCTGAAACACGCCAACTCTGAACTGGTCATAAACCAAACCCGGTTTATGTGCTGGTCTAAGTGCTGTACTCAGAACCATGGATGCAAGATCATTCCTCAGAGTTCCTACCGTGTGGCAAAATCAAGTCAGCAGAACGTTGACTAGATTACCAGCACAGCAGGAGGTCTCAAGAGTCAGCTGACACGCATGGATCTCATCACCATACAGCCCAGTTCTACTATGCACGACTGGCCACACACACACAGACCAGTTCTACCACCCCTAGACCTGACAAAGCCCTTGACCTAAAACCACAGACAACACGTGGGTTTAAAATGTAATATCAGCACCTGATCCACCACGCCACCCATTCTCTCATTAAAGGACGACCCAGTCTCTTGCACCAGCAGAGCGAGTTTGAGCAAGATGAATATATTACTGATGCAAATGCTCCGTATTCACATTACAAAAACCACAATCTAGGATATTGGAAAAAAAAAAAAAAAAAAGTCCATTTCTAGATATTTATGGCATGGGAAGAAAGCAAGAGTGAAAATGAACACACTGCAACTTCCAGTAGATGGGAGGCTTGCAGATCAGACTTTAGATTTACTGCTTGCAAGTTTCCTGATGACAAATATGCTAGGAGCCCTCTTGATAACCATTTTTCACTAAATCGCCAGTACGTGAGAGAATGACCTCGGAATCCAACCAACCCAGGAAGAGCAGTTCAAGGCATTTTCAAAGTCAAGCAAATTGTTGTCATGCAATCAGTTAAAAGGAAACCCAAAATCAAATCCTCCATAGGACAACCCACACTTCAGTCTCAAATATAATCTGATATTTCTTCCAAGCGTAAAAAACGTAAGGTGGTAGGAACTTTTCACTTGATATGGCAATGCCTGGTGATTATACGGTTTTGGAAAAATATATTTACAAATTAGCTTTAACATATGGAAACCAAAATGGAAGCTGCATTGTTTGATGGAGATTTTCCCACCAGAAAACTCGCTACAAAAAGCGGGACTTATGAACCAAATATAAGAACTGGACTGAAATTTAACTTTGATTTTTATTTCTGTATTTTTGACCATCTCATTTCAATATTTTTCCTTTCATGTTTAGGAGAAACTGGTGATTTTCTGCTGTGCTACTTCGTAATGCGTTTTTGTAATGTTATATGGCTTGGTTTTATTTTGCTATCATGAATGTTATTGTGCTGTTGTGTAAATATTTGGTTTAGTGTTTTGGAAGGAAGGCATAAAAAACTTAAAAAAAAACAGTTAGACCTGAACAGAACCGGTCCCAACTTTACCTGTGGATGTAGTTCTCTCTGTTGGTCGGCAAGTCATAGTTAATGACCAGGGACACCTGCTGAACATCAATACCTCTGGCCTGAAGAGAAAGAGATACACACAGGGTTACAGAACCAGGACATGGACGCAGG
The DNA here is from genome assembly GCA_037177495.1 of Rhadinocentrus ornatus. NCBI lineage: Eukaryota > Metazoa > Chordata > Actinopteri > Atheriniformes > Melanotaeniidae > Rhadinocentrus > Rhadinocentrus ornatus. Next base: position 22,052,518 of record JBAMHW010000005.1, on the reverse strand, counting down.
TGTACAGGAAAGACTCCGTGTTAAAACGATGTGGAGGTATTCTGGGTCAGTCGTGTGCAATTGTAGTCTGGCAATCTGATTTTTCATCATACAGAGTGTGAGCTGCCATTAAGTTGTGAGTCCAGGACTTCGACCAGACTACAGTGGAGGGCAGTGAGTTTCTCTACCAAGGAACTTTCAGTCCTTCACCAACACAGCAGATGGTAGGAGAGGGAACCTTGGACCACAGAACATCCAAACTGGTCAAACTGAGACCCTTTGGTACCCGTTTGACCGGTTCCCGATGTCCTAGTCTGGTGTGGATCATCCACGATTTCTGCAGATACCAGTTAAACCTACCAGCAGGTCAGTGGTGATCAGAACCCGACTGGAACCAGAGCGGAACTCCCTCATGATCAAGTCCCTCTCCTTCTGGTCCATGTCTCCATGCTGGAAGACAAACAGACCAGTTCAGACAAGAAACCACCTGCAGACACAGCAATCCTGTCAGAACGTCTCCTTACCAGAGCAGAAACGGTAAAGTCTCTGGCGTGCATCTTCTCAGTCAACCAGTCCACTTTCCTCCTGGTGTTGATGAAAATGACTGCCTGGGTGATGGTCAGGGTCTCATACAAGTCACAGAGTGTGTCCAGTTTCCATTCCTGTAGGACAGATGGACCAGTGGTCAGACCTTCATTCAATTCCACGTTTTGTCCAACATCTTTGACTTATTTACCCTTTAACTGCATGTAGAAGCTCAACCATTTTAATCCCAGTCAACATTTAGACATTTTCAGGACAGCCTCGGTTGTCAGATTATGAGGCTAAAATGTAAAATTAGTGCATTAATAGATATGCCATAAATGACCAATTTAAATAAATTAAAAAAAAAAACCACCAACAGGGCTTGGTTAAAAAAAAATAAAATCAGTGATCAAGCCTCTTCTCATCTGCATTTAGAACAAGGGTGATAATGGATCACTGGATTTACCATAAAATCTTCAATAAGCCCTACATGTTGCCACTGGACTGGAAAAGCACCTGGACAGGATATAAATGCCTGCGAAACTTCAGTAGATCACCTAAAGGGTAAGTTATGCATTACAATTTACCTCAGAGATGCACACTACCGTTTGAGACACTAGTGGCGCTATAGAAAGCTAGTGCTCGGCAGTGCCGGTTCATCAAGTGTAATGTCTCACATTATAATACCGTCATCAATTCACAAAACTGGACATAGATTTTCATTTCCGGGAACGTGACCAGACACTTGCGTGACTTAGATGTTCGGCAAGATCTGTGGATTACATTCACCAATAATGTCTTTTGCAGCATACCGCCGCTCACAATCAGCCAACGGCAAGATCGCAGCACCCATATTAGCAGCTAATGCTAACAGTCGCTATCACGTTCAACAGGAAGTTAGGTCACCACACATGTAGTTTAAATGCGCATATAGAATTTATTTTAAACAAACAGTCTGCTGCTTTTTATCTGGCTTACATGGGTTAACGGTTTAATCAGGACATTAAAAAAAAAAAAAAAAAAAAGGGTATGCTTTTTTCTGTCCATTTTTCTTCTTTTTGTTCCCCATAACATAATTTCTGGCTCTGAATCTGGGGAAACACTGTATTTTTATGGTACTTCAGAATTTAAGCATGTAGATGTCAGTTATCTGAAAACGTCTACACTTTAAGAAAAATGTGGCACGACATAATTCGCTGTAATCGAACAGATCGAATCAATTCAGGAAATTAGTGACCATCCCCAGCCCTATTTTGAAATAAAATTGCATTTGCTTTCAACAGCAACAGCTTTTGGATGCATTCTTAAATATTTTTAATAACGCACCAGGTTAGTGTCCCAATAGCAGCTATTGCTGCAGGTATAAACACCGGTGGTGTCCCCTGTTGGCTGCCCTGGATCTGTTCAGTGATTCTACCCCACTGCATGTTTGTGAAAGCAAGTGTGTCAGTCTAGGTGGAGCATTGGTCCTTACAGCCATCTTTAATTACAAATACTTCATTAAAGTGCGGTTTTATGTCAATATAATACTAGCATTAATGTTACATAACTACAAAGTTTAATATCTACTTAGATTCTAATTAGCACAAGTATTGATACTTAAATGCCACTTTGGCTATCCATTTTATACAGGCACTGCAGTGGGCAGTGCCCTACAGCTTCTACCTGGAGGACCCACTGTTTGCAGTGTTGCCAACTTAACTTTTTAGACCCGTTTAACAGCATTTTTAAAGAAATAAAAGTGACTGGCAACCAATTTGGGGACTTTGAGACTGATGTGAACACATTTACAATTCTCGCAGATTGTAGCGCAGGCCCCTCCCCAGAAGCACTCCCAAGGTGCTCATCTTCGAGCTGCAGGAAGAGTAGTCGTTCGCTTCTGCTCCATAGCCAGCCAGAAAATGAATTGCACAATGCTGCTACTGGCTGATCAAACCCTAGCTTAGTCAGATATAAAAAACTTCTAATAAAGACAGTTTTAAAAAAACATTTATAAGCTAATCTTGTGTTTTAAATTAATCTAGTTTAAAAAGTAGATCTTAACTAGTTTGTTCGCTCCATTTACTTGATCTTGTCTCAAGCATTGTAAAGAAAAAGACATGTAAAATAAGGACACCCACTAGTGGTTGAAATGGCGTTTTATTTTTTGCACCACAGCAAATTGCCTGAAAACACTGTTAGACTGTATGACGACCACCTCTGCACAAACGGAGCTTTTAAGTTATGTATTTATTTTAAGTTGTTAATGTATTTTCTTTATATATTTTTGTATGGCCTACATTGCGCTATCCCCCTATAGAGTATCAAATAGTATTTTCAAGCACCATCCTTAAAATCGGTATCTATAGAGTTTAAAATTTAAGTATTGTGACAACCCTACTACAAAGTAATGTAATTCAGGTAAATGCTTAAAAAAATAAATAAATTAATGACCCAAATAGATATCGGACCAGAACAGATCTGCTCGATACCCAGCTCTACTATTGATCCATTTAATCTGATCAACTGGACCTCACCTCTTTCTCCACGTTGATGTAGAACTGACGGATACCCTCCAGGGTCAGCTCCTCCTTCTTTACCAAGATTCGGATTGGTTCTCGCATGAACTTCTTGGTGACCTCCAGAACATCAGCTGGCATTGTGGCTGACAGAAGGACAACCTGAAGACCAGAAAACATTCTAGGACTTTGTTGCCCCTAATAAACAAAAAAAAACACCCCTTTAGAGAAGTCTGAGCTTCAAGATTACCTGTGTGCTGCTCGGCAGTTTCTGGAAGATCTCATAGATCTGGTCCTTGAATCCTCGACTCAGCATCTCGTCGGCCTCGTCCAGCACAAACATCTTGATGCACTTGGAAGCTGGAAAACCATAATCAAGTCAGCAGGTTTCCCATTTCATAAACTAATCGTGTAAACCCAGTTCAAGTGCTAGTCCCGGTACTGTACTCAGAACCATGAAAACAAAATCATTCCTCAGAATTCCTGCTGTGTGGAAAAACCCAGTCAGCAGAACGTTGACCAGATCATCACCACAGTAGGAGGTCGGAGAGTCAGCTGACACGCATGGATCTCATCACCATACAGACCAGTTCTACCATGTCTGACTGGCCACACATTGACTAGTTATTTCAGTTACAGAAAACCTAGACCTAACAGACCCATCAGCCTAAACCCCCAGACAACTTAGTGTAAACTGACAGATTGACCATCAATCTGGGTGTCTGAGCTCAGACGGTGCTGCTCACTTCCTGTCCTTTTGTTGCAAGAGACTGGCTTCAATCTTCAGGCCACAGACCAAAATACCACAGGTCCACCTAGAGGTGGTGCACATGTCTCAGTATTGAACATAAGTTGATTACTTACAGAGGTTTTTGCGAGTCAACATGTCAAAGACTCGTCCGGGGGTCCCCACCACAATGTGTGGGGCCTCAGCCTGCAGCTTCTGGACCTCGCTGCGGATGTTGGTGCCTCCGATGCAAGCATAGCAGCTTGCGCCCATATAGTCACCCAGAGCCAGAACCACCTTCTGAATCTTAGAGGAAGCAATGACAGGCAAAATTTTGAGTCAAGTACTGTAACCATAGCCACAATCAGCTGTGAATGATAAGTGTCAGACTAAGCTCTGGACACATCTATCACAATGGGATCCTACCTGCTGGGCCAGTTCCCTGGTGGGAGCAAGAACCAAAGCTTGAGTGCCTTTTAGCTCCACATCAATCTGCTGCAGGATGGAAATGGCAAAGGTGGCGGTCTTCCCAGTACCAGACTGGGCCTGAGCAATCACATCGTAGCCTAACAAAAGAAATAATATCACAGGAGGAATTTCAGGTCTTTAGTCAGGACTTACCCTTGGTTCTCTTACTTACCCTTGATACAAGGGATAATGGCTCTTTGCTGGATAGCAGAAGGCTTCTCAAAACCATAGGCATAAATTCCCCTGAGCAGAGTCTCACGCAAGTTCATCTCATCAAAACTGTCCACGATTTGGTTCCAGTTGCTCTGCAGAGTGAAAGACAGAACCAAGTCAGACATCTTAACGTTAGCTGTTCTTTACACTGGACATGGTGATATTTAAGCCCATCATCTTGATATGGATGACATCCAGCTGGTAGTACACCTTTGACACCAGGAGATGGTGGTAGCTAACCAACCAGTTTCTGTACTATTGCTCCAGAACATCATGTGACAAAAAAAAAAAAAAAAGTACATTTCTGAGATGTGCTCTTTACATATCAGATAATGTTCCTGCAAGAAGTTTTAAATCATCCGATTACACCTGATATTCTGACAATCACCTCTTTAAATTTAAACCAAGTCAGACATTTGTTGAACATTTATTTTTCTCAGGGGGTGGGGGGTTTTAAAGAAGGTTTCGCCACAGCCTGTAAGAAATGAGCATTAACTTGACTGAAAAGGTAATGTTGACTCACCTCAATGATGCCATCTGGCTCCATGCCCTCTGGGCCATTGTCTCTGGAAAAGACAATACAGTTATTGTCATTCCATTAAAGCCATTTTTCCATGCCACATCAGCATATCACTGGACATCCCAGGTCCAGTCAGCCCAGAAAATAATGCACAAAATAAATTTTAACAGATTTTGGTGCCAATGTATGTTTACATCTCAATGAACTGTAGATTCAGTAAACATGTCAGACGCCCTTAAATTCAATCCGTATGTTTTGAGATAACTCCTGCATGCGCCATTTCTCTCGAGTTCAGCTCATTAAAATACGATCCTTTCATCAATCAGGACAGGAAAAATAAAGATAATTAAAGCCACGACAAAGCTATCGAAGACTGAGCAGACAACCATTTTAGTCCGTTTGCATCAACTTGAACCAGCCGATTTTGTTTATAATGCTGTTTTAAGGCATCAAGCGGGAGAATGAAATGGGAGCTAACTGAGTTAGCCGCGGCCTCCTAGCAGCTAGCTTGGTTAGCGCCCACAGCTCAGGCCTGCTGTTCGCTTTAAATTAGAAACATCTGAGTCTCGGGGCCGTTTAACCGCTTAAATAATCAAACAGTTACGTTGTACACGTACCAACACCTATATGTGGTGATATAGGGATAAGAGAGAAAAAATAAAAACCCCATACACATACACACAAAAAGGGAAGGCAGCAAGCGGCCGCCGCCATTAGCGCAGCTCGTCCTGCGGGTGACCATGTGCCCTTATAAAGGAAGTAAAATTGGCGTGGTTTTAGCATTGCTCGACGCGTCTCAAACGACAAGTCCGGGTCGGGATTATCACCGACCCAACATTGCCTAGCACTGTTTTCCCCACCAGATCTGAATTAATAGAGATTAAAGTCCATAACCAGTGAAGGCCCGGCTCGCTCACGTGCTTACTCAAGGCGCCGGCTGGCGGTTCGTTTTACCCAGCCATGTTCCGGATTAATAGCCGCCATCATTCCGCCCCAGGAATAAAACTACGGATAACCCTTCGGAAAGCTCATAAAATTCAGACACTTATGAGATCTGACATCTGGGTTGACGCTGAGCTTTTAATTCCTGAACGGTTGAGGGACAAACGGGCCTAACCGCTGGTCTGGTTCAGAAATAGCAAGACGGCCCGCTTAATGTCCGTTTACTCAAAACATCTTTTACCAACAAACTCTTATACCCTAGCGTATATACATTTATTTGGAGGTGAAAATGTTGGTTTTCGCGGCGGCAGCAGCAGCAGCTGTACATGAACTCACCTGTTATCATATTCAGCCGACATTATTCCAAAGAAAGAAACTGTGGCAGGAATGTCTTTTATACGCTGAACAGATCAGCAGACATTCCCATTAGAGGAAACAGCCGTCATTCAACTGTGACCCCACCTATGATGTTGATGATTGGTTGATTTTTACATTACGCATTGATTAAGGCGGGGCTTATTTAATTTTTTCTTTAAAGAAACAGAAACCATGAACCTCATCACTCAGTGACATAAAAAATAAATTAACAGCTTTGGACTGATTGAGAAGCATAAATCAGAAGAACTGTCAGATCATCTGTGTCGTCCCAATCCTCCAGTTACACCATAAACTCAAACTTTATACTGTAATTGCATTCAATTTTACTCTGCACATTCAGACACAAGTCATTTATTAGCAGCACCCCTGAGATAGAAAGAAACAAGCAGCAAGAATAAAGACATTTCTAAACATTGTCAGCAGAACACAGAGTCACAGTGGCTTCTCTCGACAGTTTTGTCAAATGTAAAAATGTACAGTTTTTATGTGGAAGACAAGAGCTTACACCTGAAATACAACTCCACTTCCAAGGGCGCTGTCAAGCTGTGGAAAATGTTTATAAAAACAGAATCATTTACTAATTTTATACACCAATATTCTCAAGATGCAGTTCCAGAATATGTGTAGCATCCCTCTCCTTTTTTATATTCCTGAAACTAAGACCAGCTGTTGTACCTTTGGTAAAAGATCTGGACTGCAGGCAGGCCAGTTCAGCACCAGGACTCAGCTCTTGCGAAGCCATGCTGTTGTGATGGATGCAGTATGTGGTTTAGCATAGCTTTGGTGAAATCTGCAAGGCCTTCCCTGAAAAAGTAGATGTTGCTCTAAAACCTACTTGTGCTTTTCAGCATTGATGTTAAAGTTTGTCACATTTTAGAACAATTTTCTATGGCAGCACCTATTGATAACTAAACCTGATCTTTTTATTAATTCTTTCTTGCAGGTAAAATATTTCCAACAAAGCAAAGCTTTGTCTGGTGGATCTTTTGTTTTTTTTCTTTGAAAAATTCCAGTTCTCACCAGATTCACAGCTCAAGTTTTTCTGGGCCAGTTGTTGGATGAAGGTCTTGGAAATATTATGGTTCTTTGGGAATAACAGGACAGTAAAATTTCTTTGCAGTGGATGAAAGTTGAAGTTGAAAGTAAAAGATATCTATATAGCAGACACATGAATGCCTCAGGTGACTTGGACCAACACTTCAGTGAAAGCATCCCAGGATGAACAGAAATTGTAAAGACAATTTCCAAGACAGCTGCTGCAGGATGTCAGCCTGATTACATCTGCCTCCTACATCTGGTTAATAAATTACACCATCATCGAACGTTTGCCAGTTTTTATTTTTAGCAACCATAATGCATCGTTGCAGGTATAGAAAACAATCTGTTGTCACCACTCAGATAAAAATTATGCAAAAACCGAAAGATTTTTAAAATTATTTTTAATTATAAAAAAATTAGAGCACTGTAACTCCAACGTGGACATACTGCGCCTGTTGTGTAGCTGTTGTGATCCTTGCAAAACATCTTTTTTTTTTTTTTTTTAAATACCAAGTGGAACAGGTTCTGTACTTATTCCAAAATAACACAGTCGTCCTTTTAACACCGTTTTGTTTAAGCATATCACCACGTTTATGACAGCAAGAAAACACATGAAAAAGATAAATGTAAAGATTTGAGCTGCGATCCATAGACGCAGATCCCATTTGAATGATGGAGCAAATATTTCCTAGAAAAGGCCAAAATGTGGATGGAAAGCCTGATTTCTTTCAGAAAAAACGTCCGTGTTATCCATGAACTCCAAACAGAGATGGAAACTTGAGTATACTTTAGAAATATGGCATTGTTCTATGCTGATAATTATTTGTAATGTAACGTCAACATCGCTGCCTGTAGGATCACCTGAGGTGTTGGAAGTGATGAAAATCACCAGCTTGAACCATTTAGTCAACTGCCAGCACAGGTATTCCTCTCATTTCTTCCTAACATTGTTCATGTTCCCATTCAGAATAAAAAGAAAAGTGGACTTTAACAGGATGGAGATCTTAGCACATTCCCAACATAAAAGCTAGCCTTGACCTCTGAACCACAGTAAATTACTGACATGAAAACTCAAACATATCTTCCAGGATGAAGAGAGAAGGCAGTGACCGACTAATCAAACAGAATCGACGACATCCAATATGGCAGAAGTTATTTCTCCTGGTGTTGGCAGAGAGAAAAGCTTTTCTTTTTCCATCCAATTATCCTTCTGTATTATGTTGGGACTCCATGTTGGAAAGGTCAGGTTGAGGGTGCTGCCAGGTCACAGGGTGAGCTTACAGTGACACAGTTCTTTGTACATTTGCCGTCGGAGCCGGGGCATATCCTGCTGCCCAAAAATGAACGGCTTCCCAAGTGCCAGGCACTTACAGTACTGCAGGAAAACAGAGGAAAAACAGGAAACAGTCCAAGGTCAGGAAAAGTGATAGCAGTAACATCTTTACATGAACATGGTTACTGGGAAAGGTCACTGAAGTCAGGCCTAGAAGCTGGAAATGAGCTCAACATGAACCAAAGGCATCCTGAAGATATTTCTCTACAGACGTGAAAAACTTACCTGGAGTACAAAAGCTCCACAGTCACTGTCATTGTTCTGGCGACCGACGTTCTGAAACACACCATAAACATCACTTACATCAGACAACTACTGTTCCCAAACGGATCAACAGGCCATCATTTTCATCATAATCAGGGATTACTGAACATTGGAGGATGGACATGGTAGTAAAAGTCAATATAGAAGTAATTACCATTTTAAAAAAGCCTTTCCACCCACTCAAAAAGTCTTCTTGATTTTTTTTTATGGCTTCAGCTTGAAGATACTTGAAAATATGCTGTAATCAAAGAAAACAAATTTTATATAACAGTCTGCAAAACATTTTCAACAAAGGGAAACTTTAAAAAGTAGTTTGTCAGTGTTCAGACTTGGTAAATGAAGGTGAGACTTGTTTTACAGAAAAACAAAAGTGGATCCATCTGGAAAAATTTAAGTTCTTAAACAAGAAATTGAACAAACCGAAGTTACCTGGCAAGTATGTCAGAATACCCACAGAACTTATCAGAGGCTACATTCACACTGCAGGTATTAATGCTCAAATCAAAGTTTTTTTATAAAATCCGATTTTTTTTTGCGTTGTCGTTCATCATGTGTGCATAACATGACGTCACAGTACGTAGTATTTACAGATGTGATGGATGCTTCACGTCTGTTCATCAATTGGGAAGTACTTGCCCACTCTGAAATAAATAAATAAATAAATAAATAAATAAATAAATAATTTTATTACTTTATTCGTTCATATATTTAAAGTGATGTTTTGCTGTTGTTTTTGTTTACAATAAAAAAAAAAGAAAAAAAAAAGGAAAAGACATTAACATAGTAAATATTGTGAAAAAGCAGAATTGCGATGTTTGTCTGACTTCTCTGACATCAAAATCGGACGAAATGCGGCATGACCATTCAGACTAAGGTCGCTTCCACACAGATCAGAAAAATTGGCTGCGAGCTGTGGTGTGAACGGAGCCAGAGAGAGGGCCAAGTCATGGAACATCCAATCAGAGCAAGTGCTCTCAAAAAAAGGAAAATATAAAATAAAAAAAATAAAAAATCAGCAACTGTCCAGTTTAACACGGTGTTCAGTTTATTGGCTGAAATAAAGGAATTTCATGTTTTACATGACGTCACAAGCAACACCATCCAGCCCAGACTGCTGAAGGCCAAACTGAAGGAGTGAGTGCTGCCCTCGTTGCTTGAGTCGAGGACTATCTGACGGGCGACCCAAGTTTGAGATTACAGAACTGTGTTCCTGATGGTCTGATTTGTAATGTTGGGGTCCCCCCAGGGTACTGTGCAGTCTCCCTTCCTCATCATCACACACACGTCAGACTTTATGTACTGCACTGAGTCGTGTCATCTACAGAAATTCTCCGACTTGGTGGACTTTAGGAAGAAAAAGCTGCTGCCCTCTCCTGTCTGCACCAGGCTTTACTTCCTGAGGAGGCTCAGGTCGTTTCATGTTTGCAACAAAATGCTGCAGATGTTTTATCAGTCTGTTGTGACAAGCACCATCTTCTTTGCTGCGGTGTCCTGGGGCGCGAGCACCAAGGATAAGAACGCTATCAGACTGAAAAACTGATCAAGAAGACACAGTTTGTTGTTGGCTGTAAACTGATCACCATGGAGGAGGTGGTGGAGGACAGGATGCTGGCAAAGCTGCTGACAATCATGGACAATTTTTCTACTTTATTTTTCTACTTATCTACTTCATCTTATTGTGCTTTTTTGTGTACTTTACCAGATTGCTACAACAACTTAATTTCCCCAAACCAACCTACCTACCAACCTATCCATCTATAGTTTCATTTAGGCATTTGTTGCGTCTATTCATCAGTTTAAACAATGAAAATTACTAAACTGGCAAATGGGGATACACCGATACTACATTTTTACAAACTGAGTACAAGTATTTACATCTGAGTACTTGCTGATGCCAAGTACCAATAAGAGTACTAATAACAGGAGAGATGGCTTCAATCCCATCTTGTCACGGGAGAACATCACTTTATTTTATTCCTTTCTGTCGACCACCTCCAAGGAGTAGTCTTCATAAACTCTGAATGAATGACCCTGGTTAAGTGGCATACCAGCAGTTCTCTTCTCTGGAACTGGTGGAAGCAGAGGATAAAAAAAAGTAGTGGCTTTGGTTTGAGGGTCGCGCTGCGGTGAGCCCAGTCCAGTTTGGGACTAAGCTCATAGCAGAATTGTGTATCTTGTGGGCCTTCAATTCCCTCGGGGAACCCAATCAGCCGAAACGTTGCAGCGCCTTTTCTCCCCTTCAGGTCAGTTAGCTTAGCCTTTAGCTTCCTGTTATAAGTTTGAAGCTGAGTGCATAAAGTTTCTACCTCCTCCAGCTGCTGGTAAACAGTGTCAGCATTTACCTCCAGTAACGACAGTCTGTTATGGTGGCTAGCGACAGTTGTTTGGACTCTGTTCAATATGTTAAGTTTTTGGATGGACGTCCTGACCTCGAAAAGCAGGCATCAGCCTTTTCACCTGGTTTACTGTTTTTTTTCTGTTTTATGTGTTAATGCTTTTAAAAAAATGTGTCAATTACACAAATTAATCTCTTCGCATTGATGTGTGACAGCGCTATTTTTTTTTTTCTACATTAGCCCCTTTCCGACTATAGGAACCTTTGGCAGTTCCCATAACCTTTCCAGGAACCAGGCCGTTTTTCGCGCATTCCGACATATAGGAACTAGGGCTAAAAACCCTCCGTTCCTATAACCATTTTAGCTCCTGCTCCGAGGCAGGGTCTTTTCATGGTTCCATCGGAACCCTCATGACGTAGGTGTTTGGTCATCCGTTGCTACATCCCTTACCGGAGTTCTGCTAATTTACTTCTGCTTCTTGTGACCCCGGTATTTTTAAAAATTACTGTTGCTGCTGCGGTTTCAGCTACAGACAATGGACAAAGCCAGCGACAAATTGACAGACGAGGAGGTCAAATCTCTTTTGGCCATCTATGCCACCCACCTCTTGTTATTTTTCACAGGTTTTGTTATGTTGTTGTGTGGCGCAAAAGTCACATCACTGTCGCAGACGGTTGCGCCACATCGGTGCCGCCACCACCCCCAACTCCTGTGCGAATGCAACATGAAACAGTTCTCCTGGAAACATAGAACTAGGGCAGTTCTAAGAACTGCGTTCTTCTTAGAACGTCTCTGTCGGAATGCGCCTATTGTTTTCGGTTTTGTAGTATCGAAGCACTTCTATACAGTACAGAGTACACTCACATGGTATCGGACAAATACCCGACACTGGTATCGGTGCATCCCTACAGACTTTGTTTTTTCTAAAAGATTTTCTAAACCTTCTGTTATTTTGGACAGAAGTCAGCTGAAGCAAACAAGAAATAAATAAATAAAAACAAACAAAGCACTTGTGTTTGACCCCAACTTAGATAAATGGATTTTAGATGTGCCAGTTTGGGTCACATAGAGGAAGATGATCCTACTAACAAGAACCGTCTGTGTGCACATCAAGAGAAGAGGCATGGTGGTTCTCTGGAAATAGTAAAGAAAAGCAGAGGAGTGATTATATATGATGCACATAAGGAACAGAAGTCATGCAGAGGTGAAATGGTGCCGTGACCCAAACGACATCTGCACCTGCGATGTAATAAAATATTTGAATTGGGTTGGGAGAATGATGGTGGGGGGGTTCATAATATTATAAAACAGTAAATGAGCTGTTATTTCTGTAACATGTATCATGTATCATCATGTATCTGTATCATGGCAACAAGACTTCCAAGATGAGGTTGATAGTGATTTGAGCAGGAGAAAGTGTCAGAGTAGAAAGACAAGGAAGACAACTGATTTCAGCTCCTCTGATGAAGATGAATGACGGTGAGGAGCAGGGAGCACAGCATAAGTTTAATAAATAAATAAATAATTGTTGGTCTTCACACAAGTCAACACATGGGGACTGGAGAGGGAAATGTAACTTCTATTATTTAAATCTTGCAAACCTACAGAGACTAGTTCATAATAAGCGTTTTATTATTTGTTTTGTCTTCAAAGTGATTAATGTTGAATTAATATTGATAATTGAGGGGTGGTTTTAGCTCAACTGGTTGAACAGCCCGTTCATGTACAGAGGCTACAGCTTTTCCACAAGGTGGCCTTTTGCTGCATGTCTAACCCTCTCGCTCTCTGACCTCTTTTTCTGTCCACTAACTGTATAATAAAAACCACTAGAGCAAAGAAAACCTTAGAAAAAAGAATACACTTAAGGTTTCTTATGATATTGCTATTAACACAGTGTTCAATGGTTGTAATGGCAAAACATGGTTATATTGCAAATTCTAATAGTTCCAGAAAGTTCAAACCATTTTTAAATCAATTAAAAGACATCTAAGTTATTATGGCTTTTATGTTTTTATGTAAAACAGGACATAATACTGTGTAGCACTAGATGCTCCTTTAAAAAACAAGTGTAACAAAACCAAAAAAAAAAAAAAAAAACTCTCCCTGATCTCTAAAATATTTATTCAGGATAAATCATGAATTTAATAATTTGACAAAGACTATTTAGACATTCTAAATAGATCTGCAGTTTTAAGTTTGATGTAGACACCTACTTTGAGGGAATTCTTGGTCAAAACTGACTGACCGTACTATACTTAAAGGTTAAGACCTCCTGTCCATAATACACCAGAACTGTAACCTGGTTCTTTAAGAAGAAGGTTTTTAAATTGGTTTCTCTTTGGACATTTGCCAATACACTTGAGGGTGGTGCTGATCCAGTCCTACCTTTGGGCAGCGCCTGTTGAGGGTCCGCTGGGAGTCAAAGTATGTAATGGCTTTACGTGGAATGTCAACACTGACCAGTGACCAGTGGACTTCCAGGTGGATGGGAATCAACAACAGATCCTTCTGAAAGATGTCAACCTGACTCAACAGAGGGGAAGAGACAGAAGTACATATTCAGGTTCAGGTAAACTTACCTTTGTTTAGCAGGAAAGGTGTGTCAGTTATTAATCCTCAGCCATTTATCTCAATAAATATACCAGCTTTGTGAATGAATTAGTTTATCATCAGTGAAAAGCATGAGGTTTCTGGTGTTCCTTCACACACACAGTAAACCTTAAAGAAAACCTGAGGAACAGACCTGAAGAACATCCAGAATTGTACTTACATTTTTTGTCCACCGTTTAACTCCTTCATATCCTTTAGTCCTTAGCTTATCATAAAAGAAGCTGTTGAAAAAGTGAACCTGAGGAAGAGAACAGGAAACAATAAGATAGGGAAGTGCTTCGCTTCCAGAAATGCCCACTTTTCCTGACCTACATTTATTTACATACAGGCTGCAACTTTCTCTTCCTGTCACCTTTTATATTTAGTCAGTGTTTCTACAGGATCAGGCTTTTTAACATGTTTTAGCTTGTGATTCTCTTGTGTATTTTTCATTTTCTTCTTTTTAAATCTGCACAATGTGTTATGTGGATAAAGAGGCTGACCATCATGGCCACATCAGCCAGGTTGAATGCTCATCATCTCAAAAGAGTAATAAGGTGAACTGGGGGTGGGGTGTTTTAATGTCTGTTTGGGTTTTCTTACCTTCTCTGGAACAAAGTCCATAACCAGGTCCCCGTACATATTCATTACCTGGACAGAGGAAACAACACATACATGAATGTTTCACTAATGATTTGATTGATTGATTGATTGATTGATGTGTGTGTGCTGTGCAACTATGGACTGTTTTTATTTTTTTCTTTAAATTACATCATTTTCCACAAAAGGACTCTTAGCATTTGCAGCTCTAAAGGAATTTTATTTAGCTGGCTTTAGTGCTGGGCAGCTTAAAATTATTAACCCCTATTAAACGCATGACATGTTGCGATTAATATACATACATACATACATACACATATATACATAGATAAAGAAAGAAAATGTGGAGTTTTCATTATTTATAGGTAGTGCTGTTATTTTACTGGTCCAATGCACTGGTGATCAGATCATACTGAATTGTGGTCTGACTGTCCTATTGCAAATCATCATTCTTCACTAGTAGAACTACAAGTTTAAGTATCAATTCCTGAGCACATTATGTCATTCAAGATGTAGATTCTTTTTATTTTTCTATGGAGCCGAGTCAGGGTCCCTGAATCGGATTGTTCTTTTCATATAGATTACCAGAACAATATTTATGTTTTAATAATGCATTTCCAGGTGGAACAACATGTCTTCAGACATTCCCAGGTTGCTGAGACATGTTTTTAAGACTTTACCTGGTCATTGAGCCAGTTCTGTCCATACAGAGTTCCCAGGTCATCCATGGTCAATACATGTCTCTTATAGTTGACTCTGAATGTTTTAGCTACAGCTGATCCTGACGAACGCTGGAAGGACTGAATGAGATGCTGGACCATCACCTTCCTATTTAAAGATAAGACAAATATTAGTGACCTATAGAAATCTGTGTTTTCTTTATTATTAATATATTTATTTTTTGTGTCCCAGATTCTGATTACAGTCATTTCAGGTGGAGTCAATGAAGCTTCATTTAAAATTTATAAAATCAATAAATATCCTGATAGACCACGGTCACATGGAAAACCAGATTAGAAATTATCCACTCAGTCTACAGAGATGGACACAATGGAAGCATTTTCAGACACTGGACATGATGTCTTCTTCTGTACTCTAAGACCTTCTGAATCCAGACCGAGAACTGGTTTTACAGCTGGACCAGAAGAATCCAGACCCAACTGGAACCCAGTCCGTCCCAGGGAGAACCCCATCTCAGAGGAAACCCCATGCCAGTAACAATATCTCAGTTAGGAAACATAACCTCCAGAAAGATTCAAACAGTAATTGTTCCCAGAAAGCTAGTCAAACCGACCTGTGAGGCTGAGAGAAGCTCTCACTGAAGATGTCCTGAAGTTTCTCTACAATATCGTCCACGTGGACAGGAATCAAACTTCCGTACTGCTGCAGAGACTCTTCAAGAATACCTGTAACCAGAGAGGAGTGAGAGTCGGCCACCTTCACTGTTTACAGCATCATAAACATGTCTATATTTATTATATACCTGTCACACAGCTGGTGTGTTCCTCACTGAGAGACACTTCTGCGGGTTTGAAGTCCGCATCCCGTCTTCCTCGGTCCTCCTGTCTGTCTGAGGAAGGCCCGTTTATCCATTTATCTACCACAGACAAACAAACATGGTAAACCTTCTTCTTTTCTGACGATACCGGCAAACCATTTTCAGTCAGAACCAGAGAGTGGTACCTCTGTAAGAGAACTGCTCTTCGTTGCTTTCCTCCTCTTCTTCATCACTGTACCGAAACAGCTGACGTCTCTTCCTCTCCTTGTCGTACCGCCTCTTCTTCTGTCCTCTCCGACTCCACTGGGGCCCCTGGGAGCATATCCAGCGGGCCCTCTGGCGCCAGTTCTTCCAGTGTTGGGCAAGGCGGACTCCAAGGCCCCTGTGGGACCTGAGTCTCTGAAGCCTCTTCAGGGCTCTGTACCTGCTTAGGTGGGACCTGAACAAGTCTCTTCCTTCAGGTGGGGAGAACATGTCCTCCATGGAGGCTTCTCTCTCAGTCTTCTGCTGTGGTCCATGATGCTGGTGCTGCTGTGGATGATGGTGATGGTGATGGAAGGAGTCGGGCCGGGGATCTGAGACATCCCAGTCCACCTTTTCATGGTCTCTGATCTTGTCCATCTCCTCCTCCTCGTTTCCATTCCAACCCTTCTGCTGAAACTTCCCCAGATCTTCTGAATACAGATTGTTCACTTGTTCTTCATCACCTATTGTTTCCAGGTAGCCCGTTTCTTCCTCCTCCTCTTCCTCCTCCTCCTCCTCATCTACAAACTCTCCTGTCCATAGTTTGTCCTTCTGTCCAAGCCTGAGGTGCATGGGGCTGGACACACTGTGGCCCGACACTGGGTCTATGAGGTGGTCTCCAGGGATCCCACCTAAACACACACATGGAGAAATCTCTTGTCAGCTGGACTCAGACTTTGGTTTAAAAGGCAGATGTTTAACAGTCTGTAGCTACCTTTAAAGTTCCCACCTCCTCCTGTGTTGTCCTGGCCCACAGCAGTCAGTCCCAAGTCCCCCTGCCAGCGGTTCTGGGTCAGGCTACCGCCACTGTCTCGCATGGTCCACGGACAACCCACCACTTGCGCCAGTTCGTCACCTGGAAACCAGAAAACGCAGTCTGGGTCAGTCTGTGGAGTAAGAAGTCATTATAATGTAGCTGCACCACACTGATGTTTTTAAAAAGTTTATCATCTGTGGAGTCTTCATCATCTACTACATAATGTTTGAAGACATTAAACCCAAACATTGCCACTTATGGCTCCGCATTCCAGTTTGTTTCCCGAAGCAGGACCGGATATGTCACATCAAATACAGAACTTCAGGGTAGACGCTGAAACAAACTAATGTAATACCAAGTTTAGTCTTAATCTGAACTTAACACAAATACACAATTCCAAAAAGTAGGGACAATGTGCAAAATGGCAGCAACAGGAAAGACTGTAAAAAGTTATTGATACAACTGGAGGAGTCTTTGACAACTAATTAGGTTAATTGGCAACAGGTCAGTAACACGACTAGCTTAAAAAAAGAGCACTTCAAACAGGCTAAGTCTCTCAGATGTAAAGATGGACAGAGGTTCACCAATCTGAGAAACATACCCCATTCCACCTGAACTGGTGTTTATAGGAGGTTAAAAAACCAGTAACTGGTCAGTCTGACCCGAACTTTAACAGTGGCCAACAACTGATGCAATCTAAATCTAACTCCTGTATAAACATCAGACAGAAACTTTAATGACTAGAGTGGATTTCAGGATAAAAAGTTCAGTTTTCAATCACTCCTAATACAAATCTGAACCAGTTTAAAAATCATTCATTGAAGTGTTAAAGCTGAAATGTGACTCATGGATAATTCAAGTGATCAACAATCATGTTATTGATTAAATATCAGGAGGACTAGAGGCTAATCAGCGTCTTCAGTCTGTTAATGTGGCTGCAGCAAGTCACAATCAGGTTCACATTGTCAATATCCTACAAAGATTTCCACCCAAGTCTCTCAGAAATCCACCAGAGAGTGAACCACTCATCACCCACATGTTCAATTATAAACAAACAGTTTGTATGTGAAAGTTGATTATCTAGACATAGAAAATTCAGGATCTAGAATCAAAGTTTCTTATCGCCATGTGCACGTCAGACACGATCTACCTCCCTCCAGAACTACAACAGCTCCACAAAACAAATTAAAAAATTAAAAAAGAAATTTAAAAAAGAAAGATAACTGAGCACCGACCTTAGTTGGTAATGTGAAGGCCAGATTTATTAAAAATCAGCCTTTGTAAGTTGAGGTAAACCAGTTCATAATAAAAGTGTTTAAAGAATTAGCCATGCTAAAGCTATCTGCTGCGCGCAGAACATCTGCGGCCGCGAGTCTCTTCGATTCAGCCTCAACACACCTATTTCCATGTATAAAAATGTCAAATCTGACATTTTAAAGTCGCTGATCCACTGCGATCAACTATCTTAAATAAGGTAAATAACCGAAATACTTGGTTAATTTCTAATCTGTTCGTATTAGCATGTTAGCTGCTAGCCGTGTTGCCCGCTAACTGCGCTATGTGAAGGAAGATTAGCATGCTAGCAACAACTACATCAAACACCCGGCGCGTGCATGCATAACGTAGTAGCATGTAAGGATTGCATGCTTACCCTTCAGCGGCAGATTCGACTGAATAATGAATGTGTTTGTTTATTTCTTTTTCTTCTTTTTAAAATCTGAAACCAAACCGAGACTAATCTATAGTATTGTTAACCCTCATTCAATTAAATCAGGTGTGAAGTAAGAACAACCAGATGTCGCCCTTTTTCTTCTTCTGGGGTCACGGCAGCAGGACAACAGCAGCTCCACAACGCCACCTACTGTACCGGAGTACACAGGACGGTTTTCATTCCGTCAGACAGGCAAATAAAGATAATTCTGGTGATATTATGCAATTTTTCAAAAGCAGAAAAAGGTTCCTCTGACAGAAATATAGAGAGAATGATGACAAATATTTTTTTGTTTATATGACTTGTCAGTATTTTCAAATAAACTTTTCAATCAATCAATCAATGATCATAGGATAGATGACACGTTTAAGTTGAATTCTTTCGATCCAATACGATATGAACTTGTTAGAAATGTGTTTGAGAAAAGTACAGCTTTGTTAAATGTAAAAAATAAAAACAAAATTCACTGATTTCCAAATCTCATCAACTCATATTTTATTCCCAATAGAAAATAAACAAGATGTCATGTTGAAACTGAGACATTTTATCATTTTATGGAAAATATTAGTTAATTTCGAATCTTGTGGCAAAAACACATCTGTAAAAAGTAGTCCCAGGGTGATTTCTACAAATGTGTAGCATCCCCTCTTCTTTCTCTTTTACTGTCTGTGAACTTAAACAAGTTGCTGGAGTTTTAGGAGAGGAATGTTGTACCATTCTGCTCTGATGCAGAGTTCTAGCTTCTCCAAATGTTTTCTGTTGATGAAAGGTCTGGATCAAATGACACATTCTGGGCTGATTACAACGTCCTGGACCAGCTATAACATTCTGGACCAGCTTCAACATTCTGAACCAGCTCAAGTCTTGAAAGGGAGGCCTGGCTAACACAGAGTTAAGAAACATTTCAGCAGTTTAATGCAGATGTGATGAAAGGTACAATGAACCTTTTCAAATTATCAAATCATATTAAGATACTTGTTTAAATTTCACTGCGATGGACTGGCGACCTGTCGAGGGTGTACCTTTTTTTACCTGCTAATTGCTGGGATACACTCCAGTTACCCTGCGACCCAAACTGGACTAAATGGAATAGAAAATAGATTGATGGTCATCATGTCATTACCTGTACCGCTTATTCCTTTTACGGAATAAGCGGAGCCTATCCCAGCAGTGTTTCAGGTGAGAGGCAGGGAACACCCTGGACAGGTCACCAGTCCATCGCAGGGCCAACATATATAGCGATAAACAACCAATCACGCACACACTCATACCTAGGGAGCATTTAAAGTCACCAATTAACCTAAAATGCATGTCTTTGGACGATGGGAGGAAGCCGGAGCACCCGGAGAAAACCCACGCAAACACGGGGAGAACATGCAAACTCCACACAGAAAGGCCACCGGCCCCCCACATTCAAACCTCCCCCAGCAGAGGCTCGAACCTGTGACCTTTTTAAGGATTGATGGTTTCAAAGTCAATTTATTTAATTTGGGATGATTTTTAGTTTTATTCACAAACATGCACATAAAGGAACACAACATTTGGTATGTACAATTTTACAGTGGTCAGAGTATGAATGGGTCACCCCAAGGAAGCTACTTAAAGCTTAAAATAGGGGTCCAATTATCTAAAAACAAAAGGTGATGGACAGAATGTGGACCAGGCTATAATTATAAGCTATTATTCTTTTTTTATTTGTTAACGAGAACTATTTTCCTGTGATAACAGGATAATTTATCTTATCACGAGAAAAGGAAGTTTGTTTTTTTCGAGATAACGAGATGATATGGTGGGCTCAAAAGTAAGTGGGTGACAATTCAATGATCAAAACACAGACCCCATGACACAGACCCCATGATGGAAAGGGCCACAGTCATGGCGTATATGAGTAATAAGGTAAAACAGTCTGACACGTCGCAATTTCAGCCTTTGACAGACTTGACAGAAGAAAAATCGGACATATTGATCAGTTGCTCGATCTGACGTCAGCTTGCATCCACTGCTTTCCTGAAGCATCCCAGTACACAGCTCTGTCATGGGAGCAAACATGGCCACCCTGCAGAGCTCCTTCAGGGCCAGATTGCTGCATCCAAAGTGTGAAGGAGCCCTCATATATTAACAAGTAGGTTTCTGGGGGGAAATTGTGTGGAGTTAGTATGTCCTCCCTGTGTATGCATGTAGTCTCTAAATTCTCACTAGGAGTGACTGTAAGTCTGATTTGGTCTCTTTGTGTTGGTTCTGTGATAGACCAGGAGCAACTCCAGGCCCCCTCGCAACTCTGTATTTGAATAATCTGCTTCTGTTTTCTCAAGATAACAAGATAAATTATCCAGTTATCATGACCAAACAGTGTTAAATATTGTTATTGAGATTGACAGCACTGGATGGAAATACTAAAACTTTTAATGTGTTTAGCTTTGGGTGGCATTTAAAGTGATAACAGATTGTTTTAACTCAGATAGGATAAGTGTAACAGAAACAATAACAAAGAAACAGTAACAGCCTTCATTTCTTTGCCCATCACAGCCAAACAACAATTTAGGTGTCAAATGTTGAAGGTCACTAATATTTTTAGATGGCATCAGTCATGTTTAAATGTATTGTTGCTTTATGACTATTTATCAAATACCCTCCTACACTGTTGGTGATGGTAAATGTACTGTATTTGTGTAGCACTTTTCTTTTTAAACCACCAGCAGCATTCACCTATTCACAAACACGCAGAGTTCAGTACACTCAAATGCTTAGAGGTCAAGTATCGAACCACCAACCATCAGATTGGCAGACACCTTCTCACATCTCTCCTTTATTAATTTTTAATGCATTGTGTGTAGAAGTTGGGCTGGACTG
>JBAMHW010000005.1:22011277-22022196 GCA_037177495.1 Rhadinocentrus ornatus | reverse complement strand
AAATAAAATCGACAGTTACACCGATACCTTTTGCCCCTTGAAGGAAAATCACGTGATAGTTAAGCGTGGTAAAAGTCCAAGCCATGTAAATGCCATGTTTGTTTTTAAATATAAAAGTGCATGCCGAAACCTTTTAAAGCCCAGTCAATATCCGAATATCCGGACTTTTTTTTTCAGGACAGGCACTTATCAGACTTAACTGGTTATCCGCACCACCTTGCATCATAAGTGTCTTCTTGGCGTTATTCCAGCCAGGACCATTATTTTTGTTCTTTTCAAACACACACAGAACTTTCTGCTCACTTGTTGATCTTTTGCGGCTCCTGATTGGACATTACCGTCAATTTAAATCATCTGATAGGTGGAAACTTTAACAGGAAGTGGCTTCATCATAATTTCCGGGTCTAAATAGAGGTCTCTTAGCAACATAATAGTGATAATGATCTATTTTTTTTAATGAAAATGTGATAAATAATGGCGAAACTCATTTTGAAGTTGCCGTATAGTTTCTGAATAAACACTACAATTAGTGGTTGGATTGTAAACCTCTTGGACAGGATATCAATGCCTGGAAGACTTCCAGATCACTTAAAAGGTAAGCTATCCATCCCAATTTCGTAGTTTGAGATTTTTATTGGTCGGCAACCCCGTTAAACATTTCCTGGATATCAGGTCGCAAAATACATTAATCAAGAATCACATCAGTTTTCATTCTAATGTCATAGAAACAGGATTCTGATCATTTCTACTTTTCCATGTTTAAACTAAATCTGATGATACTTGGTTCTGGTGGCTCTCGCTCCAGATTAAGGGAATCTGGCATCAGCTCAGGCCTGAAGGGATTCACTTGTTTAGGAAAAGTTCCTCCTGAATCTGAGTGATCAGAGATGTTCCACTGGAATATTTATCAGAGCAGCCATCTGTGCATTTTACAGGAGGTGGAAAGTCTTCTGGTTGGGACAAAGCTTTGGACGATTGGGGGGGTCAGGAGGGGATTGGGTTTGTGGGTGGCCTTACACAGAGCAGCTCCGCCTGCCATCCAGTCGACCTGATCAACATTCCGGGGAATGCCACATGCATAACAAGTAGGCAGCAGTTGTTCCAAAGGCTGAAGGAACTCCCAACATCGGATCCATGCAGATTTCCCACTGTTTGTGTCATTGATGTCCGACTAATAAAGTTAAAAGGATGGACAAAAACTGAATCAGACTGGTGGAACTGGTGTCATTCCAGTTATGAGAAGAAAGTTTGAGGAATAACAGATTTATTGATGTGATAATGACACTAATCCTGGTTTAAACAAATCATTTGTCCTCTCAAGGAAAACTGTTGGATTAGAGCTTTTCTTGTCACCAGGAAAATTCTGACATGTCTAATATTTTGTTAAGTATTGAGATGCCAAAGACTTAACCCTTAAAACTCTTAGATCTTCCTAGTTCTATCTCTGATATTATCACCAGTTTCTCATGAATGGTAGTAAGTAAATTGTGATGGATAACTTACCCTTTAGGTGATTTTACAGCCATTATCCAGAAAATTATATCCTGTCCAAGAGGTTTACAGTCCAGCCACAAAATGTCATGTTTATTTAGAGATATAAATCCACATTAAGTGATTCATTATAACGCCATTATTTATCACATTGTCATCATAAAAAATATCACTCACTACTTTGTTGCTAAAAGACCTCTATTTTGACTCGGAAATTATGATGGGACCACTTTCTGTCAAACTGTCCACCAATCAGTTTAAATTGACACTAATATTCAATCAGGAGCAGCAAAAGATCAACAAGTTAGCAGAAAGTTCTGTGTCTGAAAAGAAGAAAAATAATGCTCCTTTATTGCTGGAATAAACTGCCAAGAAGCAGTTGAGTTGGTTTTGAGGATAGTAGGCAAATGGTAGCATGAAACCAGCTGAAAGAAAAAGAGTGAATATGTAGTTTGTTGTGAGTTTGTTTCAATGCCAATGTTTTTTCTTCTGAAAGCCAAGACTCGAGAGAATGAAGTTCTGTAAGTAATGAATTCTGTTTTGTTCTAATCGAAGTTTAGGCTGATAAATCTATTGATGCATTCATTTTACATCATTTTAGCCTCATAATCTGGCAACTGAGACTGTCCTGAGAATGTGGTTAACTGGGATTTAAAGGATTCAGCTACTACATGTATTTTTTTATATCCAAAAAACAACAAAAAACCTGACTTTTTGGAGTTTTTAAGGTGAATTCAGATGATGATAAAGTTCAGAAGTTTTTTTTTGTTTCCATGTTAATAAACTTGATGATCTACCAGTCAGAACTGGGATGGCCCAGGCCCAGTCGGGACCAGTCAGAACTTTTTCTGCTCTGGTTTTAAGTCTGTTGTTCTTTTAACCCTCAATCCTCCTCCTGTCCACAGTCCCATGTCCTACAGCAGCAGTCCCCAGCAGCCCAGCCCAGTCACCATGTCCATGGTGAAACCAGAACCAGTGACCCACTCGCCTTCAGCTGGGACCCCGAACCATCACCGGGGGCCCCTGCAGGGGGACCTCCGAGACATGATCAGCATGTACATCCCTGGACCGGGAGGAGACGCCTCAGACCCTGGGTCCAACCAGAGGGGCTACAGCAGCGTCCAGCAGCACTACCTCACTGGGACTGTCCCACTGACTCACATCTAGACCTGCAGCAGAACCGGGCCGGTCTTCAGGCTGGAGAGTCAGAAGATGTGAAGTCCTGTCAGAGATCAGGTGATGTTTCCATCTCGCCAGCATCTATCACTCATTTCACAAGATAACCTCTCTGTCCACTTCTTCATACTGGTTGGACTGGTTCCTCCTATGGACCTCATTCTGGGCTCAGTTTGACCTCTGAGGGACCAAAATCAGCTGATCCAGATCAGGGTTTGTTCTGGTCTCACGTGGTCTTGGCAGACTTTCAGCTGATGATCTTACCAACGTTGGTGGACCGTCATCGTCCCCCCCCCATCTGTCCACAGCCTGAAGCTCCACCCACCTCGGCTGGTGACCACCGGCTCACCCAGCTAAAGTTCTACTCTTTGGTTCTTCTGGACTTTGTTTCCATGGAAACAGACTTGTTTCATTTGAGATGAAGACCTGCTGTTGAGGTCCAGCTCAGACCGGAAGCGGGGCTGGATTCTGGATCAGATCTGCCGGTTTCCTTGTCCATGATTTAGTTTTAGATTCGATGTGGTCTTGTTTTCTTTCTTCCTGACAGATCGCTGTTAATCTTCTTCTTTCTATGAACTTAGATCCAGTTTTTAAAAGTTCTGCTCTAACTTGTTTTTTTGGGGGGGTTTTTTTGGCTTCCTGGCGGCAGATTTTTTTTCCTTCAGCCTTATGAAACTGAACCTGAATGTGGACCACAAGCTGGTACCGGAACCAGGTCCAACATGTGTGAAACCACTTCTGAATGTTTACAGTAACAGCAGGTTTCTGGCCTGAAGGATTTGGGAGAAGATGTAAATGTGGAGTTACAGGAAGGTTTCTGTAAATACTGTCTATGTTCAGACTCTAAGAGTCTCTTTTTTCATTAAAAACCTCTGATGGAACTCATGTTAATAAAGTTCAAACCTTATTCATCAGTCTTTTTCTACAAGATGTTCAGTCTGAGGAGCTTCTTGGTTCTTTACACTAAAAAAACAAAAATGTTGGAGCTACTGAAAAATGTTCAAGTTGTTTCCAGAAGAAACTTAAGAATTAACTGGGCCGATCTGAGTTTGTGTAAATCTGAGTCTCAGTTGATGAAGAACATGATAAAATCTGTAAATTAGTTCTTGCATTCCGGTTTACCTCATTGAGATGAACTGGTTGGTTTTAACCCCCGTAGACCCTCCCTTTTTTTTTCTTTTTTTTTAAAATGACCCTTTAGAAATATATTTCCCATCAGTTTCTGGCCATTTTGGTTGTTTTACCCCATATTGAAAGAAAATGTTTTTTCTATAAATAGTTTTCATAAATTGGCTCTTTCGGGTCATGAGAGGACATAAAAGGTTCTTTTCTAAAAACTGATATAAACCACAACAGATTAAAATTCTTCTTTATACTTTAAAATCAACTTCAACCCTAAATAAGTGTAATGTAATTATCCTAATTACTTTAACGCTTTAAATTGCCATTTGATTAGTTGCTGTTGTGGTTAAATAGGGTGGGAGGACTATTTTACATATAAAACATGCTGGGATTTAATTTAAAATTATATACCATTCAAGTGAGTAAAAGATAAAAGTCCCAATTAAAACCACAAAATCATAAAAATTGTATTACACAAGATGTATCTTTAAGAAGAAAAATAATCTTGTAATTGGCCATTTAAAGGGTTAAATTACATACTTGGTATTTATTAGACTAAAGTTAAAATTAGAAGACAAAGGGCAAAAATATACATATATTTTTTATATAATTGTTTTGAGACTTTTTGTCCTCTGATAACCTGAAAGGTAAATTAAGAGTGACCCACATGGTTCAAAGACAGGAATGACAAAGCACAGAAATGCACAAAAAAGTAAAGACATGAAAGTTACTCGGCAGTTACTGGAGAGCAGTCACATGACACTACCACCATTAATTATAAATCCTTCGTCTTCATCAATCATCATACAGCTAAGCTGTATTTTTGTGTCTAAAACATATATAATGAATCAATGGTGAAAGGTGTATAATTGCTGATATTAGGTTAATATGGGGACCAGAAAATGTTTTTCTGAGAACTGACATCTTCACATCAGGAGATTTGAGCTAAAGATCATTGAGGGGACATTAACCTCTATTTATACAGGTAGTCCCAATGAGACACGCCGTCTCCATTACAAGAGAGAAAGAAAGTTCACCTAACCTGAGATGGTGTTTAGACATTTTATTCCCACTAAATAGCTCAGTTCGATCCATTAAAATATAATAGAGAAACAATAAGGAAAATAAAGCTAAATGGGTAAAATTAAGGATAATTTTTTATTTTAATCAACTTTGTTTTTTGTGAATTACTGATCAGCCAAATAAAACTACAGGATAATTTGCACTTCTATTAACCTGCTGAAGTAAAAGTTTCAGCCAGTGAATTTCCTCTAATCTGTTGTCTTTAAATAGAAGTGGACAGCATCTTTTCCCTCCTCCTCCTTCTCCTCCTCCTCCTCCTCCACAACTTTCCTTAGAAAACCGTTGTAATTGGCCGTCTCAGAGGCTCATTGTTGGAGGCTTTTCAGGCTGCAGGTGCATATAGTAAAGCCGGAGTCTCCGCTCCTCCCCTGGGAGCCTTTGTTCCCACTCCCTGCTTCCCTCACCCCCCTACTGAGCAGAAAATTAGGCCCGCTTTCTGGGGGCTGTGTCCTCCAGCTTAACCCTTTCACCGACCACCGCTTTCTCATGGAAATTGGAGGGAACCCCACACCGGCTAATCGGTCACCAAGGGGGGGATGAGGAGGAGCTGGAGAGGGAGTCAGGGTGGTGTTAAGGGCCTCGCTACTGTCAGGAACCTGAACTGTGAGATCTGGCCTGCAGGTCCGACCTCAGCTTGTCTCCATCAGAGAACAGAGAATTTACCCATCAACCATCTGTTTATATGGTATAGAACAAGAGATGTGAACCAGGTCCAGGGTCAGGACAGGTGTGTGGAGCTGGTTTATCCTCCTGGTAAGCTGCTGAACCAGGTAAAACGCTGAATGTCAGAGATGAAAACAGAAGAAGAAGATGAAGGAACATGACAGCAGGCAGCTTCTGGCCATCTGACAGATAGATGTTTCCATGACAACGGCGATACAGACAACATGGACATCTTCCCAACCTTAGGAAGAACTATAAGAAGTCTTCACATATTTACATTGAGGAACATTATCCTGAAATTGACAACCAAAAACGCTCCTCTAATTGCTTTTTTATTTGTACAAATTACTTTTCCAGCCTTTTGTTGCTCATGTTCCAACTTTTTACGTCTTGCCATCAGATTCAAAATGAGCTAATATCTTCCGTGAAATGTTGATTAGATTATGTTTATATTTACAGTTAGACATGATAATATGTTGCTGCACCGAAACAAATGGTGGGTTAGTTATCTGGAGGCAGGCTGGATGGTGGATGAGATAGAGATCCTGTTCTGGTCCAATAGTTAAAGAAAGGATCATAAAAAGTAAAACCTGGTGGTCCGACTGGGTTCTTGGTGTATGTGACTTTTAAACATATGAAAAATTTGTGGATGTTAATATATTTTATAAACCGTGTTAACTTTCCCCTCAGATGGCAAAAGGAGCTTTTCCTGACCAGTTCGCAGCAGCAGTGCAGCACAGACCTGGCTTGTTTTGGCCGTGGGGGGGAGGTGTTAGGGAGGGGTGGGGATAGAAAGGGAGGCCTTGAATGGGAGGATTTTCTGGTCCAGTACATCACACTGCTCAGCAACGAGCACCGAGGCTTCAACAAGTGGTTGCCATGGAGCTGCAGAGAGTGACTTTAAAGAGTCCACAGAGAGCTTCCCACTGCTGTTTTCCAGCAGCATCCCACTCCCTACAGGCCTGTCCTAACCTGGTCCAAGCACATGGCTCCTGTCATCGCTCAGTCCTTCTTCAGGCATAATTCCGACATTCAGGAGACGGAATTCTGAGTAATTTTTTTCTCAAACACACAGGAATGGTTTAAACATTTCCTGGAAATATTCAGTTTATGGAAACAGAATCAGCTGCAGTCCTTCTTTACAGTCAGGAACAACAACATGGCACTCAGTCCCAATTAAAACCAATAAATCCTGCACAATCTAACCAGAGGTTTTTCCTTCCTTTAAAAGGGAGTTTTTCCTTTCCACTGTCACCTCTTGCTCAGGATGAGGGATTGGATCGAAGTCAAGATGCAATCTGCTGGTTTTTCTTGACCAGGCAGGCTGAATTGATTTGTCTGCAAAGTTCCCTGAGATGGCATTGTTGTGAAGTGGCGCTATACAAATAAAGCTGAATTGAATTGAAGCTGTCACGACTCCAGTCAATAAAATTAATCAGCATTTTTCCAGTTTGATCTAAAACTCTGGAAAATGAGCAGCTCAGCAGCTTAATGACGACCTTCAAGATCAGGTCAGTTCACTTCATAGCCTTCATTTTACAGTATCTGCTTTTATTTTATTAGATAATTTTTTGTGTACTCTAGTCTTTTTTTTTTGGATGCAGTCTAATCTAATTTAGACCACTTTTGGTGCAGTTTATTTTGATAAATTCTCATGTACTTTAGCTTGATTACTTTCAGTGTAGTTTAGTCTGATTTCTTTTAGTTTACTCTAATTTGTTTTGGTGTAGTTTAGTCTACTTCTTGCCATGTAATTTAATATAACGTCTTTCATCATAGTTTATTTTAATTTCTTTTGATGTACTTTAGCCTGATTTCTTTCAGTGTAGTTGAGTCTGAGTTCTTGTAGTGTTGTTTAATCTGTTTTCTTTCAATATGTGTGTTCAAGTCTTTTCATTTCTTCAATGTGTAGAATCTGTTTTCCCCCAACTGCTTCCCAGGCACCAAAACATGGCAGCCCACTGCTGTCACATAAATCAGATGGGTAAAATGCAGGGACTAATTTTCCACCTTAAAGGAATAAGAATTCATTTTAAAATGGATTTTTTGTTTCTTTAAAGTTTGATTAAAATGTTATAACAGTATTAAGAAATGCATGGAAAAGCTTTTATGAAAACCAAACAGAAGAAAATTTCACATGCAACCCATTTATAATTACGGAATTAGACTCAAATAGAAGCTCTGAGCAATGTTACATGAAGAGCCAATTGGGAGCTGGACGAGTTATAAGATTCTCCCAGACTTTCAATTGCTAGACTGGGTAAGAACCTGAAAGCTGGTTGTATTACCATCATGCACCTCCTGCAGGGATCTCCAGACAATGATTTACCAGTGGGTGGTCACCAGTTTAGAGCTAGACAGGTTGATCAGTTCACATTAAACCTGATGCCAGATATGAGGGACATTTTACTTTGTAACGTGACTGAAATAGGTTAATTTTCTGAGTATGCCAAATTCAATGACAGCATGAACAGAGGAGGTGTGTGTGTGTGTGTGTGTGTGTGGGGGGGGGGCTTCACATTTATTAAAGGGCAAGGAAGTTTATCCTCACCATCTTCAAGTTAAACAGACACATCCTCACAGCTCTCTGCTGCCACCAAGCTGCTGTAAATCAGACTGCAGCATCCCATAGGCACTAATGCAACTTTCACTTGTCCACTGATAACCTCTCCTCTTTAGTTTATAGGACATGGTCTCCATGGTTTCCAGAAAGAATTTTACATTTTTATCCATCTGACGACAGGACAGTTTTCCACTTTGCCTCCGACAATCCTAATGAGCTTTGGTCCAGAGAAGACGAGTGTTTATAGATCCTCTTTACATCTGGCTGCTTCTTTGCATGATAGAGCTTTAACCTACATTTGTGGATTTCAGGGTGAACTGTGTTCACAGACAGAGATTTCTGGAAGTGTACTTGAGTCTATGCAGTGATTTCCAGTAGAGAATCATTTCTGGTTTTAATGTGGTGCAGCCTGAGTGCCTCAAGATCACCAGCATCCAACCTTGTCCCATGCACACAGAGATTACTCCTGATTCCCAGTTTATTTTATTTATCCATTGCAGATCAGGAGTGTCAAACTTCAGTCCTCGAGAGCCACTATCCTGCAGGTTTTAGATGTTTCCCTACTCCACCACACCTGATCGAATTCAATTAGCTCCTAACGCTTGTCAAGTTCTGCTCAATGACCTACTAATTGTACTCAGTTGTGTTGTAGTAACCTGCAGGACTGCAGCCAAAGACCAGATTTCAACACCTCTACTCTAGATGATGGAATCAAAGTATTCACAATTTTACTTTGAATAACATTTGTCTGAAATTGTTCCACAATTTTTAGACTGTTCTCAGGTTGGTGACCCTCTGTCCATCTTCACATGTGACTCTAAAATCCACCTTTAATACCTAGCCATGTTATGGACCTTCTACCAGTTATCCTAATTAGCTGTCAAACGCTCCACCAGTTGTTTTTATTTGTACCAATTACTTTTACAGCCTTTGTTGCTCCTGTTGCAACTTGACAGATGCGTTGCTGCCAGTAGATAAGAAATGAGCCAATATTTTCAATTAAATAGTGAAACATCTTACTCTCAACATCCGATATGTTTGTTGTACTGGGAATAAAATTTGGGTTTATGTGATTTGGAAATCATTGAATTCTGTTTTATTTACATTTTACAGAGAGATCCAACTTTTACGGAACTGGGGTTGTATAAGTCAACCTTCTGACTGCAGTCCTTTCCATCATAATTGCAGCAACATTGTTTTTAATGTAATGATCTTTCTACTTTATAAAGGTAAATATCTTGTCTGGTGTCAGGTGACCGACTTATTTTATGAGGAAGAAGAGTCATTTTATATATAAAACATTTTGGAAACTGGACTGATCCCATTTATAACTGCTGTTAGTGAAAATCAGTCTCACAAACAAAAAAGTACATATGACTCATGGCTGAATATTTACTTTCATAAGAAAGCACATAGTGATGACAAATGAAAAAGCATAAAAGACATGCAGATTAATCCAGAACACTAGACTAGATGTAGAAGAGTATTGTATACATGAACAGATGAAGTTCATCATCCTCAGACTGGAGTCAAGTTGGCAATATTGGTAAATATTAAGAAAATAAACACAAATACAGAGGAGGAGGTCTTGATCCTAGGGTCAGGTGGAGCATGACACGATGGAAACAACGGCATAGATTTCATTCATGAGGTGAAACATCCATCATGGTAACAGTCCAGCTGAGCCACCAGTTAGGAGCAGTTCGATCCTGAAGCAACGTCTTCATCGTCAGGTGGACAGGCCACAAAGTCTGCCAACATGGATGCCATGGCTTCATCATCCTGCTAGGAGATGCAGAGACAACGTTTAGTAGAAGCTGGTGAAGGCAGAATCTGGACACACTGACCTGGCGGTGGGATAAACACACTGCTACCAGCAGCTGGTTAAAGCATTCAGATCATCTTCACATAAACACATTGCCTTTAACTAAATGATTAGCAGATTATAAAACCCCGTATTTGTCCAGATGGTGGGATTATCCGGTTTCCAAATACCAGGAAGACCTACAGAATTGTGGAGGATTCTAGACTTGCTTCTAGTATTTTTTATTTTACCTTTTTCTTTTCAGGACTTTGGCCAGCTTCCTCATCTGCCTTTCTGTCTTCCCTCTTTCTCTTCATTCCTTTGTCATGTTCTCCATCACTTTTTGACTGTTGTCCTTTTTCCTCTTCTCTCTTTGGAGGTTCTGCTTCCTGTTCGTCTCCTTGGTCAAGGTTGGTCTGCTCCTGGCCTGCAGTTTCCAGGTCAGTTGACTGTTTGGGATCAGCTGCTCCCGAGTCTCCTTCACTAACCCCTGGCTGCTCCTCCTGATGACTGGATGACTTCTGGTCCCTGGATCCATCTTCTGGTTCAGCTTCAGCTGCAGGTTCCTGTTGAGTTTGAAAAGAAAGCAGACAAAATTTATTTTTCTTTACTGAAAGAAAGCAGAGGAACCAGATCAGTTCCACACTTGGATAAACCGGTCCCTCTTTCTGACCCTAAAAGCCTGATCAACAATCCAACCACAGTTTGACGTGCCTGTTCCTGAACATCAGAAAGAGGACTTCTAGGGACCTCTAGAGACATTTATAAATAACTAGACACAACTACAGGCCTCCATAGACACCGAATGACCCCTAGAGACACATAGTGAAGCAAAAGGACCACTAGAGACAGCAAGAGACATATAGGGACTTCTAAAGACAACAAGGGTCAACAAAGAACTTTAGGAAAGGGGTAGGATACATATACATATATATATATATACATATACATATATATATATACATAGACATATACATATATATATATATATATATATATATACATATATATACATAT
>JBAMHW010000005.1:21968347-21993484 GCA_037177495.1 Rhadinocentrus ornatus | reverse complement strand
CCAAGGACCAAAAAAAGGGGGGGGAAACGGAACGGGTTTTTGGGGAAGGAGAAAACGAAAGTCAGGACCCCCCCCCCCCCCCCCCCCCCTCTCTCACCACACAAAGGGGGATAGAGGCTACCATCTAGTCATGTTGGAAAACGAAAGGCCTGTCCAGTAATTAGTAAGTAGTCCCAGGAATTTGTAAAATGGTCCTAAAAATATGTAGCATTGTCCTAGAAATTAGTACAGTAGTCCTAGGAATGAGTAACATAGTCCTAGGAATGAATCAAGCAATCCTAGGGATTAATGAAGTAGGAATGAGTAAAGTAGTCCTGGAAATTAGTAACACAGTTCTAGGAATGAACTATTAAGTTCAGTTTATTCTGGCATTCTGGACATTAAAGACAAAAAGAAAAAAAACACTGTCTGAAAAGGATTAGGCAGAAGCCTAAGCTTATTTCATTCACCCCTAGCGCATTATTAATTTTACAGGATTAAAACAGTTGCCAATGTTGTAAATTAGACCTTTTATAACACTAGCACTACTTTTGTGCCGAATATACTGTACCACAATAGTTTTACAAAGCTCAAATACAATCCACAGGATGCAAAACATTCAGTCATTGTCATTTTTCAGCTAGTATTCCTAGGAATGAATAAAGTAGTCCAAGGAATGAGTAAAGCAGTCCTAGGAATTAGTAAACCAAGGAATTATTAAAGTATTCCTAGGAATTTGCAAAGTAATATCTGATGAGGAACTGTGCTATAGACTGTTTCAAAGTTTGCAAACATTGTGACGTTTTTGGTGGGTGGACCTTAGCCTGGAGGTAAAAGCAAAGGCTAGAGGTATGCTATCAAGTGGCAGCTAACAATCTTCGGTGGCGTTTTAGTAAATGGAGGGTTTTCAAGCAAGTGGTTCTGTCTCTGAACTCTCAGAATATGTACAGACACTCACTTTACGGGACTGTGACAGCTATTTTAGAAAATTAGGTGGAAGCGACTGGCGACGGTGGACTGGCCAGACATCTACATGTACCTAATCAAGACACCATGTGTGTACAGAAAAAAGAAACTCAAACCATATAAAATCACTGGATGCTTACAACTATGTCATAAATAG
Source organism: Rhadinocentrus ornatus (assembly GCA_037177495.1). NCBI lineage: Eukaryota > Metazoa > Chordata > Actinopteri > Atheriniformes > Melanotaeniidae > Rhadinocentrus > Rhadinocentrus ornatus. Next base: position 21,992,382 of record JBAMHW010000005.1, on the reverse strand, counting down.
CCACGTTCAAATAAAAAAATACATCCATTTACATCCAGATCTTTGTGTGCTGCAGTCTAAAGGTTAGCATTTATGAGCTTGCTAATGTGCTGATAAAGGCAATGTTATAAATCCAACATTGTCCTTTATAATGTACAATTTTGTTAATTTGGACTCGATAACAATCACCTAACATTACATTTATCTTACCTTACCTTAAAGTGTGCTCTGCAAACACAAGAATTGTTGATTATCGGCTCTGTCTTGTCGCCTTATTGCATTCAGTTATAATTGTCTTCGTTTTTTTCTGAACTGATATCATAAAATTTTTTAATTTACTGCCAGGAATGTTTTTCCTCTTATTCTGGCACCCAAACACACAACAAGACGACATTTTAAAGTTGTAATAACACTTGAGATAGCTCGTTTCTACAGTGTTTTTTACGTGCTTTCCTTTTTGTTGTCTCCGGATACAGTAGTGACGTCACTGATTACGTAGGCCATGAAAGGGTCTATAGTAGAAGGTAAACGGTGAAACTAGAGCTGGGCGATATGACCAAAAAATAAAATCTCAGATTTTTTAATGAAATCCGATATCAAATCGATTTTTTTCTTTTCTTTTTAAAAAACATAATTAAACTTATTAAAAGCATTTATTTATTTTGTACTGCAATTCCGGTCCTGCTTTCCAGATCACTGACATTATTTACCTTCTATTAGCTGGCATTCATTCATATAAATTATATGAATGAATGCCAGCTAAAAGAAAACAATGTCATAACTTTTCCACCGTATAAATGACTCAATATCTTGCATAGAAATATGCAACACAACTGCATCCATGATCTCTTTCCATCTGGATCCTAATCATACAGGATCCACTGCGGTAATAATTCCCCTGATGTTGGTCGTGTCTTAAGGAGAGTTTGTGGGCTGAAGTTGACTTCTGCATCTCGTAGAGAGCAGCGTTTCTCACTGCAGTTATACGTACAGCTAAATCCCAGGCACGAGTGACGACTCACTTCACTGTAAATCTGTCAGACAAACACTGTTACAGTGTGGAGGGAGGACTAAGTCCGCTGCTAATTAACTAAGGAAAAAAAAATCCAGATTTTCATAAAAATAACTCGCCAGAAATGGAAAATCCGATTTATCGATTAATCGCCCAGCCCTAGGTAAAACAGACATTTTCCAGGTGTTTTAACAGAGGCGTTAAGCAGGTAAATATCTCTGGAAGCTACTTGCTGATGATGATAGATGCCTCCATCAAGGGTCAAGAGTCAAGAGAAACGAGGGATAGCTCCCAAATTCGCCTTGGAAACACCATGAGGATCAAGAAAGAAGTGAAGCCCAAGATAGTTTATGATAGGAAGAGTGAATACTTCACTATAAAACCGCCCTCCATCTTCATGGAAACTACTAGAACCTTCATAACTCACTCATTCTAAACAAAAACAGAGTCATGGTAGAACGCAGTAGCAGAGTTTTTTTAGAGCTGGAATAAAACATTTGACCACCAAACAGCAGAAGTAAGACATGATTTATTACTTTGACTGCTAGATCCCAGTTTTTGTCTCACAGTAATAAGACAGTCATCTTTGTAATCAGTCAAGTCTCTGCTTACATGTGACAGCTTGTCTGTGTGGTTTGCTTAGAGTGGAGAAATTAGTGGAAGCTCCAACATGGACAGTGCTGTTGTCATGTTTTTGTTACATTCCTATATAATTATGGGAATTATAAGGGAATTACATTCCCAAATTGCTTTGGAGTTTAGCTGTGTTTGGTTTGGATGCCAATGCTTGGTAGAATCTTTTAGTTGCGTTTCTCCTTGTCATTTTGTTATGCTACATCTTAGGATTGCTGCTTCCCGGTGTGTATAAAGATCTTCTGTATTGTAGGATCTCATACTGTTCACTGTAATTTTGTGTGTTGAACATTCAGGTTCGAGGATCAACAACGTTTTGGACTGATTGGAATTTTTTATATGTTCAACAATATTAATCCTGAAGAACACAACCCCAATTTAAAAAAGTTGGGTAAAATGTAAAAACCAGAATTGATCAACCTATCTTTTATTCCCAGTAAAACAAAAACAACATATTTCATGGAGAATGTTAGCTCATTCTGAATATAATGGCAGCAACAAATCTAAAGTTGCAACAAGAGAAACATAAGGCTGAAAAAGCATTTGACAACTTATAGGTTAACTGGCAACAGATCAGTAAAATGACTGGGTATAAAAGGAGCATTTCAGAGAAGCCGAGCCTCTCGGATGTAAATATTGACCGAGGTTCACCAAGTCTTAAAAACCTCCCAGAAGAAGAAGGGAGGCTACACAACGGTAAACATCAACCAATTTTGGCAATTTTCCCAATAATAGAGCTGTACTGTATATCTGGTCCAATCCACCTTAAAATTTCCTCCATATTACCCTTCTCTGGTGTCTCACCTCTGTCTTGAGGCCCAGCAAAGATGTGAGGATTCCCAGGATGGAGTTGAGGCCCACCTCCCTGGTTAGTTCTGGTAGCTGGCGAGAGTACTGCAACAGGTCTTTCAGAATATTTACAGCAAGCTGGATGGTCTGAACCGGAGCCTGAGACTGGACAAACAGAGGTGTTTCAGGTTTCTGCACCATCACAGTTCAATTTTTATAGTTATTACCTTTAAGACAGAGATAGTTTTAAGTAGTTACTGACGAGGGAATAAAACGATCACTAAGGCTGATCAAAATAGGATGTAAGAAACCAATTGCTGATTACAAGTCACCTTGAGCATCATATCTACATGCCTCCATGTTAACATTAATGCTATCTTCTCAGTTTAATCTAAAATATTACCATGAGAAATCATCATTCTTTTCACTTTGAGTGTGCAAACACAAGTGCTCTGATAAAAAAAACAAGCAAATATACAAAAAACAACAACATGGCATACTAAAAGATACTTGCACTGTAACGACACTAAACTGAACTGTGTAAGTCCATCAGTGATTCGGGCGAGTTAGCATGTCCTGTCCTGCGGGTTTTAGATGTTTCCCTGCTTTAACAAACATGACTGAAATCAATGGGTCATTTTCCAGAACTTGACAAACTTTGGATCTATTTGATTTGAATCAGGTGTGTAGGAGCAGGGAAACATCTAAAACCTGCAGGACTGCAGCCCTGAGGACCATAGTTTGACATTCCTGTGATAGATTATAGTTGATGGCACTACTATAGTTACACGGTGGCATTAAAGACTTTCTGGTTCTGATCAGAAGATGCAGAGTCACCACTAATTTAACGAATCAAATCAATTAACAACAGCCTGATTCGATTAGATTAAATCAGATTCCGTATTATTTCATTAACAAGTTTTACGATCACACTCATCTTCGAGTCCTCGTATTCTCAATGCTGACACAGTCACTGCATCATCCTGCGGGTTTATACACCGAGATCTACATTTGTTTAGGTTTTGTGTGTGCGTTTCTGGTACTCTGGTTTTTGCTGATATACATCTTTGTTCGTTTCTTTTCTTCCAGCTTGCTCGTCTTTTATACAAGTTGAAGCTCATGATAATTGTAATCATTGTTTTCCTGTAAAAGTCGTCGTAAATTCTCTGATGGGTTTCTGTACAGGTGTAGCAGCTGGTTGGTGTTTGCTTAGACTGAAGGGTTGTTGCCTTTAATCTATTGAATCTCTCTCTCCTCTTCCTTTTCATTTCTGTTCACACTTCTCCTGTTTGTTTTCTGTCCCCTTCGGTAAGGTCCAACAATATTATTTAACAACTGTAATTCAAATAAATAAATAAACAATTTAAATGAAAAAATGTGATTATCAAGAGGAGCCTTATACCATTAAGCTCCGCTTGGCAAAGCAAAAAACAACAAAGACCAGTTATCCTCCTTGTTTATAAAGTTTCTAATATTATTTTTCTAGCCCTGAAATTGATTTTATTTATTTATTTATTTTTATTGTCCGGTGTTCAGAAACAAAGTTATTATCCAAATTTGGCATCATATCCACGAGAGAAGCTATTTTTTCTTTTTTAATTCTTTTTTTTTTTTAACTTGTCCTGTCCAGCATCGTAGCAAGCCGATGATGAGAGAAGCCGTTTTGGACGAAAGCGAAACAAGCAACCTTTCAGTTGTATATATACGTTAAAGGTGTCATCACCTGGTCTTCTCATGTATCCAATGTACTCTAAGTGTCTTAAATATTATTTCGAAAACTTAATAAAAAATTTTTTTTAAATCAAACAGAGCTTGTTCTGACCCTTTGCTCATACCACAACTTTGTCTTGTGAGAGTTCATGCAAGCTTTTGACTAATGGTAATGGGGTGCGCGCTGATTGGTCGCAGGGAGGCCAGAGTCGAAAGGGACATCCAACATGGATGGTGTAATGCAGCTCAGTGATGGTCAGGCAATGTCTGACCTGTCTCGTGTTGATGACTACCTGGATATTCACTAGGATACTAGTTAGTATAACTCCAGAAGACAGATCCCAAATCCCGGCAGAACTTGAACAGGATCTGTTTGGGCAATTATCATCTAGTCAGAAGTCCCTCTGTGATGTCACTGATCGGATTAGCTGTGTGATGAATTCACAGTTCACCTGTCTGATCGAAGACGATCAGGTCTACTAGAGTGTGATGTGGTGCTCTGTGATGATAAATAAAGCAGTGAAGTGATTTTCGCCACAGGACGCTGCAGGACAACGTCTCCAGGAATGAAGATGAAGTCAGAGTATCATCAGAAGGAATCAGAAACAGGGTTTTATGGTCAAAAAGTTACGTAGTGTGTTTGCATCGTACCTGTATGACCTGCTGCAGGGAGCGCAGCCAGGAGAGGCAGTGTTGCTGGAAGAGATCACTGGAACTGTCCTTCACCAGGACAGACAGCATACACAGTCCTTCAAACCTGTTCAACATATACATCTGATTTTTCAGGACAGTCTCAGTTATCAGATTATGAGGTTAAAATGATGTCAAATAAATGTATTAATACATACAGCACCATAAAGGCCAACCAAAACCAAAAAAACAGTATTAAATTTTAGAAACACTGTATAGAAATATCACACAAGTCACTTCAGCAGTTTTCCAGGCATCACCTAAAGCACTGTTTCTCAATCCTGGTCCTTGGGGACCATTGTCCTGCATGTTTTAGAGGTTTCCATATTTGAACACATTTACTCAAATGAATGACTCATTGGCAGGCTTGCAAAAACTTGATGAGCAGTTAAATTAATCTGAATCAGGTGTGCTGAAGTTGGAAAGAACTAAAACATGCATGGTAGTAGTCCCTGACGACCAGGACTGAGAAACACTGACCTAAAGGATAAGCTACCCATCAGAATTCACCCCACAGAGTTACACACTACCGTTCCTGAGAAACTGGTTATCATATACGTGACAGCGCTCGTGGTCTAGTGGAGTTTTATGGGTTAATGTAAAAAATTTTCCTGCTGAGGAAAAAAAACCTAATGTTATTTTCTCTTTATTTAATCCCTGTTAAATCCAGAATAAAATTCAAAAATTCTTCTCCTTACATATAAAGCTCTACTTGAAGCTCTATTGGATTTTTATGATCTCAGGAGGTCCAAATTCTACCGTCAGAACACTTTACTCTCAGATTGCAGGTTTACTTGTGGTCCTTAGAGGTTCTAAAAGTAGAATGGGATGCAGAACCCTCAGTTATCAGATGTCTCTCCATGGAACCAGCACCAGTTCTGTTTCAGGAAGCAGACACCATCTCTACTACTGATCTGTTTTCAAACTTTCCTTTGTGATATTTATGTCTGGCTTGGTGATCTTTATCCTTGCCTTTAGTTCTGCTGCTATAGGCCAAGGGTGCTGGGAAACGTCTCATGAGGACCTGGTCTGCACCCTGCTCTTTATGCTCCATGTAGAAATATCTGACGTTGTTGTCATCATTTTCTTCATCATGTGTTCTATCCCTGGCTTAGAGGTATGATGCTGGTTGACCCATCTTTTCTGTTTTAATTGAACTACAATTAACTGTACAATTAAATAAAGATTTATAGCGTTATATTAAGACACTGATTTATTATACTTGATATGAATCAATCATTTCTCACCTGGTTTTGCTCGAGCTCACTTTAGCATTGGTAAAACCCACGAGAGCAGCCACGTCGCTCGCGCTCTGAAAAGAAAAATAAAACATATTTATATTAGTTAACTGTAAAAAAAACAACAAATTTACCATCAAATGGGATCAACTCAGACAGAAACAGCAGTGTTGCATCTCCTGACGTCTCCGATCAACAAAAGCTGGACCAGCCACAACAAGCTAACACAGAGACGGCTCTGGAGCCCGCGAGCTCCTCCCCAAGGTCCTACCTGTGTGGGGAACACGCCATGTTCCCTGTACTTGGCCAACGCATCAGGTAAATACTCCGGACGCTGCTCCTTCAGGACCAACACCAAACCTTCAGTGATGCGCATAGCAGAGGAGCCATGCAGCCATGCCGACGCAGCCATTTTCCCTCTCCGCCAGGCTGACGTCACTTTCCTGCGACTGTAGGACGCCAGATTTCAACTGTGACCTCACCTTCTATACCCGTTTCAAAAGTTAGTGCGCGTGTACACTACTTTGTACGGCGAAACAAGTGGGGGCAGATCAAGTTGGCAGGAAACAAAATTAACAAAGTAGCCTAAACCGAGAAAGATATATAATTTCTATTTCCGGTACTCTATTTTGACAGGGTGTGCCAAATAGTCAGAAAACCAGAGTACTGTGCCACAGAGAACGTGAAAAAAACTAATGGTGTTTCATGATTTTTAAAATATATGTTTAATGATTTTATTTGCATTTTTATGTATTTTGGGGATATGTGTACAGGTTGTGTGCAACAGTTATCGTGGATCAGATCATCTGTGTAAAATGTGTATAAGATTTGGCACTGTTTACTTCAAGAAGAATTAGTTCTTGTCATTATGTGAACTGTGTTGATGTATTATGAAGGCATTAGAGGGCACAGCTTTGAACCCAACACGAATTTCTCTACTGTGACAATAAAGTTTATTTTATTGTAACAATTGTGGTTTTCTGTCACGGGCATGCACAACTAAAGGTATGCCTCACTAAATCTTATGTTAAATATCTGGAGCGCCATACAGAGGAGGAAGATTGTACAGGAGACCACATGAACAGAAACCTGTATTCTAATAATCTGCTTCAATTTAAAATCTTTGAGAATATACTGTCTTCTGGTTTAATTAGGATTTTTTTTTTTTTAGTCTTTATGTAACTTTGCTGTCAGAAAATTGCACTTTTTTTTAATACTGTCTCAGTTCAGGGACATTCTTTGTGTACATGTGCTTTAATCAGTTTGTCGTACACCCTTCGAGTACAATTGTGATTAAATTTGATGCAAAATTCACACAAGAAAACACATTTTCAAAGTCAGTCAGTCATTATCTGTACCGCTTGTTCCCATTAGGGGTCGCGGGACATTTTCAAAGTAATTTATAAAATGCAAAAATACCCAAACTCCTTTCAAAAACAGATTCTTCATGAAAACAGATTTTCTATTAAGTATTGCAAACTGATTGTTCCATAAAGGTGTATTATGTGGAGTGAAATTATATTTATAAATGATTTTCCAGTGAAGAATGACCTCTTGATGAAGCCCAGACATTTTGACAGCCCAGGTAACTTGTTGCACTCAATATCACACCGTAACAAAAAAAATCTATTCCTCACTTCTTTTTAAATATTAAATTGGGTATGATACACCAGAACTGGTTACTGTGTTCAGAAAGGATTTTAACTACCGGTACTTAAGAACATACCATTCATCACATAGAAGTCAAGAGGGAACCCAACAACATTAACAGAAACAGTCTTTCCTGGTATGACAATTCTTTGCACTTCCGGTACTCTATTCTGACAGGGCATACCAAAACACCGGTGTTTTTTTTTTTTTTTTGTCCTACGCATGCGCATTATCCAAGCGTAATCTATATAAATGGGTAATGCTATATTGCGCAGAACACCGTACAGAGGAATGTAACAGCGCAGTGTGTTTTAACGGGTGTCGGTGGGCGCTTTGTTGTTGTCTGGTTTTGTTCCTTCAGTGTTTTACGGTGGACCAGGTGAAGTAGTCTCAGATTTTTGGTTTCCTTACAACGACCCGAGTGGATCTGAATCACCGTGTTTGACACAGGGCTGCTGACTGCAGCTTTTCCTGCTTCCTGATGGCTAACGAGCGGCTTCGAGCTCTGGAGGACGTGGAGAAGGAAATAGCCATGGTCCTGCAGTGTGCCGGTAATTAATATTTAAATAGAAGCAATAGCATAAGCTACTGTTGTTGATTCGGTTATAAAATTCATCATTAGCCACAGTCGAGAACAAATTTATTGTCCTTTTAATTGGAATAATCACCTCATCCTGGACAGTAGTTCATTTTTGTTGTTTATAAATCAGGTAGTTTCAGCTCAGAAAACTACTAACATAGAAATAACTGAAATATTGAAAGCTTAAAGCAACGCTAACCCTGTACGAGTTTAAATATGAAAATACAAGACATTATTCTCCCATAATTCCATGCGGCGACAACATTCAAAAAGCGCTGAGTATTCAGCTGAAGATATTGGACCCATTAGACGAAGACTGTTGCTGTGTTTCTGCAACAAGGAGGGAAACAGTTCATCAATATGGAAATGTCAGACATGTTTACAACTGGCGTTCCCCCTCTTTAGTGGCCAAAAACAAACATTATCTATTTTTAGAGTAATGCTGTGATTTTCTTTAAGCTGGCCTTGTTCTGTCCCCACAGGTAACATCATCCTGGAGTTGTCCAAGGACAAGCACAACGCCAGTCAGCTGGACAGACAACTGATCCAGTTCCAGAACTCCATGAACCGGGTAGAGAACGAGCTGAGTTCCCAGATTCGCTACCTCACACAGGTCAGGCACATCTCTGGACCTGGTTATCTATGGGTAAAGAGACAGAAAAGTGAAAAATGTTTACATTTATGATGTCAGCATTCATCACATTATCAGAACTTGCCTGAAAAGTTGCCTGTGAGAGCTGTCAAGAGGTGACGTCTTCAGAGAACGCAGCACAGAGTTGGTCTGAACAAAGAAAACCAACCACCTCATAGTTGCTGCCATTGAGGAAGGATGATGATCCGATAGTAGTTTTATGTGTGAATTTTTTTAAATGTCGATTTAGGAAATTATTTTACACACACAAATAACCCTTGCCCCCCTCTGGAGGTCCCACAACTCTATAATAAAACTGGAAAAGTACCATACTTTCTTGTATCTGCCTACGATGGGAAATCAGGTGAATCTGGAGAAATCCAGTAAAAGTGTTAAAAATCACAACTTTTCTTCCAAATGAAATTCTGATATTAAAGAATGAATGGTTTTAACCAGGAGCGGCTGTGAAATTGAAATATGTAGTTTAAATGGAAGCCGATGGGACATTGTTGGCCATAAAGGGCCAAGGGAGTTTGATATCTGATACTACATAAAATATCCTGATGACATCAGATCATGGCTGCACAATATCAGGAAAACACACAGTAACACTGTTGAAAGTTGCCCTGATGATGTGATCTATGAGAGCTGAACGAATATTGCTATTTTATGATTTTATAGTAGTGTTTTGTGTGTGGACATTTTTGGCCTTAAAAGTGACCAGTGGGAGTAAAATGCACCAACAGTGTAGGAAAAAACAAAACGAGAGAAAAAGACTTGATTTTAGAAATGTGACTAATGCTAATAGTTATATCACAGCCCAAATTATCATCACATCAAGAAAGTTGAGAAAAATGTACAAAGATACCCAAGGAGGACTTGGTATGGGTTTAGAGCTCATCCTGATGAGGATCAGTTTGAGAACTAGTCCTTTCTTTTGAAAGAAAAGACTAGTTCTGGTTTTCTAGCTGATGGGTGTAAACAGAAGTTAACTCTCTTATCTTTTCATCCAGGTGGCTACTGGTCAGCCTCATGAAGGCTCCACCTATTCAGCCAGGAAGGACTGTCAGATGGCACTGAACAGAGCAGAGTATGCAAAGGTCAAACTGGGGGAACTGGGACGAACTTGTGAAGCCATGCTGGAGCAGCAGCAGCCGCAGATATAAGACCAGCTGATGGTGGAGATGACTGGATCTCCAGCAGATCCTGGTTTAACTATATGGACTTGAGTTGACCACCAGATAGGTTCAGACTTTTTTCATAGATGCTTTGACTTTAGTTTATAAAAAAATAAAGAAAAAAACCCAAACAAAAGTGTTTTTATAAAGAATGAATTTCTAAATACTGATGTCTGAGTGTGGTTTGTTCTTTTTAATTATCCTTGCTAAGCAGAATAATTCAGGTCAATTTATAATAACTGTGCTCATATAAACCAATTCATAAAAACGATAACCTAGCTAAGGAAGCCAAAGGGCTAGATCAGACAGTTAAGTGCTGGGCGGAGAAAATCTGGACTTTAAAATGCGGACAGAGGTGATGAAAAGAGAATAAGTTGGATATTTGCACCTAGGCTTAGTTTTCTATATAGTTGCCTATCTGGTAAGTAATTATCTGCATTTATCTTATTTTTCTAAACATGAAACTTTTCTTTTAAATGGTCACATGTCTGTTTTAAAGTGTTCAATCTGACCAGATTTCAATTATCTGGTATAAATCAGGTGAGAACATGTTCTGGATCCAGCTAACATTCAGGGCTCAGAGTAAAGTAGTGGATTAAACATTATTAAACCATTTTAATGGCACATAAGATTTTCTTTTGCTTTTAGTACAATCCAACCAGAAATCTCTAGAAACACGTATGTAATGAATACCACTGTCATCACTTCCGGCCGCCCGGCTGAGAATAAAGGAGCGGACCCACAAATTACATTCCGGTGTTGTGCCCTAAAGTGAATATCTGGCAAAAATTGATAATACGGCCGCGGGAGCGCGTGCTGCCTGTTAGCGTCGTTTAGCTCAGCTTCTCTCTGTGTCTGTTGTCTGCGGCTGTTCCACTCGGTGTAAAACCGACATAATACGCGAATGACTAATTTATTAACACTGCAGATTAGGAGGTGCTGTAATCAGAAACTATATCCAGGCATGTTGCTGCTTCACTGTTTAGGTTTCATGCGTTTGTCTCATGCTTGTTTATTGAAAGTATGTAAAGTCCAGTAAGTATATGATTTGTGTGTTGATTTACAGAGTTTATTTTCCACTGATGTTCATGACTTTCATGGTTCATGGTGATGTTCATGATTTTATTTATTAGAGTACATTTCTTGTTCATAAAATGCAGAATCTACATTAAAGTGGTCTGATATCAATCAAGAGTTATACCTTGCAGATTACTGGCCAAGTAATATCTTACACCCACCTCTTATTCTTTTAAGGTGGAATTTGGCCTCAGAATAATCGTTTTAACTTATAAAACTTATATTTTCTGAACATATCACAGATGTATTTTGGCCATAAACTATAGTGTTCTTTGTCTTCCCCAGGACGACATGTTAAAGATGAGCTTCACCCAGACTTTGTACCATCTATATTCCCTCATTGTCAACATCTATTATTTTTCCTAACTGCTTTATGTATGCCACATTTTAAGTTTTGATTATAAATAAACACATATTGAACCATCTTTTGGTCTTTTTTGACTGCCTGAAAGACACATTTTACTTATGAATATGCACCAAAATAACAATGTCAGATCAAAATCTGGAATCAGAAATTAATTTGTCCTGTTAAGTGTAGAAAATACAAATGTTTATCTTACCAGAAATCTAGCATGCAATGATTTGAGGAAAAGATATTACAACAAATCTGACGTGGGAATCTTTTTATATACTATGACTGGTTACAGTAGCAATAACAGATGCTTGTGGGTGATTCTGTTTTGGGTTTTTTTAAGTTCTCAATATCTCTGGTAAGCAGCTCCTACACAATGTGTTTCCTCCAGAATGCTTCAAGTTTTGGAAGCAAAGTGACAGAATTTATTTTCTTTGAGTATGTGGCAGCAGGTTATTCCATCACAAATTTTTACTAAGAAAAAACACTGAAACACCTCATACAACTACATTTGTATTTGCAAGATCGGGACACTGAACATCTGGCCATTGAGTTGGTTCATCTACACATGTATCGGCGGGGAGATGATAAGGGCATTCCTTTAATCCTACTGCCGTTAGCTTCATCTCGTATCTTTTTTGAGCCTTCACATTGAGGCTATCAATATAACTGAATGACATGCTTAATTATTTTATATTATAAATCAGTGGTAAAAACGTAAGACTATGACGATCTTTTGCACACTCTAACATAGACGCTAGTCAGATTGTGGGTCAGTTTTCACCGAAGACTAGTTTGTGGTCACTTGACTTTTGGGTTGTGACAGGTTTGCGCTCACCCATAGTCCAAACAAAATATGAAACTTCTGTTCACCAAAACAAGAAACAATCTTATCTTACAATATAACATGCTGTCAGTAACATTTTATCCTCAGTAGTGGAAATGGCATTTTTGCGATGGAGAATAATTAGTTAAATTACCTGGAAAAGAGTAACGCAGTTAGCAATGCTGTTTATTTGAACGCCAATACTCCCATCACTGATTAAATGTAAATATCTTGATAATGTAATTGTATTTTTTGTACTAAAACAAAGAGAAGAATGTGGAGTTTTCGTTATTAAACATGTTGTTAAAACACGCTCACATGGACGAATTAATATAATCTGACAAATTTACACAATAATAGATTTGACAATTTTCTGCCAGCATTACTTCCTGGCTTTTAATACATCAGCTGTGTTGCTTTTGGCCTGTCTGATATGTTTGAATTCTTCATATTTTTAAGAAAAAGGTACACATATTTCACAGCCAATAAAGGGGCTGAGGAGGGACGCAAGACAAGTTCAGGGCAACCGCTACAACACCTCACCCCTGTGGAGAAGCTTGCAGTGAGCATCAGCTGGGACCACCCAATGATGGAGGGCATCCCGGGGGCACATCCTCTTTTTGGATATTTGCACAAGCAGACCTTAAAATGGAACACTCATAATTCATGATCGAGGTAGGAAATATATAGAGAAATAGGCCAAAACGAACAGCCTGTCAGTGAATTGTGACATTGCATAACAAAGTCTTTCTATTTTCAGGCAATGAAGCATGTAATGGGGAAGTTGCCAGACAATAATTGAAAAAAACAAACAAACATTGAAAGCAGAGTTGCCTGTTAAGTTAGTTCAGACAGATTTGATCATGCACATGGTGACCTTCCCTCAAATCATTTTGCTGGAGATAAGGTGGTCATTGCCTGGACAAACCTACCCCCTACCAGGCTATGTTTACAGCATATGTTTCCGTTGTAACTTACCAAGATAAGTTATTTTGGAAAAAAAAACCCAAGATTACCATTTAATCTAGGTTAACGTAGCCAGTTAAACCAGCAAACCCGCTTTTTGGAATACTCTCCATGCGTCAGGTCTGCTTGGAATTCTGTCTTCCATTGAAGGATGTCAGCTTCCTCCAGTAGAAAAGTTTGCTCTGTCCTTTCTTACAGATATTTCTATGTTGAACTTTCAGTCTTCTGTTGTCTAGCTGAACTCCCAGATACTTGTATTCCTCCACCATCTCCACCTCTTCTCCCAGGATGAAAACAGTGTTTTGTTTACTCTTGTTCCTCTTAAAGTCAACAATCATCTCTTTTGTTTCGTATGAATTCAAGATGAGGTGATTGTATCTGCACTTTCTCACAAACTGACCAATTCTCTGTACTCAGCTTTTTGTCCGTCACTGATACACCTCACAACTGCAGAGTAATCAGAGTATTTCAGCAGATGACAGGACTCAGAGATGTATTTGAAGTCTGAGGTGTACAGTGTGAAGAGAAACGGTGAGATTACAGTCCCTTGTTGTGCTTCAGTTCTGCTGACCACTATCTCAGACACAACCTTTTTTAGACTCACAAACGGTGATGTGCTTGTTAAGTAGTTAAAGGAGTCATCAACCAGAAATTGCACTTTTTAAAGTTAAAACATGTATTGGTATTGGACCAAAGTGTTAACTTCCCTGAAAGCCTGTTTTTGAAAGATGGTCAATGTGGGAAAGCAAGTGCTTCCCTGCCAATTAATTTTTCTGGATCAGGAGAATAGAACCCGCAGCAGGTGATCGATCAGAATCACACAGATGTTCTTGACCAATTCTTCATTCCACCACAAGTCCAATCCGGTATTACAGCCGTCTGGTGAATCAGTGGTTCTGAATGAATTAAAGCAATCCACAAAGAACAATTTTAGTGGCATGTAATACAGATGTTAAAAAAATAGAGCAAACATAACTGCTATAATCACTCTGAACATAAGAGTTACATAACTAAAACACAAGGGAGCAACTGGCAAGCTACAGACAGAAATGGCTTCATGATCTAATGAAGCGTTGTATCATTCCTGAGGCAACACTGCCATCATGTGAAGAACGTTCACTCAGCCTCCCCAAACTGCTGAGTCCTACCTGTGTCAAACACAGCGCTACTCCCAAGTTACAGTGCCAAAATGTCGGTCACAATAACACGAATATCAAAGGAATGTACATGATAACCAGAATATTGATAAACTTAGCGGCTACAACTAACTTTACCAAACAAACTTACTTAGCTCTACAGATATGCACCAGAATATTGTTAACCAAAATAATTATTACACTCGGCAAACAGTCTCACACTCACTTGCACTAGACACACTTCCATCAGATGACAGCAGTTATTACACAAATTATCTGGAATAAGTTGCAGCGCTCCAGTAGAGGAGCAGCTTGTTACTATGCAGACTCCGTCTGATTAAGAGGCAAAAAATGCTGCTGTGCTCTGATTGGCTGGTGGTTGGGTGAAGCGCAAGTGGGGAGAGAGAGCTTAGGATGCCTTTCCTACGCAGTATGGTCGCTAGAGGGGGCCATTTTCACAGCCGCCCCCAAATTTCTACGAGAAATCTGAATTAACAAAATTGCCCTCTAGTTACAAAGGGTTATTACCGTGGGAAATAAGTCTTAACTTTTAGTAAGAAAGAATGACTGATATTCAGTCTGGCAGAGCTGGGAGTTGGATGATTCGCGTCACTGGCCGTGTGTAGGTGCGGTCACACACTGTCACCTCGGCTGACCTTACTTGTCCATCGAGTCCGGTGGAAACATCAGAGATTGTTCCCACTGGCCAGTGTGAACGAGGTAATTGAGGGTCCATGATCATGACAGTCTTACCCACATGCAGATTTGGCTTCTCTGTGTTCCATTTCTGTTGAGCCTGAAGGCTGGGAAGGTAGAACCTGATGAAGTGTTGCCAGAAGTGGTCAGCAAGAATCTGACTGCTGGTCAGAATTTCAGACTCCGGATAAACAACCTGTGGAAGAGAGGAATCTGGACGTCCAATCAGTAGAGAGTTTCGTGTGATGGGATCAGGGTCAGCAATGTCAGCTGATGTGCAACCGAAGGGTTTAGAGTTCAGTATCCCCTTAACTTTGATTAGTAGGGTCCTCAGCACCTTTTCTGTCACTGGTTGCATCCTGTAAGGCTTGCTTTAAGGAGCGGATCTCTCGCTCCTAGCTTCCACCAAAGTGAGGAGCGTGGGGAGGATTGTATCTCCAATGGATCGGCTGGACAGAAGATCAATATACACTGCTCTCGTGGTCATGCATTTGAATAGTATACACCAGCGTTTCTCATTTCTTCGCCCGATTTTGACCAGATGGGGGCCAAAACAGTCAACGCCTGTGGAGAAGAAGGCTGGTTTGTGGAGGCGTAGCCTCACTAGGGGTAAGTCGGCCATCTTGGGAATAACTGGTTTACTGCACCATTTCTGACATTCTGGGCAGTTGTGTTGATGACGACGAATGACCTGCCTTCCACGTGGAATCCGCCTAATCTCAGAAAAGACTCTCTCGGGCCCCGGGTGATGTAGTTTCGCATCAAAATCCTGAATAAACAGCTTCGTGATTGGGTGTGTGGCATCTAACATGACCAGATGAATAGTCTCTGGTTCAAGCTGAGTACAATGCCGTAAGCGACCACCTACTCTGATGAGCTCATCATTCCCATCAAATTCTGGAGCAAGAGTAAGAAGTCGACTGCTGTTGGGAACCAAGTTTCCTCCCTTTAGCTGGGCATAATCAATGGGGTAAGAAGGTCAACGAAGGTAGTGAACAGGTGTGAGAGGTGGAGATGATGTAGCAGTGAGGCCACTTTGGCTTTCTCAGTTAAGTCTGTTTTGAGCAGTTTGGCCACCTGAGCGCCTGTTGAAGCAGCACAAAGTTCTAGTCCTGGTATGGACTGCTGTTTCCTGGGGGCAACTCTCGACCGTGCAGTGAGAAATGCCACTTCGACTTCACCAGCGGGATTTTCTGTTCTGAGATATGCCACAGAACCGTAAGCTTTCTCGGAAGCATCACAAAATACATGTACATCCCGTCGGCTAGTGGAGGTGTACAGTGCAGGGCTGGTGTAATATCTGGGCAAGATTATGCTTTGCAGATGGTGCAGCTCATTCTCACATTCATTCCATGCCTGAAGCAGGGGTTCTGGCAGTGCTGGGTCAACCCAATCTCGTTTCTTTTCCCGCTGCTGTTGGATGATGATTTTTGCTCTTGTGGTGTAAGGTACAAGAAACCCAAGGGGTTCATACTGGCTGGCTAACACCTTGTAAATAGACCGCATGGTGGGTTTCTCTGCTTTCACAGCTTGGGATCTGTAAGATAGGGTGTCGGCTTGGCACTGCCATCGAAGGCCTAGGGCTGTCTCTTGTTGGTCTGACTGACCCTGTTAAATCCACTTCTCTGTACTATCTGATCTTGCCTCTGCGGGAATGTGACGGATAGTGTCAGGGTGATTACTGGCCCATTGTCTCAGCTCAAACCCACCCTGGGTCAGGAGAAACTGTAGCTGGTCGACCAGGGCTTTAGCATCTGCTTTAGAGGCAACACTTTGTAGACAGTTGTCTACATAAAAGTATTTCAGCACTGATTCCCTGACTGGATCTTCAGGCTGGGTGTGGTCTAGAATGTGTTTTTGGAGTGCATATATTGCACAGCAGGGGCTGCAAGTTGTGCCAAATGGGAGCACTCTCCATTCATAGACTGTAGGTGGCTCTTCACGCCCCAGATTTCTCCAGAGGAATCGGAGGAGTGGCTGGTCTTCTGGTAGGAGCCTGACTTGGTGAAACATTCCTCGTATATCACTGCTCACTGCCATTGAGTGTTCTTTGAAGGGCAGGAGAACAGAAAGCAACGAGGGTCCCAGGGTTGGTCCAGGCAGCAACAGCTTATTTAGGTTGAAGCCCTGGAATTGGAATGAGCAGTTAAAGACTACACAGTGCTTCCCATTATGCTCCACAATGTGAAGGGGGATGTACCAACTGCTTGGTGTGTCTTCTGAACCTGGCTCCAGCTTGACGACATATCCAGCTTGCTCCAACCTCTGGATCTGTGCAATGGAAAATGCACCTGTGGAGCCTTAATAAGCCTCTTCTCTATGCTTCTGAGCTGAGGAAGCACAGCGTCTTTGGGTGCACAAAGCTGAGGGAAGTTCTTTACACGGAGAAGTGGGGTTGCATAGCGATGGATGCCACTGATCTCTACACGTTCTGTCTTTTCACTAAGGCATTTGATGGCTTCCTGATCTTGATGTGACCGCATACTGACCTTCACATTTATTCAGGGAAGAACATCCATTTGCCAAAACCTTTCCACATGCTGGTAAATATCAGCTGGTGGGGCCCCGATATGATGTGAACAGGCAATGTTGTCTCATGAGGGACTGTTTAAGACCTCGGGTTGGGCCTTGAAGAGTCCACCCAAGGCGGGTCCTGACCCCCTTCGGTGCCCCTGGTGGCCCTGCATGCACAGGCTCAACCGGTGTTATCAAGTGAAAATGGTCATTACCGATGAGCACCGGGGATAGGTGCCTTCAAAGGGTTCAATGGGCAGGTTTCTAAGGTGTTTGAATTTCCACTGTAGTGCTTTCACTGGGTAGGTGTGCTCACCCAAACCAAGTCTTGGTGCAGTAAATGCCCCTTTTATCTTAAAAGTCTGTTGTGGTGTACTTGCCGGTGAGATGGAGAATGACACGGTCGCTCCGTGGACCATCTGCAGCTCCTGTCTTACTGTCCGGAGGGGCAAGTTCTCAGGTTGACCGTGGAGACCCAGCTGCTGAGCTGCAGAGTGGAGAAGCAAGGTGCATTCTGAACCGTCATCCAAAATGGAATATGTCTCCAGACTTTGATCTCCGTATCTGAGGACCACTTAGCCGACTTTAAGCCAGACACGGTCTCCCTGTGGTGGGTTACCAACATACAGGACCTCTTCTGCTTCAATAGTAGGGCCTGGTTTAGCTGCACCTGATTTAGCTAGCTCAGACTTATGGGGCACCTTATCAGATTTAGCTGAAGACCTTTCACTGATCTCATGCAGGGCAAGAAGATGTCGGTTATTGCAAGCCTTGCAGCACATTTTCAGGTCACATTCAGCTGCTCTGTGATGTCTGCCACAGCGCCAGGAGCGGATGTTATCCTGAATCCAGGTGCGTTTCTGGGTGGCACTAAGAAGCTTGAAGTTAGCACAGTTGTTTAAGGAATGCTTATTGTTGTCGCAGAATGGATAGTACTTTTTTGAATTTTGACTTGTGGGGGCTCTGACTGGTTCCCCTGCAGATTTAGTATCAGCATCAAGTAGAAGGAATGATGCCTTTGTTGGGGGTTTGGTGCACCTTTGCATATCCTTGCTCTTAGGGTTAGCATCCCTCTTGGATCCCTTGCAGTACAATATCATGTCTTCTTGAACCTGATGTTCGTACTCTAGCAAGTCAGCTAGATCTAGGAGAGTTGGAACAGGTATCCTTAGTGGATGGATGAAACGACGAAAGCTGGCTCTGAGTGTGGCAGCTTACCCAATAAGCGTGAAACATGTGAACCACAGTCCACCAGGAACACAAAGGAAGGAGGTGTGTGCTTTTTTATTAATGAACATTGGTGCACGGACAATGTTATAATAAATGAAACCTGCACTGCTAATCTTGAATGTCTCGTGTTAAAATACGCCCCATTTACCTCCCTCGGGAGTTCTCTGTGTTGTTCTTATGCGCCGTGTACATTCACCCACGGGCGGACACTTCAGCTGCTCTTAAGGATCTAAGTGACCTTTTGCACATACGTGAGAACTCTCATCCTAATGCTGTGGTGATAGTAGCGGGTGATTTTAATAACTGTAATCTTAAAACTGTCAGACAGTGAAATTCAATTACAAGGTTGTTTTGATGCCACAGATTGGTTTGTCTTCCGGTCAGAAGACCTTGATAAATTCTGTGATGGTGTGACTGGATACATAAACTTTTGTATTGACTATTGTGTCCCACGGAAGGCTATTAAAAAACATTCCACCCAAAAACCTTGGATTAACTCTGATGTGAGAATGAAACTAAAGAAACGAGCTGTGGCTTTTAAATCCGGTGATGCTGCTGCCTATAAGCAGGCCAGATATTCTTTGGAGCGGTCCATCAAAGCTGCAAAGCGATCCTAGGGAGACAAGATAGAAGGATATTTTAAAAAGGATGACCCACAGCGCATGTGGATGGGACTAAACACTATCACCTCCTGGAAACAGAGAGGAGAGAACATCATTGCTTTCGACCACTCACTGCCAAATGACGTCAATCAGTTCTATTGCAGATTTGAAACTTGAATCAAATCAAATCAAATCAAGTTTATTTGTATAGCCCTATATCACAACAAAGTTGTCTTAGAGGACTTTACAGAAAGAGGTGAAAATAAGGAGTCTGCTTTCATTGTCAATCAGCAGGATGTAATGAGAGTCCTGTCCAGGACCAAGGCGAGGAAAGCCCCCGGTCTAGATGGCATTCCTCCTCCTGTTTCCAGACTGTGCTCAGAGCAACTTGCTCCTGTTTTAACTCACCTGTATAACATGTCACTCAGGTACTGCACTGTTCCACTTAGTTTTAAAAAGTCTGTCATAATACCAGTGCCTAAGAAGACACTGGTGACATGCCTTAATGACTATCGGCCAGTGGCCTTAACTTCTGTTTTAATGAAAACTTTTGAGCGACTGGTGTTGGACTATATTAAAGGACAGGTTCCTGTGTCTTTGGACCCACTTCAGTTTGCTTACAGACAAAACAGGAATGCTGAAGCTTTTGCTCGGAACTCTGTATATGAACATTTGGATAAAGGAAAATCTCATGCAAGGATGCCTTTTATAGACTATAGTTCTGCTTTTAACTTTCTGGTTCCTGTGAATTTTAAGTCCTTTGCTTTTCACTTTGTACACATATGACTGTGCTGCTACTCATCCTAACAATGTGATAGTCAAGTATGCAGACGATACCACTGTTATCGGTCTGATCAGTTCAAATGATGAATCACATTACAGAGCAGAGGTAGAAAATGTTGTTTGCTGGAGTGAAGAAAATAACCTTCTTCTGAACACTTCTAAAACCTGTGAACTGGTAATTGATTTTAGTCGGGGTAAGAACAACGTGCCTATTGTTATTTATAATTCTGAGGTACGAATGGTTAATAAATGTAAGTTTTTGGGTGTCACTCTCTCCAAAGATCTGAGCTGGCAGTTAAACACTAGTAACATTGCTAAAAAGGCTTGCCAGCGTTTCTACTTTTTACGGAAATTAAAAGAAATCACTCAAAACAAAACTATTCTTTCAATCTTTTATCGGTGTGATATCAAAAGTCTCCTTACCAGCTCTATCACTGTGTGGTTTTATAATCTCACTGTGAAAGAAAAGAACGTTTTTAACAGAGTGGTTCGCTCTGCTCACAGGATGATAGGACGTGACCTACCAGTTCTGGAGGACATATACAAATCTAGCCTCTTAACAAGAGCTTTACAGATCATCAACGATCCCTTTGGCCACCCTGCTACAGAGATGTTCGACCTCCTGCCTTTAGGAAAACGATATTGCGCTATTAAATGCACTACATCTCGTCACACTAAAAGTTTTTTTTCCACAAGCTGTCATGACTTTGAACAATGCACTTTGAAATACCTCAGACATGCACCTTACTGTTTTAGTTACCTCTTTTACTGCTATTTATTTATTAATATAGTGTTTTTATTGTTTCTTAGTATTATGTGTTTTAGAATGTGACCATGTGTTGTATTTTTTAGGCTTGTGTTTTAATGTTTTGTCTGTTAAATGTTGACAGTGCACTTTGAGTTCTTTGCAAATGTTTTTCAATGTGGTTTCTTTTCTGCAAATGGCAAATAAACTGAACTGAACTGAAGCTTGCATTAACTCTCATGAGACAAAGTTGTGAATTTTGCAAAGGGTCAAATCAAGCTTTTTTGTTTAATAAGTTTTCAAAAAAATATTTAAAGACACTTAGAGGACAGTGGATAAATGAAAAGACCAGGTGATGACACTTTTAAGAGACCCTCCACACTGGGACAATAGCATGCTTGGTCTGCAGCATTATTGCCATGTGGATGGCTGTGGTCTGGGTGGCTAGGGACTCTGCACTGCAGCACAAATGGCTGTGGTGTGGGCCCTGCCTGCCCAACCTGGGCTGTCCCCATGGTGGCAGCCTCTGTGGTCATGATGGCTCCTGGTATGGACGGATCCCCAAGATATAATTTCCTCACAATAGTGTCATGCCAGATTGAATTCTTATTATGTTAAGAGATTGCATATCTGGTCCTGAACAAAAACAGGATCTCATGTGCAAATGGAGATGCCTTTACATTTTTGAGCTTTGATCATCATGTTGGTCTGAAATGTGTTCTAGTGGCTGCTGGTTAACCCATGGGTTCAGGTTCAGATTAGTCAACAGTTGATGCTGTAAAAGTTAAAATCTGCATTGGTAGATCATACTTACCGCTACCTCCACAAACCACCAGAAACAGAACGCACTGTCAAGATTAAACCCAGTTCAAAGGTCCTTTAGAGGACTTTCCTCAGATCTCAGTATCTTTATGAGACTAAGACACACACTCATATAAATGAGTCACATTGATGACGTAATTCTTTTTTATGATTCAAGTCTTCCGATCTACAGATCAGCTGTGTTTAGAAGCCTTTTAAAATCTTCTTTCCACAAAGCTTTTAGAAATAAAAGCAGTTGGTTCTTTACTATGGTTGCCTAAAAACCAGTCCAGGATTAGGAAATGAACCTGTTAACTGAGTAGCTCACTGAATGTTAAAGTTACAGCAGAAACACTTCCTGTTCAAACAACAGGAAGTGTTTCATTCAAGTGGAAGCTAAAGTACACCATCAGTAAAGTCTACCACTCAGAAAACAGAAAAACAAGAATTTAAGCTGAATTTTAAAATAAATTGTGATTCTTTGAAAACCCCTTACTTTCACTGTAGCAATACATTCTGCGTGATGACATCAAATGGTTGCTGCAGCCTCTTGCCCCATCTACTCAACCCTTAAAACTCTACTAGAACTCTGGCGCCCCCGAACGCTATCCATGATATCACTAGTTTCTTATGAATGGTAGTATGTAACTCTATGGGATAAATTGTGATGGATAGCTTACCCTTTGGGTGATATACGGAAGTTTTCCAAGGATTTATATCCTGTCCAGAAGTTTTATTATAATAATGGTGGAAGCCACACTTCCTAATGGAAAATGATGGAAACATGGCAGCCAATGGCCTCTCTGACCACCAGTGATGCCGACACTGGAGGAATGGAGGGTGAAACGTCTTCCCCAAGGACACGACAACAGATTGAACCGCCAACCTTTCAATCATTGGACGACCCACTCTACCGCCTGAGCCACTGCTGCCCCACAATCACAATCCAGCCACACAATGTATAGAGCCATGTCTCAATATAGTACATCTACAATAAGTGATCCACCATTTTTTTTTAGATTAGATTAGATTAGATTCAACTTTGTCTTTGCACATGTACAGATACAGGGCCACTAAATGCGGTTTAGCATCTAACCAGAAGTGCAAAAATAAGCTGTAAGTACAGATACAATAGTAAAATAACAATATGTATGTCAGTAATTTACAAGTAATTACAGAGAGCGTACTATGAACATATTATATGGATGGATATGTGCCTTGTAGTATTCTATATGTAAGAACTATGGACATATTTTACAAGAGTTAATGTACAAATGATAAGTTATACTATACAGAAATATGAGTGAATGGACATTAAATAAATGGTGACTACCTAGGATTGCTAAACCGGTGTAGTATTTTGTAGTAGTGTGCGTGTGTGTGTGAGTGCAAGACAGTCCAGTGGTACAGTTGTAGTTGAGTACAGTCTTGATCTGAGAATGAATGAGGAGAGGTGGGGTGTAAAGTGGTGTGCAGGAGTCAGCAACAGTTCAGTAAGGTAACAGTTCTGGGGAAGAAGGTATTCTTCAGTCTGCTTGTCCTAATCAGGAAGCTCCTGAAGCACTGGTCTGAGGGCAGGAGGTAAACAGGCTGTGGGCAGGGTTGGAGGAGTCCTTAAGAATGCTGCCTATGGAAACAGCAACATGTATACTCCTGTTGCCGTGGTAGGCAAACTGGTGTGGATCCAATGTGGACCAGCAGCCAGGCATGAGTTGATTTGACTCAGTACAATGCAGACTTCAATGCAGGAAAGTGTGAGTGGTTGGTGGTCTGCCGACAGTATGATCTTGGTGGCATTGTTTTTATTGTCCCTCTCAAAGCTAGCATGAAAGTCATTAAGCTTTCAGGAAGTAAATGTCCATGGCTGTGGGGGTGACGTTGTTGGGTTTGTAGTCTGTGATGGCCTGTATGCCTTGCCACATACTTCTGGGGTCAAAGTTGGAAAAGTGACCCTCTATCGTGAGTGATGCGCTTCCTCAGGTTTGCCTTGGATGTACCATAAGTCTCTGTATCTCCTGATCAAAATGCAGAGTTATGACAGTGTTACTGGAGTTACTGGAGTTACCAGTCTGTCCCCGCTGGCCACACTTCAATGGTCTCCACTAATGACATTGATACGAATGATTGAAATGAGTATTTGGGGTTGAGGAACAAAGAAAGGTAGTCTGATTGTCTTATGTGTGTGTGTGTGTGTGTGTGTGTGTGTGTATGGGACCC
>JBAMHW010000005.1:21933969-21951247 GCA_037177495.1 Rhadinocentrus ornatus | reverse complement strand
CCAACACAGGACCATTGAGGACAAAGATAGAAACCCCTCAGAAGAAAACATTATGAAGCAGGACTCAAACTAAAGTGTCCTGGATAAATGTGTTTTTTCACTTTGCAAAAGACCTCAGTTTGGGTCTTTGTATTGCCATCCATCCATTTTCTACCACTTATCTAAGGTCTGGTTGTGGAGGCAGCGTCTTAAGCAGAGAAGCACAGATGTCCCTTTACTCGGCCACTTCTTACAGCTTATCCTCTGGGATACTGAGGTGTTCCCAGGCCAGTGATGTATTCTCTCCATCCTAACCAGACGCCTGAGCCAGCTCATCTGGCTCTTCTGGATGTGGAGGAGCAGCAGTTCTCCTCCTGGATGACTGAGCTTTTCACCTTATTTCAAAGGGGGAGTCCAGACACCGTGTGGAAGAAACTCCTTTCCACCACTTGTATCCGCAATCTCGTTCATTCTGAAACTACCCACAGCTATTGACCATACGTGAGGGTATCCAAGTCCAAATAGCACACGTATACTAGTTGAGTTGAGTATTTCAAATTTCTGACAGGTGCATCTGGAGTTGGGAAGGACTTACTTTGTATGGTTGCAGACTGTGTTTCAGAATCTTTATGAAGAGGTCTTAGGAGGGATCAGTTGATGAAGAAAACTCTCTCTAATGTGTCTTTTCCAAATAAACCTCTGACTTCAGCCTCTTTTGTTTTCTCCAGCACTGACCTGCCCCCCCAACAGCCACTATGAGGCTTGTGCAGACCCCTGTCAAGAGACGTGCTCTGGAAAACCTCCGTTCTGTGGTGGGCCCTGCTCGGAGGGCTGTGTGTGTGATCCTGGTTTTGTCTTGAGTGCTGGGAAATGTGTGAAGAAGAATTCATGTGGCTGCAAACACACCAACGGCCAGTACTATCAGGTAGAGTGTGTGTTGGAATCTGAAGTGTGTTGTGTGTGTGTGTTAGAATCTGAAGTGTGTTGTGTGTGTTAGAGTCTGATGTGTGTTGTGTGTGTTTCAGCCTGGAGAGGAGTTTTATGTGGAAGACTGTACACTCAAATGTAGGTGTGATGCCCCCTTCGTCACCTGCTTTGCCTCTGACTGCCCGCCGATGCACGAGTGTAAACTCCAGGATGGAGAGCTGGGCTGTTATCCCACCGGTAAGTTAACAGACACTGCAGAACCAGACAGGTCAGAATTGAGTGGGTTCTAAACTGAACACCAACACTCTGCTGTTTGACTTCAGTACTTAGATTTCCAACAGGTTTAACAACTCAGTCTCTTGTAAAAAATCTGACTTTGTCCACAGAAACCACATATTAATTCTGCAACAAAGACTCGGAACCTGTCTAGTACTTTAGGTTCTGCTGTGTTGCTGCTCTGATCCTGTTACCACCTTTGTGGCCTGTTGATGTTGACAATTGGTTCTTCAGTAGGAGAAAAAATATCTTAAGATGCTCCATCTTTCTCAGGCTCTCAGGACTGTGTGGTATCTGGAGATCCTCACTACAACACATTTGACAAGAAGTTCTTCAGCTTTATGGGAACTTGCACCTACACACTGGCCAGAACATGCAGGAACACCACAGGTAGGAGAACACTGACACACGGATGTAAGAATACCTTCACTGGGAAAGGTCGTTGTGGTTTATTTGTCTATTAGCATGTAGAGTTCTGGACAGAGTTCTGGACGGGTTTGTATAAAAATTTCATCTCACAGGTGGACCTGGTCCAACTTAGAGGTGATTTGATCTTCATGATTATGAACCTTCATATTCAGCTGCCACATGACCTGAATGAACCAATGATTTTTCAGGATGCCAGATGTTTCAAGTGAAAAATCCCTACACATCAGTGTTTAAATCTTTCTCACCAGAACTTTAAGAGTTTGATTCCTGGCCATCAGATTGCTTCATAAAATAATTGTTGCCTCACAGTTCAGTGGATCCAGTTTTATCTCAGTTTTAACCTGTTCCTGTGCAGGTCCCTGGTTCTCTGTGGAGGGGAAAAACGAGGAGAGAGGAGCTCCAGGTCTGTCCTATCTGAGGAAACTCTATGTCACTGTGAATGGGATCACTGTGACCCTGATGAAGGCCAGAAGAATTCTGGTCAGTATGAACAGATCTGCTCTTCCCCATCATCTTTCCTGAGCTCGGACTCTGGATCTTTGTTAGCTGAAGCAGCAGTAAGGTGTGGTGTGTTCATGGTTTCAGCCTCTCTTCCTCCATCATGCAGGTGAACGGTGTCCGTGTAGCCCTCCCACACTCCCCCTCACCTCTCATTTCCCTCAGCTTGGCTGGTCAGTACATCACCCTGCACACCCCGTTTGGCCTGCAGGTCCGTTGGGATGGAAACCATTACGCCCAGATCTCAGTTCCCAGGTTGGTGCAGAACTTCAAGAGATAAACATAAATGACAGAAGTTTGTAGAGGCTGAGACACAAGCTGCTTTGTTTTAGATTTGAATAATCACCTCTGCATGTTAATATGGATCATTTCAGCTGCTTAATGTGGACCAAAACTCAGCTGGTGTTCAGAGATCTACCATTTTTTTATTAATCCTGTCAACAGCCAGATACTTTGGTATCTCATTCAGAGGAGGAAATGAGAATTTTTCCAGAGTAAATTTAGACATATCTTTGTTCCTCCAGCTCCTACTACGACCAGATGTGTGGCCTGTGTGGTGACTATGATGAAAACCCAGACAATGACTTCACCAGACCAGATGGCACCTTGGTAGGAAACGTCAATGACTTTGGGAACAGCTGGCAGACCAAAGAAGACGAGGACGAATCGTGAGTTCAGAAAAAAAAATCATACAATTTACTGTTTGAGCGGCTGACTATGAAAAGATCTCACTCTGTTGCCCTCAAAGTGTACAGTACATTGTAGTAGAGGAAGGCTTGTTCTGGAAAAAGCCTGATGCCCGCTGTATTGTCTGCTTCAGTATTGGCTTGCGTTGAAACGATTTAGCTTTT
Organism: Rhadinocentrus ornatus; assembly: GCA_037177495.1. Lineage (NCBI taxonomy): Eukaryota > Metazoa > Chordata > Actinopteri > Atheriniformes > Melanotaeniidae > Rhadinocentrus > Rhadinocentrus ornatus. The sequence continues at coordinate 21,948,287 of JBAMHW010000005.1, read as the reverse complement.
TCCCCCTTTAACTAAGTAAAAATCTATCAACTCTATAAAAATGATGATAAAATAAATAAGATAAAAATATCAAATAATGTTCAGCTATAAGCTAAGCTAAAAAGGTAGGTTTTGAGTATCTTTTTAAAAATATCAACAGTCTCTGCAGCCTTGAAGTTCTCTGGCAGGCCGTTCCACAGTTGAGGGCCATTGTGGTGGAAGTTTTGGAATTTAGGAACGTCTCACATTACAGAGCAGCAGAATTGTATTAAAAGTACTTGAGAAATCAAAGAACGTTATCCACAAAATGTTGACTGGTGTTGTCTAGATGAGAGTGGGCTATCTGAACCTGCAGCCTTGTTCTGGTTCAGTTTCTCCAGCTGCCTTTTCACCTGACTGCAGGAAACAGACAGGCCAGAGGTGGAGGCAGAGGAGGTTTTCATATGTCTTGATGTGGAGTTAGATGAGGCTGTGCTAAGGTCCATGGCTGAGCTGCAGGGTGACAGAGTGGAGGTGTGACAGTAAAGCTGTGGGCTCATGGAGGATGTGTGATCTTTTGAGCTGGTTGCGGGGATGTGGGGATAACAGTTATAGTGACAGTTAACAGTAGTTTCAATTACTGATTCCTGTGTGGATCTTCAACATGACTCAGTCTGAATGAAATCTACCTATGTTGTTCAGGTGTAACACAGGAACTAACCCTGATCCGGATTGTGACCCAAGCCTGGAGGCTGAGGTAGTGAAACCGGACAAGTGTGGCAAAATCAAAGACCCTGCTGGACCCTTCAGGTGAGACAAACACCTGTTCTGTGCTGTGCAAGTCATGATCCAGCTGATCCGCACACTGACTCTAAATCCCCTGAAATCCTCACATCATGACCTCAGTTGTCTGACAGACCATGGTTCAATACAACTATTTATCTCTGATTGTTGGTTTCTGAACTCCCATTTTAAATACTTTCTTCCTCCTAGTGTAACAGAGTGTTTGTCTTTGTACCAGGGAGTGTATCAGAGTGGTGGATCCTACTCCGTTTTTTCAGAGTTGTGTCTATGACATGTGCCAGTTGGGCGGCCAACAGCAGGTACTATGTGACCAGCTCCAGGCCTACACTGATGCCTGCCACCGGGCCGGTGCCACTGTCCACCAGTGGCGAACCCCAGAGTTTTGCCGTAAGTTCAAAACTACCAAACAGGATCATCTGTAGCAGAAGCAGCCTCATTATCATGCCCACCTCCTAATGCTCTTATTCTCTTCCCCCCTCAACATCCTCCCTTGTTTCGGCTGCAGCCCTGGCCTGTCCTCCAAACAGCTCCTACTCCCTGTGTGTGAGCTCATGTCCTGAAACCTGTGTGGGCATGCTGGGACCGCCCGGCTGTGAGGAGGTGTGTGTGGAAGGCTGTGAGTGTAACCCGGGCTTCATTTTGAGTGACGACCGTTGTGTGTCTCTGGCAGACTGTGGCTGTGTGGATACCAGTGGAGGTTACCACCCTGTAAGTGGAGCAGACTTTGAATCAATCTGCATCAGTCACATCATTACATCACTGCAGACTGGAGATGTTTTGCATGTGTTTAATCTGTGTTTGACAGGTGGGTGATGACTGGTACTTAGAGGGTTGTATGCAGAAGTGTGAGTGTCACAGTGGAGGTCTAATCCACTGTCGTAACACCAGCTGTGAACCAGCTACAGAGAGCTGCCAGCTTCATGATGGAGAGTATGAATGCCGCCCTCTGGGTACGTCTCTTACCGACAATTTACTCTCACATGATCAGTAAGTTAGTCAAACTGTTTCCCTCCTTCACAATTAGCAGATAATAAAATGGTCCCCACTTTTCCTGGTACCCAAAATCCTGCAGTCAGCAGAGCATTTTTACACCTTTAAAATTGGAACATTTACTGAAGCAAACCTGAGAAAGTTGACCGAAGTGTAGCACCTTCATTCTCGCTATGCAAAACATTTCTTAGTTTTTTCATTGGCAAGCTTGCTGCCATTAGGTCTTTATCCCCTCCTTTTGGTTTGGATCCGGCTGTCCCACTGGAGTGCTCAGCTGTCTTTGAGCAGTTTGAGCAGGTGTCACTGTCTGAACTCTCAAATGTGGTTTTTCACTTAAAACCTTTTTTTTGTCACGTTGACAGCTCTCATCCCGCGCTAATTAAAAGTGCTTTTAGCTCCATCGGACCTGTTATTTTGTCCTTGATAAATCTTTAGGCTTTGTCCCAACCGCTTTTAAACATGCTCTTGTTCACTCTTTTAAAGAAACCTAATTTGGATCCTTCAATTCTTACCAACTACAGGACGATTTCTAAACTTCCCTCTTTTATCAAACGTGTTACAAAAAATTGTGGACATACAATTACAGGCTCACTTAGATTTTAATAGTTTTAGAAGAATTTCAATCTGGTGTTAAGTCCCTCCACAATACTGAAACTGCAGTTTTTAATGACCTTTTAACTATTGATTCTGGAGGTCCCACTGACCTGGTTCTTTTAGACTTAACTGCAGCCTTTGAAACAGTTGACCATCAAATCCTCCTGACATGCTTGGAACAATGTTTTTGTATCAGAAGCACTATTCTGCAGTCTTATTTTTTGGACCAGTCCTTCTGCATTCATCTTGAAGAGTATTCCTCAGCTGTAGCCCCTCTCAGTTGTTGGGTCCCACAAGGGTCCATTTTGGGTCCACTACTCTTTTCTATTTGTTGCCTTTGGGGTCTATGATTCAAAAGCACAAGATGGCCTACCATTGCTTTACAGATGATGTTCAGGTTTATGTCCCCTCACAGGGAGATTCCCTTACTAATCTGCTTAGTTGCTTGAGAGATTTAGAAGCGTGGATAGAATGAAACTTTTTCCATTTAAACGAGAAAACTGAAATTGTGGTTTTGGGAATGGCGCTTGTTCTTGGTCTGCTTTCGTCACACTGTCGAACCCATGTGAAAAATCTTGGTGTGATCATTGATAGCTTCCATCAGAAGGTCAGCTCAGGTGTAAAAAGTATTTTCTTTCATTTGAGGTGGCTTGGCAAGATAAAGCCCTAGAAAAAAATCTTCCATCTGCTCATCATATCCCAGTTAGATTACTGCAACTGCTTATATTATGGTCTTGATCTTTGCACCAATTACAGCTCGCTCAAAATGGAGCTACTCGGTTGCTTACAGGGAGAACACAACATGATCACACTACCCCTGTGCTTTGCTTTGGCTTTCGGTTAACTTTAGAACTCAGTACAATACTTACTTCGGGCAACTGTGGTCGCAGTAAATATGCTATCAAAAAAAATAAACTTGAACTGTAAGGCTCAATGTTTCTACATCATGTTCACACCTTATCCCGACGTGCATCCTGTCTGACCAGATCACAGTTGGGTACAGTGAGGAGCACACAAATGATCGCAGGAATGATCTTCCGAATGGATCAACGTGTGATTTATGAAACATTCATATCTGACCAATCCCAGCGTAGGAATGATCGGCCTTGATAAATGCTGAAAAGCAGCTGAAATCCATCATCATTTACATGGTACTCCCTTAATTATTCTCTCATAATGGGAGCTGTGTGGACCCTTGAATTTTCAAAAAAGGTTTTATTTTCACAAAAGGTAACATGTTGGCGTCGGGGCAGGCTGGCAGGCAGGAAAATAGGCAGACAGTCGGGCCGGCACAAAGCAGTGGAGTAACCAGAGACAGTGGATTGGCAGGAGAGCTTTTGAGCAGAGTGGAACAGAAGTTATTTCACACAGGTCACGTAGCCCAAAAACACACCAGAAATCTGCAAAAACCAACCTTTACCGCGCGAATACAAGCGACGTTCCGTGAGAGGTGTGTGAACAGACCAGAGCTGTTTGGGTAATGAGGTGATTATCCACAGCTGTGAGAGAAACCCGCTGCCAGAGACTGACACTCCATCTGCAAAAAAGGCCACGCCCACATCCATATACACACACGCACACACCCAGACTACTGCCAGGATAAGCAGAGCCATGACATATTCATGCTCCAGAGGCCTCGCCCAGTGAGGTCAAATCATGGAGAGGAGATGTTCTGTCAAGAAAAAGAAACTTTTTGGAGACTTGAGATCAAAAACCTGATTTGTGAGGTGAAAAAGAATAAATAGGTGCTGTTTGGCAGCCTAAAAACTTGAGTAAAAGGCGTGCTCAAAAATGCTACATGAAAGAGGATCATGGAGGCAGTAAGGCCTGCCGTTGTTAAACAGACTCCGGCTGAGGTATGAATAAATTCTCAATAAGTATATGCACACGAATAATGTTTTATTAGTTTTATTTGTTTTTATTTTGACAATAACCCATGCCTGGTTACTAAAAGTCACAATTCTTTACTTTACGCACTTAAAAATAAGTAGCCTATAGCATTTTAACCTGTCCAGTAAAGAACTGCACATTTTAGCGCACAGCATGGAAACATTAGTCTACTGATTAAATAGTGTAGTTATACAACTTTAAGGTATATAGACTACTTATTTGTTAAACGGATCGGCTCTTGTCTCCTCCGTATAACCCCCAGGGTGGATGCTGTGCTGGGCACGGTTCCCTGAGCATTTGCTTCTCTGACTACGCCATTGCATCAAAAGGCTCCATTAGCCAGAGCAATATTGTGCAAGACTGCACAGAACAGAATTATGTTGACTTTCTCTGGAGAATACAGCAGGGTCCCCCCGCTGGTCCAAGACACATCCACCTGTCCTTCAGCAACCCAAAGCAGCGCTCCACCGTGCACGTGTGCGCACTGTTGAACCTGTGCACCTGCTCTGCGGCAGGGTTTGCCAGCGAGGTGATGAGATGCTTCGAGAATGAATATGAGTTTGTTTGCAAACACAGATCTCTGTTTGTATTTATCATTATTTCAATTTGTAGTGTTTAATGATTTATGGGCCTATTCATTAAATATCAGCTATTATAATTGCCATGTCTGGGCTTAGATTGTTTATCATATTTATTTTCCCAAATAATTTTTAAAATGTACTCCAAGCATATCAGTAAGCTATTTTATTTGATTCGTTTTGGGAATCCATTTTAATGATTTTTTTTTATTATTTTGCAAATGAGTTAATTCTGAGTACTGAATATGTGGTTGCTTATGCTTAGATGATGGTTTGAGGTTTGTTTAATTATTATTTTGAGTCTCTGCTGTGCCGCATCCATACTTTATCAAGCTTGCATCCACAATCTCAGACCTGTCGTGAGATTTAATTGTATCCGGTGCTCACGTCCAAATTAATAAATGCCAAACCTTGCCTGGACATGGTTGTGCGTACAGATTTCTATCGTACGTTCATTTGATAACAGAGGGCCAATGTGTTCTGGTCCACATTAAAAGACCACCTACTAACCTGAGCAGCATCATTTAACAGACCCTGCACAGAAAGTTGTATTTGAGTGTTTTGTACTTCTGGTTCTGGTTCAGAATGCAAAGTTTAAAAACTTTTCTGTTGTCTCTATTAGGCTGAGCTGTTCTCACACTGAGCTCTGGAAGATCCATAGTGTGTAATCAGATCACTCAGGACACATGTTAATACCAGGCGTGAACATATCTGATCAGAGCTGTCCTCCACACATTTCAGCTGAATTTCTGCTTGTCTTCCTTAGGAAATGGTATTTGCTCGGTATCCGGTGATCCACACTACACAACCTTTGATAAACACACCCACCATTACATGGGCGCCTGCTCCTACACACTGACCAAACCTTGCAACTTTTCCTCGGACATGCCCTACTTCACCGTGGACACCCAGAACGAGCACAGAGGCAGCAATAAGAAGGTGTCTTACGTCAGAGCTGTGGTGATCAATGTGAACAACGTAACCGTCATCCTCGGACAGGGCCGTACCGTCCAGGTAGGGTCAGACTGTGAGACCGTGGTGTTTTCCAACGGCAGATATTTTCTGAATATTTTATCTTTGTTTCCACATTTCTCTAATCCTTCATTTCACTTGGAAATGTTTCTTATGCCTTTCCTCTGCAGGTCAACGGGGCAGAGGTGGTTCCACCCGTAACCTCCATCAGAGGAGTGAAGATATATTTGAGTGGAAAGTTTGTGGTTCTGGAGACTTCCTTCGGCCTGAGGGTACGTTTCGATGGAAACCACCACGCAGATGTCACCGTGCCAACATCCTACAGCGGCCTGCTCTGTGGCATGTGTGGTAAGAACCACAGCCATATTCTGACTGAACTTCTTTATTTTCTCATGATGGCTACTCTCACGTTTTTTACGTGATCCAAACCGAACCAGACCAAACAGAGTACATTAAGCCAACAGACTTATCAAACAATGTTTCCTTTCCTTCAGGAAACTTCAATGGAAACTCCAAAGACGACAATGTGAAACCCGACAACACGGCAGCCTCTAACAGCAACGAGCTGGGAGACAGCTGGCTGGTTCCTGACCCGCGACCCGAGTAAGTCACATGAACAGAACTTCTTAACCTCCACTTCTGTCTTGGTCATGTTTTTTTTATTTGGGTCTTCTGTCAGGTTGTCTGATAAAACCAAACCAGACACTTCCAGAGTGGAAATATGCAGAGTAGATTAGTCCTCAAAGCAGAAAATTCTTCTAGCTTTGGTGAAATAATGCAAAGCTTTCAGATATGTGATGATGTTGTCAGTCATCTTTATCTGAGCAGAAACCAAGCAGTGATGTTTCTGCTCCCCCTCTTTTAGCTGTAGCAATGGTGGAGGACAGGAGGACTGTGATAAACAGGTGGAGGAGGATGCCAAGAAGCCCACCAACTGTGGAATTATCCTGGATCCCACTGGTGAGACTCGTCACACAGGGGATTGTCATTAGTAATTGTGGATGTAAACCTGGTGGCATGAAGAATTCCATCTTCAGCTGTTGATTCAATATATAGTCACAGATTGGGCTAACATGTTCTGAGTCTGCTGAGGACTACTGTCCCAGCTGACCATCTTCTGATTATAAACAATGTCAGTAGATAAGTAAATCATCCTGATCCTCAAAAAACAGACAATGAACTTGTCTACCATCACCGTGATCTTCACCTCCCCCCTACATCTCTCTGTTTGGTGTCCTTTCCAGGGATCTTTAAGCCATGCCACACTGCCGTTCCCCCAGAGTCGTACTTTGGAAACTGTGTGTACGACATGTGTGCTACTGGAGGCCAGACGGTGGCTCTGTGCCAGGCCATCGAGAGCTATGCCGACATGTGTGCTGCTGCTGGAGTTCACATCCCCTGGAGAAACCATACCTTCTGTCGTAAGTCTAAGCTTCATCACAGGGTTTAATGAACCACCAGGTTTATCATCAACACCAGTATCTGCTAAGTAGTAGAGAAGGAGAAGAAAAAAGATTTTGACACAAATGTTCTTTATAACCCCTAAAACTCTGCTAGATCCTCCAAGCACTATCATCAGTTTCTCAGGAACGGTTGTGTGTACCTTTGTAGGGTAAATTGTGATGGATAGCTTACTCTTTATCCCGTCCATGAGGTTTACAGCTACAAAATGTATTGTTAATTTAGAAAATGGTAAATCCACAATGAGTGATCCATGACACCATACCAACTTTATTTATAAACCACTTTTAAAACAACCACAGCTTAACAAAACACTGCACAAAAGTAAAATCAGGATACAAATAGGATACGATAGGAACAGCATTAAATATCGCATTTTCATCATAAAAAGATCACTATCACTGCTATGTTGCCAAGAGACCTCTGTACTGACCAGGAAATTATGATGAAGCCACTTCCTGTCAAAATTTCCACCAATCAGAGAGCTTAAATTGACAGTAATGTCCAATCAGGAGCAGCCAAAGATCAACAAGCGAGCAGAAAGTTCTTTGTATGTCTGAAAGGGCTCTGAAAGAAAGCCAAGACAATGTTTTTGATGCACACTGGTGCCAAAAACCAGCTGAGTTGGAATTGGTTTTGTCAGGATATTGGTAAATAATAGCATAAATAACCGCAAATAGCTCAAAACAGCTAAAGGAAAAAGTGTAAATCTGAAAAAAGTTTCTGCTGTGTGTTTGTTTCGATGTCAATTTTTTTCCTTCTGAAAGCCAAGACTTGAGAGAATGATCTGCAGATGAGAAAAGGCTTGGTAACTGTATATCTGTGTGTTATTTCTACAAAGTACTGTTGGTAATAAATTCTGTTTTGTTGTTTTGGTTGGCCTTTATGGTGCTATGGTGCCATATACAGTATATTGATACAATAATTTTACATAATTTTAGCCTCATAATCTGACAACTGAGGCTGTCCTGAAGAAATAAGGTCTGGATGTGATTAAAAGGGTTGAGCATTTACATGCAGTTTTATGTGAAAACACCAAGTTGACCAATAAGCCATGTTAAACATGCCTTCTACATCTCCAGCCCTAAAGTGCCCCCCCGGCAGTCATTACACCCCCTGCGGCCCTGCCTGCCCCCAGCCCAGCTGTCAGGACCCTGCAGGCCCAGGCGGCTCCTGTGATCTGCCCTGTGTGGAGGGTTGTGTCTGTGATCCAAACCTGATCCTGAGCGGAGACAGATGTGTCCCACTCAGTGAATGTGGATGTACGGATGAAGATGGAAAATACCGACCTGTAAGTATCCGATGTACGATCTTTTTCTTCTTTTTCTGTGTGTCTGATACTGATGAGGCTGATCCACCTGCAGACCGGAGACACCTGGTTCACAGAGAACGACTGCTCGGAGCGCTGCAGGTGCAGTGGGAATGACAACATTACCTGTGAGCCGTGGCAGTGCAGCCCTGCTCAGGAGTGCAAGGTGGTGGAGGGAGTTCTGGACTGTCACTCCACAGGTAACATAGACCACAATTACATGTTAATACCTGCACCAGCATCACCTCTGACATGTGTTCTCTGCCTCCTCAGGTAAAGGAGTGTGTCACGTTGCTGGAGATCCACACTACTACACTTTTGACGGGGTGATGCATACATTCATGGGAACCTGCACATACACACTGGTGGAGGTAAGACCTGAAGATGAGCTCACGCACAGAGAGGTCAACATCAGGCCCACACAGTGCTTCTGTAGAGAAAGTCTGAGATTCTGTTTCTGAATGCTTCAGGTGTGTAACGCCACCAGAGTCACTCCCTTTAGGATAGTGGCTAAAAATGAGGAGCGTGGTCAACCAGAGGCCTCCTATGTCCGTTCCGTCAAAGTCTTCTTGCCTCATGACACAGTGGTGGAGCTGCAGAAAGGCCGCAGAGTTCTGGTACTAAACCTGACTTTTAATTTAACATCTTCTATTTTTCCTGCCTTCTATCTGGATTGACATACCCAAAATAAATTAAGAATATACTTCACAACTACAAGGGCTGTATTTATAATCTTGATCTCAGAGGAAAGCTGTTAGAGTAAATTTACCTGGAACACAGTAAAAAATCTAAATGGTTATCTTCTTTTAAAAAGAAAACCATGATACTTTCAGAAAAACAGTGGATAGCAGCCCAGTTCATCTAGGAACGAGTAAAGTAGTCCTATGAACTTGTAAAGGAGCACTTGATTTAAAAAAAAAAAATAGCCTTAGTAATTTATAAAGTATTCCTAGGAATTAGTAACGTAACATAGTCCTAAAAACGAGTAAAGTAATGCCTGATGAGGAACTTCTGCTACAGTAGAAGGTACAAAGTGAACCTGAGCAGTTTTTCGGGTGTTTTAATAAAGATGTTACACAGAAAATTCACTATAAAATCCCTTTCATCTCCATGGAACCTACTAGAACCTTTATGATTAATTTCAAACAAAGTCATTGGAAAAGACATTTGTAGACTTTATTAGAGCTGGAAAAAACTGGTCTTCTCTGTCTTAGCTGAATGGGAAGAGGATGAAAACCCCTCTCACCATCAACCTAGTTGGAGCTAAAGTGATCTTGAGTGGCTCCTACAGTCTGCTGGACACAAACTTCGGTCTGCGCGTTAAGTTCGATGGAGTCCACCACCTGGAGATCACTGTTCCTGGAGACTACTTTGACAAGGTAGAGAGGCTTATTTCTCCATCAGATGGTTTCAGCTGGTCTTTATTTTGTCATCCTATGTTTATCTCCTCTCTGTCTTATAGCTGTGTGGCATGTGTGGAAATTACAACCACAACTCCTCTGATGACAACCTGATGCCCAATAAGAAACCAGCCAAGGATGTGATTGAACTGGGAAACAGCTGGAAGTCAGAAGGAGACAGCGATCCTGGGTCAGTGACCTCCAGACCGCTCTTAGTCCTGAAGTAGTCCTGACAATTAGTCTTTGGAATTATGTAGTATAAAAATTAGTAAATTAGTCCTGGGAATTAGTTAAGTAGTCTAAGGAATTAGTAAACTAGTCTTGGAACTGAGTAAAATAGTCCTAGGAACTAGTAAAACAGTCTGAGGAATTTTAAATAGTCCTAGGAATTTGTGAAATAGTTCTTAATCTGAGTAAAATAGTCCAAACACAAATAGTTACGTTCAAGAATCTTTATTATCCACTGGGGGCAAATAGTTTTACCAGTAACAACATCTAAAATAAAAACTACAGACACATCATATCACAATAAATCATTTAAAAACCTAATTTCTGCAGGAATAAATGAATCTTTTAGTCTGTGAGTCCTACACCTTGGCAGCAGGTATCTACGTCCGGAAGGAAGCAATCTAAACTGGTCATGTAGTGGGTGGTCTGGATCTGACAGGATCAGTCTGGCTTTCCTCACTGACCTCACCTTGTGCAGGTCAGTGAGGTTATTTAAGGCTGTGCAGCTATTTTGCTGCACACCCTGACAATCCCTAACAGTTTGTTTCTATTTTTATGTTAAAGAACCCACCCAGTAGATAAAGGTAAAAGTTAATAGGGACTCAATAAAACAAGAATAAAACATTCTTACGAAAGTAAAATCCACATTAAAAACACATCCCTGGGGAGAACTGGTAGAGGAGAGGAGGACATCAGAAAAAAACCCATTGTCCCTCACTCGCCAAGACCGATCAGTTTAAAAAGTCCATCAGCCAACAGATGAAGCCAGAATCAATAACAAAAAATCTATTTAATTTTCAGCTAAAACAAGGTTTTTAAATGCAGCTAAACGCAGATGGGAAATAAACAAAAAGCAATTTTGCTAAAGTTTTGGTAGCTTCTAGATGCCTCAAAATCATGTTTAAAAGAGTTCCTGTTTCACCTTCCAACCCTCGGCCTGACCTACAGGTAAACTGAAGAGGATCTAAATGATCTTAAGTTTAGATAAAATGACCTCTTTAATAATCTTTCAAATGACTTCATGGCTAATAAAGTAAGGGCAAATAGCCTGAAGTCATTCAGTGACTGAGCAGCCTTATTTTTGGGGACAGGAATGATAACAGACTCTTTCCAAACCTGAGGGACCCTATGAGTCTGGAGAGACGTATTGAACAAGAAATAGAAAATGTCTGCAAGCTGCAAGGCATAGACCTAGGAATTTTTAAAATACTCCTAGGAATTGGTATCACAGAGAGCTAATTCTGTCTTCTTCTCTGCAGCTGTAAGCCAGACACCCGTCCAGACATCCATCCCAACTGCACCACAGAGGAAGAGAAGCTGTTTGAGGCTCGGTGCGCTGAGGTCATTCTCTCTGATCGCTTCAAGCCCTGCCACTCTCTGCTGCCCCCCGAGGCTTTCCTGGGTAACTGCATCTACGACCTGTGTGAGTACAACGGCATGCCAGCCACGCTGTGCGACAACGTGGAGGCCTATGCTCAGGCCTGTCAGAGCGCAGGCGTGAAGATCAGCTGGAGGAACTCCACTTTCTGCCGTGAGTCCCCATAGCTTTAACTCCCATCTGACGGTGAATTTGTTGATATATAATCTACCTCTCCTCCCTGCCTGCAGCCCTACCCTGTCCCCCCAACAGCCATTTTTCAGACTGCACACCCGCCTGCCCCCCAACCTGCTCTGACCTCTTCCCTATGTTCTGCCACTTGCCTCCAACTGCCTGTGTGGAGGGCTGCCAGTGCGATGCCGGCTTTGTCCTCAGTGACAGCATCTGTGTCCCCCTGGACCGATGTGGCTGTGTGGACAAGGATGGAGAATACCACGACGTCAGTTCACCAACAGATCAACATTCACTGTTTAACACAATCACTTCCATTTAGCCAAATGAGCTCAATCAGACATTTAAATGAAAAACAATCTGTTCTTTAAACAATAGCAGAATGAGCCACATTCTGGATGCTAAGCTTTAAAATGCTGACATCATAGAAAAGACAACTGAAAGAATATATTTCTATTTGTTGACATTAAATCAGTATATATTGTAAACCTTCCTCTAATTTATAGACTCAAATTAAATATTTAGCCTTATTATGTAGTAACTGCAGCCAATGGACGTTATTTGCTTACTCTGTGAATGACGGGATCTTCAGTGTTTGCCTATTCAGCCTGTGTTGAGCTTCTGATCGATGTGTTGTTCAAGCCGTAGTTGTTATATATAGCCTGACATGTTCTGACATGAACCATCACCTCCAGCTGAAACAAGCCACTGATGAGCTGTTACGTCTCAGTTCACTGCTGTAACCAGTCCTCTGTGTCCAGGTGGGAGACTCGTGGCTAACAGATCGGTGTGCTGACTCCTGCACCTGTAATCCTGGTGGTCAGATCTCCTGTAAGGAGCATGTCTGTAATCCAAACTCAGTGTGTGCCATGGATAAGGACGGAGACCTGTACTGCAGACCCAGCAGTGAGTCAGCCGCCCTCTCATATCTGAAGAAGCAGAGCACCAAAAGTTTGTTCTGACAATAACCCGGTTTTATCTCTCCGTCTAGAGTTTGACCAGTGCAGCATCTCTGGAGACCCCCACTACCGAACCTTTGATGGCTTTACCCATCACTTCCAGGGTCCCTACACCTATGTCCTGGCTCAAGGCCACAACCTGCAAGGCTTGCTGGCACCCCTGGTGGTGAGGGGAAGGAACATCAGACGTGGGGGGAATAGCAGAGTTTCATTACTGGATCAGATGTATGTGGATGTGTATGACATCAACGTTCGCTTCCTGCCGAAGAAGACTGTCTTGGTCAGTAGAGCATCTTTCTTTGATCGAAGCATCATGTCTGTCCTCTAATAAAACCAGTGGTTTCTCTTCCAGGTCAATGGGGAGCTTGTGACGCCTCCTCTTAGTCCAGTTGATGGTTTAACCATCACCATGAACTCTAGGCAAGTCCAGCTCACCACAGACTTTGGACTCACCGTACGCTTTGATGGAAACAGTCGTGGAGGTAAAGGTCCTGACATCTCTGACCAAGCGTTTGGTCTGTTCTGTCTGATTCCGCTCACCACCATCTCTTTGTCTGTATGTCAGAGATCATCCTCCCTAGCACCTACAGACACTCTGTCCGAGGACTGTGTGGGAACTATGATGGCATCACCAGGAATGAGTACATGAAGCCAGATGGGACAGTAGTCAGGAACCTGAATGAGTTTGGAGAAAGCTGGAGGGTCAGTGACCGGCAGGCTGACAGTGCGAAGATCTACAACGCTCCGTTCACTGTCCACACCCACAGGTAGGAAAAACCAAACTTCCTCTGGGTTTGGATTAAAGTGGGTCATCTTTGTTTTCTACAACACTGAACTGATCTGTTATGGTTTCACTGCTGAAGGTGTTTGTTGTTGGGTTGGAAGACTAGAAAAGGAAGCAGGAAGTTTTCCTCAAATTAAGACTTTGTGTTTGTTCAAAAGCCTAATTCAGGGTGATATATTCAGGTTTTTAAGAACAGATGAAGATTGATGCTTATAAATAATATGAGTGTAGCAGCTCTCCTCCTAGATGTAAGATTCAACATTTTTATTTGCCATTCATATGCATTCACTCAATCTGGGTACACTGGGATTCTTGTCCAAAGCTTAGAGTGAACATAACACCTGCAAACAAGACCACCAAAAGCAAATAATATAAAAAATAATCTAAACATGTTGAATGATAGTGTTTTATGTTTATATAGCCTTGTTCCCCTCTTTTTTAATAACACACCATTTTTTTCTAGTTTATTTATATTAAAATTGGTCAGGTGCTGTAAAAAGCTTGAAATTGTCTAAAGGTAAGTGGTAAACTGCCAGGGGTTAAAAAGGTAAGGAAGAAACTAGAGAAAACTGGTAGACCTAAAGAGTGTCTGGTGGGGTGGCAGTGTCTTAGGCTTAGATGGTAGAGCAGGTCATCCAATGACCAGAAGGTTGGTGGTTTGAATCCTGTGGCTACACATGTAGATTACCATTACCAAGTATGGATGGTTAATGAATGGTGGATTTACTGTAAAGCACTTTGAGTGCCTTGAAAAGTGCTACATAAATACACTGCTCAAAAAATAAAGGGAACACTAAAATAACACATCCTAGATCTGAATGAATGAACTATTCTTATTAAAC
>JBAMHW010000005.1:21905071-21915757 GCA_037177495.1 Rhadinocentrus ornatus | reverse complement strand
TATATATATATGTTTATCACGTCCACTACCTGATAAAATTCAACTATGTAGAAAAGATATATAAATATAAACCTGCAGGACGATCAGAGATGATTCACCTGTTATATGTTGTGCAAGTAGGAGTGTAACACCGATCCACATTGATACTTGGATTCAAACGTTCCACATTGATCTGCATCAATCAACATCAATCTGCATTGATGTGTTGATCCAATCGATCCACAGCAATCCATCGATCCACAATGATGCATCATACTACATTGATCCATTGATAGATCGATCCAGATTGAAACATCACTTTACAATGATGAATCGATCCACAACTATACATCCCTCTACGTCTACCCATCAATCTAGATTGATCCACATTGATCCACAAAGATCCAGCGATCCACAATGATACATCATACTACATTGATCCAGAACAATACACTGATCTACACTGATCAGTCAATTTTCATCAATACACGATGCATCATTCTACATCAATCCATCAATCTAGATCAATTCACATTGATACATCAATCTAATTGTTCTGCATTGATCTGCTTCAGTCTGCATCGATCCACGCTGATATATTCATCCAATCGATCCACAGTGATACATCAATTTACATTGATCTATTGATCCACAGAACCATTGAAAGTTTGGACAGAACCCCTCATTATATCTGAATGGGTAGATGTGTTTGACTGGTATTGTGGATCGATAAATCGATGTAGACTGATGTATCACTGTGAATGTGCCAAATACTGAATTGGTGTATCGTGGTCTGTGATTTACAATCCTACTACTGCATAACTAATACCACAACACTCAAATTATGGGAATAACAATAACCATGTCAATAAGCATGTCATCGCCAACTTCACAGGAATGTACCATATTTTCCAGCCCTAATAGGTCAGAGCCTGTCTAGTTCTACCTAATGCTGTGGCTGATCAGTGTGCCAACCTTCATGGAAGTTTTAATGTAAGAACACAGAGCTTAACATGAAAATTTGACCTCTTACAGCCATAAAACAGGCTCCAGGTGTCCATTACTAATAGCTTCTTATAAAAAAAAAATTGTTAATCCTCCAGCTGAGAAACATGCCACTAGAATGACACCAACTAAACTGAAAGAATTTAGGAAAACAAGGAAATGTGGAAGTGCAAAAGAAGAGCTTAATTTCTTCCCATGTGTAAACCCAACGTTCATCTGTCAGTTTGTTCTGTTGTTATTTAGATAGAAAACTCCTCATCTTATCTAACCCTCTCTATTTCTTGCCCTCGTATCAAAGTCTGGTTGCTCCTGGTTAAAATGCTCCCATCCCAGTTTTTCTTTTTATCCTCCAGAGTCCTTCCTACAGCGTCTCCTGGCTCTCTCTCGATTTTTCTGGAAGAATCTTGTCTTGGAAAAGAGGCTGCTGCCATCAGGCCCTGGTTCTGCTGCCGAGGCTGAGCCTTGCTCGCCTGTGGAAACTGTTTGGAATCCAATACATCTTTGTACTGGATCTCGGGCCTGATCATTCTGAGACAGGACATCATGGTAGCATTGTCCAGCCCCGGCTGGAGCTCATACCCAAGAATTTTCACTAAACCGCTCTGAAATGGACGGATATTTTTGTCTCGGATCCGATGTGCTTCCACGGGCTTCCCACCATCTCTAAGACAAGCATGGGCCAGTTCCTCCCTCCGCATCTTGAGCAGAGCTACTTCTTCCTCCATTTGTGTTTGACCAAACTTGTCGATTTTCTCCCAGAACGTCTGGTTGAAGGCCTTGTACAGGTACCAGTCCAAGGTGTTCCACTGCCGAAGCTTCTCCCGCTGATCCTCTGTCAGGGACAGGTTGGGTGGTGTTTCGGCATTGGAATGTCCAGCTCCAATACCAACGGCAGCTGCAGCCGCTGCTTTGCCCATCCAGCTCTCACTCATCCCTCTAAAGCTGCCGGGCTTCTGCTGCCGAGCGTTGAGGCTGAACGACACAACAGCGTCCAGCGGCCAACAGAGGGCATGTCTCAGCAGGATCATGGACTGGTCAAAGTACTCTGACACCAGAATCAGTGAAAAGGTTTGGCGGATCACGTCCTCGCCATGTTTAGCCAGCGACATGGAGAAGTTAGCGTTGTGATCCAGACCAAAGTCGAACCATAGCAGATTTCGGGCATAGTGGTTGTTGCGGAGACGAGGGTCGTAGTACTTCTTTGGGTCATTGGCAAAGTCACCCAAACCTTTGGCTTTCCGAAAGGCAGGCGCCACTTGTTTGTAATAGGCAAAGGAAGATTCGGCCAAGGCAACGGGGTCTCTGATGATAGAGAAATAGAATGTGTCTTCAGGCATCACCTTCTCCACCTACAAGAAAAAACAAGCAGTTTATGATCATGTTGGCTACAATACCCACAAATAACTAAACATTTTAGCCATTATCTCATCCATTCAGGACCAGGGTCTTGCTGACACCATTATCAGCAGGAAAGTTGGCGAGAAGGTCTGAGAACGTATGATGGATTATTTGTGCCTTTCTTGGCAAGATGGCGCCAGGGTGTACCGGCAATTGTCTCCCTGCTCTGCTTAAGTTGTTGCTTGCATTGTTGTGTTTTTCTGTCCCAAAAGATCTCTGGATTGCTAGTGTTTGACTGTCAGATCCTTATTGATCTAAATCAATCTCATGAGGCATTTTTCAACCACAATTGTGATGCTCAAATATATAGACTCCCTCCTTATCTGCCCTCAGTACCAGCTTACCAGCTTTGTTCACCTGTCTAAAGGAGGAAGCGGGCAAGAAAGCATGGAAAACGTGGAGGCGTTCTAGTTAAAACTTAAGGCTTATTGAGATCCAGTTCTGGGACTACTTCTCTTCTTTCTACACGTGATATCCAGTGCTCCAAAAAGCACATAGATTGCAGTGGAATCAGCCTGTTGCTCCTGCGTTTTCCAGTAAGACACCGCACTCTGGACCTTGGATGCCTCTTGGAAGGACGTGACTCTATGGTTAGGCCTACTAAATTCAAGATTGCTAGCTAACAAAACATTTCTCCTTAATGATATCTTTACGTCATGAAATCTGGATTTTATGTTGTTCACAGTGACATGGTTCCAAGTTGGTGAATCTACTTGGAGAGGCGGAGGGCTAGCAACAGTGTAAAATACATCCACACCTGTCAGCAGGTATCGGCAGATTCATTTTCCAATTTTGAGCTTCAGATTTTTTTGATCAAGTCCTGTGCGCTATGGTGCATCGCCCTCCAAAACTTAATAAAGATTTTATTCAGGACTTTACAGACTTTGACAGCACTATCACTGAGCTATGGCCAATATTTGATTGTTGAGGATTTTAATATCCATGTTTGCTGTAAATCCAGACCTCTGGCCAAAGAATATAAACTTGATCTCAGTCGGTGTCTAGGTTTGACACATGAAACAGAGCACACCCTAGACCTGGTGCTGTCCTTTGGTCTTAATGTACATATGATTGAGATTTGTAAAACAGACTTTTATGACCACTGCTTGCTGTTTTTTTTTCCTGTAACGTTGCCGCAAAATGGGGACAGTCCGTGCGCCCCAGCAAATTTGTTTCTTATTTTAATGACACTTGCACGGATGTCTTGTACTCTGTAGTCCCATATAGGCTGAAGCACAACAAGCCCAAGGCACAACCTTGGTTAAATGAGCATACTTGCAAACTCAGCATGTAGGCGCAGTACTGAGTGGCAGTAAAAAAAAGTAAATTTCCTGAAAAGATTATAGGAACTGCAAAAGGTTCCTACAGTCGGAAAGGGGCTTAAAATTGTTTAAGCGTTAAAGCATTCTTAGAGTCCAAGAGAAATTATCCAAAGACATCTGTTTAAAGATGTTATTAATTGTATTAGTCCAGGTTTTGTGCACTTGGTGAATGCTTCTCTGCTGTCTAGCTGTTTTCCTTGTTCCCTTTAACATGCTGTGGTCCAGCCACTCATCAAAAAGAGTAACCTTGATCCAAATTTGCTGTCTAACTTTAGATTAATTTCAACTGTTATTTGTTTCTAAGGTCTTACAGAAAGTTGCCTATGGCCAGCTGTAGGCTTACCTTGGCTTTAATGAAATTAGTGAAAAGTTCCAATGTGGCTTTAAATTGCGGCATAGCACTGAAACTGCACTGAAAAGTTTTTAATGATCTTCTTGTAACTGCAGATGCAGGAAAAATCTGTAGTCCTCTTACTTTTAGACTTGTTTGCAGCCGTTGACACTGGATCACAACATCCTTCTGACCCACCTCGAGACACATATAGGCATAAAAAGTATAGCACTCAACTAATTTTAGTCCTATCCCTCCAGTCAGGGTTTTTCTATAAATTTAGGACAGTATGCTTCCTCTGTGTCTCCACTAAATTATGGTATCCCCCAGATTTCATTACTAGCGCCTGCTCTTTTGGCTTTGTATATGCTCCTCATTGGTTCTGTTTTAAAAAAGCATAAAGTTTTGTCTTCACTGTTTTGCAGAAGACATTCAGATTTATCTGCCTATGATGCCAGTGATGGCTAGTCCACAGTTCAAACACTGCAGGACTGTCTAATTGATGCACAGGCATGGATGAGTCCTAACTTTCTGAGCCTAAATAAGAATAAAACTGAGATTTCGGTGTTCAGACAGATTAATCACCTGTATACACATGTGTGTTTGGTCCTTTGTCCTCCTACTGTCATCCTCTTCTGGGAATCTGGGGGTGATGGTTGACCCTTTATTTAAATTTAACAAACACATTAGCACTGTTATCAAGGCTAGCTTCTTTCAGCTGAGGACCTGTCCAAATCAAATCCTATCTTTCTTGGGCTAATTTTGAAAGAGTAATCCATGCATTTGTAACTTGTCTGGATTATTGTAATGCTTTGTAAGTTAGGTTTGACCAGGGCTCCCTTCAGCATCTACAGAGCATACAAAATCCTGCAGCCTGCCTACTGACTAAAACTAAGAGGCATGAACACTTCTTCTGTTTTGCGCTCCTTACATTGGCTTCCTGTCTGTTTTTGGGTCAATTTTAAGGTTTCATTGATTTTTTTATGGGCACATCTTATTTGAATGAATAATTGCAGCCCTACACTCTGCCCAGAGCCTTGAGGTCAGCTGACCAGTTCCTGCTAGCTGTCCCTAAAACTACGCTAAAAACCATAGGTCAGGTCCTCTTATTCTGTAGGTCAGTTTAAAGTGTAAATGAAACAGTCAACCAAATTAACATGACTTACTAGATTGAGTCTTATTCTTATCAATAATTATCTGACAAACGTGACAAATATAAACATATAAAAGAAAAAACGTTCTGCTGTTAAATTTTTGTAGCAAGGGCGCCGCCATCTTGCAGTACTATCAGCTGTGACATCATGGCGTTGGTTGGTGTCGTGGTCGCAGAGAGAGATAACAGAGTAAACAAATTCAGAAGATGCCAAAAGCAGCCTCTATGACAGGGCTATTCAATTCGGTCCTACGAGGGACGCAATCCAGCAGGATTTCTATGTATCCCTGCTTCAACACACCGGATGCAAATTAATTATCATTGTGCAGAACTTGATTGGCTTTTAGATCCATGTAATTTGATGCAGGGATACAAGGAAAACCTGCTGGATTGCGGCCCTCGTAGGACCGAATTGAATACCCCTGCTCTATGGTCTGTAGATCTAGCATACTGCTGCAAGTGTTGGCTGTACATGTAAAATCTTGTGTTGAATCTTCTGAAGAGGACATTAACATTGACAGAGAGGTAAATGAAAATGTTTGATTTGTCTGATCAAAATTTAAGAAATGATTTTATAAGTGTGGTATTCAATATATTTCTTTAGTCTTCTCCCGATGTAGCATTTGTGGCTGAATACAGTTCAGTAGAAGTTACACAAGGAACAAGTAATACCACTTCACCAAGTACAAACATGTACCAAATATTTTTTTTCTTCATCAATTAATTTTATTTAACTGATGAAGAAAAAAAATATTTTTAGATTTTAATTAGTATTGTAATTGATGGTTTATGCTTAGGCGGTCTGTCCAGTATGTCAGGTAGAAAATCTGGATTCTTTAGATAGCCACACCTCATGTGGAGAAAGGTAAAACCAAATACCTAGTTTCTTTCTGTTACTGTTGTACCCTGCTTGCAATCAAGGTATTAATGTGGAGAAAGGTCAGTGCCATCATTTTATAACTATATTTTACTTTCACAGTCTGGAAGGAACACCACCCATTGTGGAGGATGTTTGTAACATCTAAAGGTGGAATTAAGAAGTATGTTTTACATGACATTTTTTCTTTTTTATCATTTTTCAAATATACCAGTCTGTATGCAGGGTGTTCAAGTTCCTGCTTATATTGCTCTGTTTCAAAAGAATGTTTATAACATTTTAAAATTATGTATGAATTGGGTTGAATGTTTTTTGCACGAGTCAAATCTTAGACATCTTGAAGAAACATGACGATTGTTTTTTTTTTTTTTTTGCTTAGACTTCATCATTCAAAGGCAGATTTGATTGAAACTGCTATTCTTCTTATTAACCCCATTTTTTTTCTTTCTAGCTTGAATGATGTTATCCAAGCAATAGCTAATGGAGTATATACAGATGGGAAAATCTTTGACATCACGGTGTCACGTCAGAACTTGTTTGAAAGAGGTCTTGTCCAATGGCAACGGCAAAAGAAAACCTCCCCTACCAACCCATTGAAGGTCACCTTTTTAGGAGAAGCTGGCATCGATACGTGAGCCCTCCGTAAAGAATTTCTGACAAATATGTAAATATCTTGTCTAGCAGCTCTAAATCTCTCACTCACGTTTAAATTAAATACTGATGTAGTTATGGGCTTTGAACTATATAATCATATCATATCAACATAATGGATTACCTATTCTTTTATGTTTAAGCTATGGTAGCAGGCATTGAGACCTTTCTTTGTGAAGGGGACATCTGGCTGCACACCCAAGTATTCCTGTCTGACTTGGATAAAGGCCATTTCAAGTATGTATCTCAAGAGTACATATTTTTTCCTGGTATCTAGATTAGATTAAATCTGGTAACTAAGAAAAACATTAACCCTGTTTGTTGTGTTTACTCGTGCCATTACAGATCAAGTGAAACACTAAAACAGTGTAGATACAGTGAGGAAAATAATTATTTGAACACCTTGCTATTTTGCAAGTTCTCCCACTTAGAAACATGGAGGGGTCTGAAATTTTCATCGTAGGTGCATGTCAACTGTAAGAGACATAATCCCCCCCAAAAAATCTTGAAATCACAATGTATGATTTTGTAACAATTTATTTGTGATACTGTTGTACGGTAAACTGTAGGGACCCAAAAGCAAACGGGGATCTTTAGAAAAAAGTTTCTTTATTGACAAACGAAGTCAGAATAAGAACTGTCAAAGCCGGTCGGATGAGACCAGAGAGTTAAGAGAATACTCCACCCAACACAGATGGTCACTCCAAGTGGATGGATTAGAAGCAGCCACACAGCGCAGAGCAGCCCCAAGGTCCTGGTTGGTCCGTTCCGCTTGGCCATTAGTCTGAGGGTGGAAACCAGACAACAAACTGACTGTTGCTCCAAGAGCGTGGCAAAAAGATTTTCAGACTTGGGACACAAACTGGGGACCTCTGTCAGAAACAATATCCAGAGGCATACCATGGACACATGTTGAGAGAGGAGGTCAGCCATAACCGTGGCCGTGGGGAGTCTGGGCAGAGCGATGAAATGTGTAGCCTTGGAGAATCTATCTACAACAGTGAGTATGGTAGTATTACCTCTGGATGGGGGCAAACCTGTAACAAAGTCCAAGGCAATGTGAGACCATGGTCGGCTGGGAACCGGGAGTGAATTTAACAGGCCCATGGGAGGTTGGGTAGAAGCCTTCCCTTTGGGAACAAACGACACAGGCGGCCACAAATTCCCTGACGTCTTTATCCATGGACGGCCACCAAAATCTCCTTCTTATGACGGAAAGGGTCCTGGTGGAACCAGGATGGCATGCCACCCGAGAAGAATGCCCCCATTGGATAACCTGCGAGCGGATGTTGGGAGGTACAAACAATCTGTTATGGGGACAGTTACCTGGAACTGGATGACGTTGTTGGGCCATCCTAACAGCCCTCTCAACCTCCCAGGTGACAGCAGCCACCACAGAAGAAGCAGGAAGGATGCTCTCCGGGCTGGCAGTGGGCATCTTCTGGAGCGTAGATCCTGGAAAGAGCATCGGGTTTCGTAGTCCACGGTCTGTAGGTCAGAGTGAAGTTGAATCTGCCAAAGAACAGTGACCACCGAGCCTGCCAGGGGTTCAGCTTCTTTGCCGTCTGTAGGTAAGTCAGGTTCTTATGGTCCGTCCAGACCAGGAAGGGGACCTCTGTGCCCTCCAGTCAGTGTCGCCATTCCTCCAAGGCTAGTTTAACTGCAAGGAGTTCTCTGTTGCCAACGTCGTAATTCCGCTCGGCTGGGCTTAAACGATGGGAATAGAATGCACAGGGATGCAGCTTGTTGTTATCAGGAGACCGCTGGAACAGAACGGCCCCGACCCCGGTATCGGATGCGTCGACCTCCACGACAAACTGGAGAGAAGGGTCAGGTTGGTGCAAGACAGGAGCAGAAGTAAAGTTAACTTTTAATTTTTGGAAGGCCAGTTCGTCTGCCTTCGACCAGAGGAATGGTCTCTTAGGTGATGTCAATTGCGTCAGGGGTGCAGCAATCCGGCTGAAATCACGAATGAACCTCCTGTAAAAATGAGCAAAACCCAAGAAACGCTGGACCTGCTTAACAGAAGATGGGGTTGGCCAGTCCACCACAGGCTTTATTTTATCGGGATCCGCTTTCATCTGACCACCTGCAAAAATGTAAAAAATAAATGGAAGGGACGTGAAATTCACATTTCTCAGCCTTGACGTACGTCTATTCTCTGGATAACCAGTCGGACGTGGGCTGTGTGATCCTGAGGGGACTGAGAAAAAATCAGAATGTCATCCAAATAAACAAACACAAATCTGTCCAGAAAATCCCTCATCATTGATAAGGGTCTGAAAAACAGCAGGAGTATTAGTGAGACCAAAAGGCATGACTCGGTTTTCAAAATGTCCCAATGGTGTTTGAAATGCGTTTTTCCATTCCTCCCCTTTTCGAATCCGCACCAGGTGGTAAGCATTTCTTAAATGTAATTTTGAGAAAATGGTAGAGTGTTGGAGTGCTTCGAAAGCGGAGCCAATTAAAGGAAGGGGATACTTATTACAAACGGAGATGTTATTCAATCCTCTAAAGTCAATACAAGGATGGAGGGTCTTATCTTTCTATTTAAAAAAAGAAAAAACCCGCTCCCAGAAGAGAGGACGATGGTTGAATAATGCCAGAAGCTAAGGACTCCTTGATATATTTCTCCATGGCTTGTCTCTCTGGTTTGGATAGGTTATACAACCGACTGGAAGGCAAAGGGGCTCCTGGTAACAGGTCTATAGCACAGTCGTACGGGCGGTGTGGAGGAAGGGACATTGGTTTACTCTTACTGAACACTTCTGATAAGTCATGATACTCTGTGGGCACTGCTGATAGATCGGGAGAACCCACGGTTTCAAACGGGACTGGGTCGGAGGGTATAAGAGCAGACCAAAGACAAGTCTGATGACAATAAGAACTCCAATTAACTATGTTACCCTGGGTCCAGTTAATATGAGGGTTATGAATCCTTAACCAAGAATGTCCCAAAACCAGGAATGCATCCGGAGAGGGAATACACGCAGGACACGCAGCTGAATAGTTTCAATGTGGTTGCCAGACAAAACCAGTGTAAGTGGAGGAGTGATGTGTGTTACCTTAGCAATAAGACGGCCATCTAAAGCATTGGTGGTGAGAGGTGCTGACAACCGAAGGAGAGAGATCCCCATCGCTGAGGCCAGGGTTGCGTTGAGGAAACAGGCTTCTGCACCAGAGTCAATAAGGGCTGGAACCGACAAAGTTTGTTCGTTAACACAAATGGTTGCTGTAAGCTGAGTATTGGCGGGGCTTGTAGGATCACAGGAGGACAGACCCACCAGTGCCCCGATTCTCACTGGCGGGCCTGCTCTTTTGGCCGAACCAGGCAGGAACGGATGTAATGGCCAGCCTTGCCACAAAAGACACTCCCCCGTCTGTAACCTCCTCTGACGTTCGATGGGGGTCAGGCGCGCACGACCAAGCTGCATGGGTTCATCCAAAAATGAGGGAGGAGCTGAAGCACCTGGCATCTCGGCTGCAGCGGAAAACTGAAGGACAGATGACGGCTTATTTCTTTGCCTCTCCCTCCAGCGGTTATCTATATGAATAGCAAGGGGAACCAGGTCATTAAAGGACTAAGGGGTTTCGCGGACATGCAAGCTCGTCCATCACTCTTTCAGCAAAACTGTTCAAGAAAAGATCAAAGATTTTCTATTTGGTTTAGGTCTGGAGACTGGCTAGGCCACTCCAGAACCTTGATTTGCTTCTTACGGAGCCACTCCTTCACTATCTTGGCTGTGTGCTTTGGGTTATTGTCCAGTTGAAAGACCCAGCCACGACCCATCTTCAGTGCTCTAACTGAGGGAAGGAGGTTGTTCCCCAAAATCTCACAATACATGGACCCGGTCATCCTCTCCCAAATACAGTGCAGTAGCCCTGTCCAATGAGCAGAAAAACACCCCCAAAGCATGATGCTACCACCCCCATGCTTCACAGTAGGGATGGTGTTCTTGGGATGGTACTC
>JBAMHW010000005.1:21891705-21904971 GCA_037177495.1 Rhadinocentrus ornatus | reverse complement strand
AGGATTGCTCCAACAGTGGATCTTTTTTTCACCAAGCTGCTTGGCAATTGCCCCGTAGCCCTTTCCAGCCTTGTGGAAGTCTACATTTTTGTCTCTGGTGTCTTTGGACAGCTCTTAGGTCTTGACCATGTTAGTAGTTGGAGTCTTTTTGATTGTATGGGGTGGACAGGTGTCTTTATGCAGCTATCGACCTCAAACAGGTGCCTCTAATTTAGGATAATGAGTGGAGGTGGAGGAGGTTTTGAGGGTCAGAAATCTAGCTGATAAACAGGTGTTCCTACAGGCCCCTACAGTTTCCCGTACAACAGTATCATACAAATAAATTGTTACAAAACCATACATTGTGATTTCAGGATTTTTTTTGATTATGTCTCTCACAGTGGACATGCACCTACGATGAAAATTTCAGACCCCTCCATATTTCTAAATGGGAGAACTTGTAAAATAGCAGGGTGTTCAAATACTTATTTTCCTCACTGTAACTGTCAATTAATATTTGAGTTAAATTAGTGAATAGCTTTTTATTAAAGGCTCTAGCAGCCACTGAAAAACATTATTATTCCTTAGTGACAGTCTAGCATAAAATTTCTTTGGGTTAACATGTTTTTGTCTTTTTTTTAATGGAGAAATAATGGCCACCAGCCTGGCTCAAGGAGGACCAGCTCCAAATTTCATGGCGCTACAAATTTTTATGCACAGAATCTCTAGACTTTGAAACCTCGGATCAAGAAGATGTGGGGGGTGACCAGTATACTGATATGTTATTAAAAGTAAGACCATATATGCTGTTTCCACTCAGACACCAGGAACAGGAAAAACTGCAGGCCTGACTTTCACAGTTGTACCATGAGTTAATTCACAGTTTTAATTTTTAGGTGAAAACTGAAACAACTATTCTAGACCTCACAGAGGAGATCTTGAACACAGGATCTGTCTGATGGAGAAAAAAGATTTACCAATCCGGTATGTTGGAGTTGGTACAAATGCATTTTATTGTTGTTTTTTTTTGCTTTGCTTATGTGCCTATACAGTTTATTGGCTTTAATTATTCCACCTCTTAAGAGCTAAAACTCTTTGAGCTTAACATTATTTTGTAACAATACAAAGTAAAGTCACCTTAAAAGATAAAAAGGGTATTTTACAAAATATACTGTATTTATACACTAATTTTGTTTGTTCCTGTATTGTACTGCAAAACTACTCAGGAAACTATTAAATTACCACTTTAACCCTTTATTGGGCAGTCACTAAAATACTTGAAAATTTCAAATATCAAATACAGAGAAGTGTTAAAAT
This sequence comes from Rhadinocentrus ornatus, assembly GCA_037177495.1. NCBI lineage: Eukaryota > Metazoa > Chordata > Actinopteri > Atheriniformes > Melanotaeniidae > Rhadinocentrus > Rhadinocentrus ornatus. The sequence continues at coordinate 21,903,675 of JBAMHW010000005.1, read as the reverse complement.
GATATTAGAGGATGGTACAGGACTATAAAACCATCTTTTTTGTTTCTAAAATAACAATCCTAAAGTTGTAAGTGGTCGGTACTAACAGTTTATTTTCTTTTTTTAAATTTCTTAATTTTAAGAAAGTCAGTCTCATTTAAGTATTGAGGACATAGCCTGATTTTTGCTGATTGGTGAAGAGAAATCCACAAAACACATGCATATATTAAAAAAAAGCATAATAAAAACAATTCTTACTCAAGTTTGTGGGTTTATGTTATCCATACGTCTTTCCTGATGAGTGAAGTGACGAACAGAGTGCACCATCAAGTAAAACAAGCGCACCCTAAGAAGGCAATGAAGACTTGCTTTCAGAGACAAAGTCTGAGCGCAGAGTTTTGAAAGGAAGAACAATATATTTGAGTGTGAGAACAGAGTTTTGAGAGAGAGCAAAATATTTGAGCGTGAAAACCAAAAATCTTGCTCTTAAAGCAAACAATTATGCTCTTGAATAAAGATAGGAAAATACCCCCACATATATTCTTCCTCGTGAAAAAAACCCACTACAGACCCGGAAGGCAGGAGGGGTTTTTTTCCTCTTCAGTGCTGCCAACCAGCAGCAGGACAGTTCTCCGTTTCAGGAAGTTTGTGAAAACAGATGATTTTTTTACACCCAGCAGCAATACAGTAGTGCCCATCTTTGTTTTCTCTTCTGCCTTGGTTCACCAGACTCCATCGTTCACTCTGCTATCTCTCTCACAGCTGATAGTACTGCAAGATGGCGGCGCCCTTGCTACCAGAACTTATAACGGCACTTCGTTTTTCTTTTATACGTTTATATTTGTCATGTTTTTTATATAATTATTGATAAGAATAAGACTCAATCTAGTAAATAATGTTAATTTGGTTGACTGTTTCATTTCCACTTTAGTTTACCATTTCTTGATATTATTATTTTATTTTATTGTTTATTTTATTTGTGTTTTATGTACATTTATTGACTATAGTTTGTACTGTGAAGCACTTTGATCAACTAAATTTGTCTTAATGTGCTATTTAAATAAATTTGAATTTGAAAAGGTCAAGTTAATTTATTTTGATCTGGTTTCCATACAGCACCAAGTCACACCAGAAGTCATTTATGTTGTTGTTCTTTTGTCAATGAATAATTGTTCTACTCTGGTTTATTGTTGTACACAGAAATGTGGGACAGTTATGAGCTACACAGTGCGTCACCTGCCTGTGCACGTCTGAGTCGCCATAGAGTTTATGTACTGCTTTTAGTTAATAACATGAACCAGTGATTAAGCTTATGGCTGTCTTCTGAAAATAAAAATGAAAATTATAAAGGCTATATTCACCGCTGGGATTGGAAGAAATAAGCTGCCGACACCAGTCCTGTCTGCTTTAATGGTGCAATGTCAACAATATCAGTGTCCTCCAAGCTTCATCAAATCTCTCCAATGAAGTACAACTTAATCCCATTTGGTAAATTAGGTATAACTCTGGACGTAGCACGCCATACAATGACAAATATGGTTTATAGTCCACGTTTTCACCACAAAACGTATCATGTTATAATGTGATAAAGCGTGATAAGGTCTCAATTTCTTATTCTTATTTGAGCTGTTCCTACTTTGATCATGTTACTGTTTCCACCAATCAACAAATTACAGTGTGGCAACCTTCACCCTTTAGGGTTGGATCAGTAAGACCCCACAGAAGGGTTCCAAATAGAAATAACAGCTTAGATCGGATATTCTGGCACCCTTCCCAGATATGCATGTGGAAACACACACAAAAAAAATTTGTACCAAACCCACCCATCTTGTACAGGCGTCCACCTGACCATTTATAGCCACCATGTGGGCGTGGGAAGACCCGTATCATGGAATCCCAAGCCATGTCAAGCGTCCCTTAACGACCTGTCTCATGCTAACATGTACCAAGCTGTCCCATATTGAGCCGTCCCGTACAAAGCCGTCCTGTACCATCCCCATAAAGAGCTAGACCGTTGGTGGAAGCGGTTCTATAGAAAGCTACCATGCTAATCATTCATTCCTCTGTTCTCCCTCTCCTCTGGTGGATAACTCACCTCTGGCCTGTAGAATCTCATGTGGTTGCCCATGATGTGAAATTCCACAGCTCTGGGACCTCGGTAACCCTTCACCCTGTGAGCGTTGAAGGGTAGGGGGTAGCCCAGCTGGTAGCCCAGCGGCAGGGCAAAGCGGAGGCGGTGTTCCTCTCCGAAACGGTACAGCATGTTGAGCACTGTGCTGCTGGCTGTCTTGTGGGTCTTGAGGAACATGATGTGGGTGTGGGGCCGGCAGGATCCCAGAGAAGGCCCATGGCCGTCAGAGGACGAGAAGATAGAATGAGTAGCTGGCTGGACACTGCTGCAGGATGTGTGGAGAGAAAAGAGTGCTTTAATAGTGGATCACATTTCAGTTTAGACATTCCGTCGAACAGTTTGATGTCTTGCAGATTATTGATCCATAATCACATGATCCAACAAACACCCATGACATGTGGAAGTTAGATCTGAACATTTTAAGCAAAAACGCACAAGTTTTGTTATCACCACTTTTCATGGTAACACCGACTCTCCCGTCGCTCCAGCAGCAGCACATTAAAAACGTTGATATCACTGCAAAACATCAAGATGAGCTCAGGACCTAGCGGGACTGACATGGCTGGGGTTCTTCATAATATACAAATGTATTCAAATTCAAATCTGATTGGTTTTACATACTCGGTCCATTGAGACCAGATCTCACCAAATTGCTCTATTTCAACTTTGTGGGAAAATGATATCTTCTCCATAACATAGATCTCGTTGATAATTTCAACTTATTCATAGGTGATTCCACTTTAAGTCATTTCCTCGTGATAGCCTTCTTACTGGCTGCCAGTAGTACAGCCAGCAGTTTTTTGTCTTTCATAATCCAAGTTTCTGACCTTAGGTTGCCCAAATACAAAGTTTCACATTTAAATGGGTTGTCTACATTAAATACACTTTTTAATGTTTATGGATCTCTACCCAGTGTGTAATCGTTTGACAGTCCCATAATAACGTAGAAATGATTAGCCACATTAAAAAGTTTCCAACAAGCATCTTCACTGCCTTTTTTTTTTTACTGAGTGGGCGTAATAAAAAAAACGTACAACAGAAAACAGAACTCCCACCATGTGTTCGACCAGGTTGAGAACCATTGCAGCTGGCATATTTTTACCCAGCTCTCCTGTGATATCATCTCCCCCGTTTCTTTTTCCCATTTTTTTCTTTATGCAAGAAGTAGTGTCTTCTTGTTTAGATAATTGTATGGCCTTATACAACTTAGAGATAATTTTGTCACAAGATCTGGGTTTAGCTAGTGATAAGAACATCTCCATTAAATGTGTCACATCTTTATCTAACCTTTTTTTGAGATTTCTGTTAAAGTAATGCCTCACTTGCAGGTACTTGAAAAAAAATCATCTTTTTCAAGCCCATGTTCTTTCTGTAGGGCTTCAAAAAATGTCCCTTTATGGACAAAAAAAAAGTAGGAAGTCCATATCCTGCCATCTATTTTATTTGGTGCGAAGTCTAAGTCATAGGTGCCCTTTATTGTTGTGCCTTCTATGTCCTTCCATGCTGCAGTGTATGATGGTGAACATAGACAGACTAAAGGTCTCAATTGGGCTGCATGGTGATATTCTCGTAGGCAGGGAAGGCCCAGTCCACCAGTTTCTTTTCGTAATTGCTGCATCTTTCATTGAATTCTGGCCTTTTTTCCCTGCCAAAAGTAACTCGTTATTAATCTGTCCCATTTTAAGAACGGTTTAGATGGTAATTTGACTGGTAGGCACTGAAAAAGGTACAGCATCCGTGGAAGAATATTCATCCTAATTGATTCTATTCAGGAGCTTAAACTTAAGGAAAAACATTCCATCTGTGCATGTCCGCTTTTATCTTTGAGTTTAATGGGCCATAATTAATGCCATAAAGTTTCGAGAAGTCCCTAGGTAGTGAGACACCCAAATAATTAATTGACTTGGCATTCCACTTTCAATTGAACATGGACTTAAATGAGGGTGGAGGGTCATAGTTAAATGTTAATGCCTGAGTCTTATTGATATTGATTTTGTAACCAGAAATAGAGCCAAATTCCTCTAGCAATCTCATCAGTTTTGGGAGTGTCTGTGTAGGTTGCGCTATAGTTATTAATAAGTCGTCAAACAGAGCCAGTTTCTGCTCCCCGGATGTCATTGCTACACTCTTTATATCTGGTCTTTGCCTGATCATGGGTTCTATAAACAACGCGAAGAGGAGCAGCGACATACAGCACCCTTGTCTTATTCCTCTTTCCAGAATGAATGGACTGGTTAAATCTCCATTGATTTTAATTATAGCTGTTGGCTCATTATATAGTGCTGTCAATTATTGTGGTGTGGAAGCCAAAAATTCGAGAGTACTTTATATAAAAATGTCGACCTCAGAGTCAAATGCTTTATCTGCATCTAAACTTTACATCGGTGTCTCCAGTTGTAGTTGTGTGACTTGTCTCACAACGTGCAGCATTTTCCTGATGTTATCTTGGGTCTGTCTTTGTCTGAGAAAGGTCCTTATGTATAAATCCAGGTAAAATCAGTTTTATTCTTTAAGTTAATATGCTGGTGAATAATTTGTAGTTGTTATTTAAAAGACTTACTGGACGATAGTTCCCACATTCCAATTTGTCTTTCCCCTCCTTAGGTATGACTGAAATCGTTGCCTCTCTCCATGATGGGGGGATGTTCTTGTTTTGCAGAATCCAATTAAACGTTTTTAACAGTTTTGGGTGGTCTGCATTGACTTGTACCATTCTATTGGAAAACCGTCCGTCCCTGGAGACCTCCCTTTTTGAGAGTTCTGATTGCTGATTGGATTTCTTTTTTTGTTGTTTAAGATATAAATTTTTCATTTTGTTCATCGGTAATCTTTGGAAGGTTTGTCTGGGTCAGAAAGGCATCAATCTGGTCATCATTGCTTGTCTGTGGTTGGGAATATAAAGTTTTATAATACCTTTGGAAGCACTGTTTGATTTTCTCTGGATTAGTTTCTATTTTATTTGTTGCAGAGTTCTTATTTTATGAATTGTCCTGTCCGTTTGTTGTTATCGTAGCCTGTATGATAGAAGTGATTCAGTGATTTTCCGCCTACTTCATAATGCTGTTGCTTTGTGAAAATTATTTATTTAATTTCTGGAGTATTTAAATTATCTTTCTTTTTTTAGTCTCATAATCTTACATTTATCATCATCCTTGGGGGACTATGCATTTTCTATCTGTAGCTTCTTCAAGTCCTCTTCCAATTTTTTAAGTTTTCGTCCTTTCATTTTTTTCTCATGTGCGGAGATAGATATTATTTTACCCCTAATCACAGCTTATAATGCATCCCACAAGATAGGCGGGGTTACTTCCTCATTATCATTATTTTCCAAATATGATCTGATTTCGCTTTTCAATTTATCTTTGATACCAAGGTTATTTAGAATATTTGAGTTCAGTCTCCAGAGAGTGGATTCTTTCAGATGAATGGACATATAATAAGGTCCATGATCTGAAATAGTACTCACAGTTATCCACCCTAACAAAAAATCACATTTAAGCATAAAAAAGTAATCTATACACAAGTAGACCTTGTGAGCGGACGAGAAATGAGAGTAGTTGCATTTCATCGAGTTTCTTGATTGTCCACAATCCCCATTTCACGCATACTAAGTATTTAATCTCCTGCTAATATTTTCCTGTTCAACAAGTCAATCTTTGGATTCAGTCGATATTAAAATCCCCACCACATATTGGAATTCCTCGACTTTTTGTTGTCATTAAATCAACTATATGTTTATAAAGATCCAGTCACTTTCCGGAGGAACATACACTTATAACCATGACAAATCTCCCTTCCTTGTCTTTAAATTCTGATATGTGTTCGTAATTTACTGTACTGGATATCCCTAGGCCTGTTGCGATAAGCAATAAGTCAATTAATTGCACGGTAAGAAAAAATGAGCGCGATAAGTTTGCCAGCCGTGATAATTTCCATTAGTTTTTTTTTTTCTTTTCTATCTTACTTTACCATAGACTGTGTATGACAGCAGGTTTCACTATGGAGTAGCTCGATTGAACGCTCTCGTTTCTTGCGAAGTGATGTCTCTAGTGTTGTACTTGACAGCAGCACGTTGCAGCACGAGACCGTGGTGAAGCACCTGTGCAAGCTGATATACTGCATTTGTTTTACAAGGCTGCCAACTTTCACGCATAGATCGCGAGACTCGCGCATTTGAGTGGCTTCTCATGCTCTCGCGCTAAACCTCCGATTTTCACGCTGAATCATGTAAATAAGTCGAATGGAGAAAAATACCTGCGGGCATTTTCTCATTTATTGTATCGCTGCTCCCCACATGTAGGCAGAACACACACATGTAGCCTACAACGTCAGTACAAAGCCCTCACTTCCTGGCTACTGTAATAACCCCCATAATGCGCAGGCACATTACACAAATAGAGTCAGTCTATATACTACCGTATATGACAAAATACACATCAAGAGCACTGCCGGCTAATCGAGAGGTTCGGGAGGAATCCCAGCGGGCCGTATTACTTTTGGGCTGTTTTCCCGGCATATGTGAAAAAGCGTCGCGACGCAGCAGTGGTTCATAGATCAGTCTGACGCAGTGATGAGGGGAGATGTTTCAGCTTCACAAACAGCAAAATGCACAGTATATTTTTTCTATTTCGTTTTAATAAAGTGGTACTAATCGCCAGTTTTGCCGGTTTTACCTGTCTGAGCCCCATGTTTAATATTTTTTTATATATTTTTTGTAGGGCAATTTTGTTCACAGAACAAAGACTTTATTATCCACCATACTTATTGTTTTTGGTTTTCATTCATTGTTAATGTGACTGAGAGTCTGTTCTATTTATTGTTTTGGTTTTGTTATTTAAAATTTCTTCCAGTTCCAGTGTAAAATGTTCAGTAGAAATTAAAGTTTATTGATCTTTGAAAGGGTGTACTTGCATTATTATGGCATTATCATCATATTAGTTGAAAATTATCTCAAAATGACAACATTATCACTTTGCGCAAAATTATCATTTATCGCAATAATTTCTAAGAAAAACGCACAGCAAAATTTGTTATCGTGACAGGCCTAGATATCGCCTCTCCCCTCCGCCTCCCCGACCCATGCGAAGAAAAGTAAACAAGTTTAAATCCCGATTTATTCAATTTAGTATGCTCAGAGTTGTTGAGGTGTGTTTCCTGTAAGAACGCCATTTGGATTATATCCTTCCTTAATTTTGATCTGCATGTCGGACGTGTCTTCAGTTAGCTCAAGGCCCTCATGGAGTAAGCTTTCCACAAACGAAACCATTGTTGCTGGAGTGTTTTTTCGGGGATGTTATTTTATCCAATATCTTTTAACTGTTTAAGTGTGTTTGGTGGTGAAAGGAATAGTTTTTTAATGAGCTTTTTTTGGATTCAGTGGATGCCACACATTTATATTTACATATCAGACCTGATGCAACTACCTGTGAAACCGGATGTTAACCCCATGACGTCAACTTCCTTCATGTTGACCTCTCCACCGTTAGGACAACAGAGATCATCAGTAAACTGTCTCAAAGTAACTAAAAAAGAAGAAGAAATCCTGTACCTCTTGTTGAAGATGACGCCCAGCAGCTGACCAGCGAAAGCAATGGCCACAAAAAGCAGCAGAGCTTTCCACATCCACACTGGGCCCAACCGACCACACACTAACCATCGCAGCATCCTGGGAGGAGGAGGAGGAGGAGAGAGAGGAGGAAGACGAGGAGAGGATGGTTAGCTTAAAACAAAAATAGGACACAGAAATGAACCCCTTGATGCAAATTTGTTCTGCTTCTGGTCTTTTTCTTTTATTGATTTAATTAAATCAATTTATTTTTTATTTATTTACTATTATTTATTGGTTTTGATATAATTTATTTTTATCTATTTACTGTTATTGATTTTTTACTTTGCGTGTGTGAAAGTCTGCTTTGCGACATTATCATTTGTTACGGCATTAGCCGTATGTGTTGTTTTATGTCTACTATTGTGCACCTGAGTGCGTCATTGTCTTGTATGGATGGTTTGGTCTTTGAATGTGTCAACAGGTTCAGGTGTGGTTGGCTGTCCCAAGGCATGTGTCACCTGCTTATTGACCTCTCGCTGAAAACCAGCTGACAACCAGCCATCTCTGGATTGTTCCTTGCTCTCACATGCTGCCTTAAAGATCAAGTGTTCCTCTGTTCTGGTGGCAGCACTTTTGACAGCGGCAGCGATCTGCCTGCTTGGTCCTCAAAAAGGTTTCTCAAAGGTTTATTGTTTGTTGTGTTACAGTATATTTTTGTTGTAGAGCACAGTTTCCATTGTTAAAAGCTGAAGCTGTAGGGTTGAACCGCTATTTTCCTTTCCATGTGTTTTCACCTGTTTATATGGTAAGAAGTTAGGGATAGTAAATATGTTTGGTTTGGTTTTCTTTTATGCAGGGTTTATTTAGCATATGCTTGGTTGTAATAGTTGGTTTTGTTTGTTGTTTTGGCCTTGGTCCACCCCGACAGCCTTGCTTTACAGGTTTATTTGATGCTCTTTTGATGAGCGGCTGATTGTGAATTAATCTATGTTAATCCGTACAATTGTTTGATCATGATTTGAGGGCCGAGATGGGAAATCCTTTTGTGTTGCGCGTGGGGACCCTAGACCAGGCGTAAGTAGACAGTTTTTGTAACTGTTTAGCTCCAGGTCTGTGGGCTGTTTAGGAGGTGGGTAAATACAAAGTTGACTTTCATTGCTATATTAGGCTGTGTGGTAAACATATTGCAGCAACTGCCAAAACTGTGATAAATAATAGTCCCTATATACATATTTTAAAGAAGTGATGTGATGCGGTCCTAAACACTGCTGTGCATTCATGTTCTGTGAGCATCAATTGGTGAATCAAATCGACTCTTCCTGGGTGCTTCATGTAGATGCTGATGGCTGTGGCAATATAGCACAAAGACTGAGCAGTGTGATGGCAGAAGGTGGCAAGAGGAGCGATTAAAATGTGGATCCAGAAGAACTCGTGACCATAAAAAACAGCAAATCGGCTGGAACAATTTTAGTTAGAAGATAGATGACAAACTACAAACACAAGTACTCTGCAAGACATGCAAGATACTAGTGCAAACCACGAGGGTACACGTGGTTTCTGTTGCCACCTACAGCACAACCACACGGAGCTGTAGGTGAACCCAGCAGTTGCTTTGCGCCATCTTACGGTGCCACGATTAACGCAAGTCTTAATGATCTTGTATCTACAGACATGGAGAGCAACATTAATATCTGGACTGATGACATTGGACAGTGGTCCACAGTCACTGATAAGGGTATCTTATCTAGATATCTTACTCCTCATTTCCACCGGGTGCGCCATGGTTTTGTTCCGTCCTCTGTGACATGTCAATCCACACCGGGAGCGTGTTAGGTGCAAAGCGCCAGTGAGTGTAGTCCACCTAGCTGGATCTGCGAGATACCAAAATCACAGGAGAATTGGTGAATCTTGTGATTCTGCACTTCCAAGATAAACATCTTGTCGTCCATGATTAAAAAAAAACAGGTAATGTTTAAATGGTTCAGCAGCACAAATCTGCAAAGGGGCTTTTATTTTGAAAAACACAGGAAGTTTTTTACACTGCTACCATGTCTGATTTCCTGTTTGCCCCTATCTGAACTCCTAAGTTTGACTTTCAAAAATAGTCAAAAATAGACTCTGAACGCAAGTTTAGCAAAGAGCGGTGACAAGGCGCTTCTGGAACGAACCAGAATGTAGCGCACACGCATCCGGTGGAAACGAGGGGTAAAAGTTGTTTTTTGTTTTTATATTGGTTAAGCATCAGTGCATTAATGTGAAAGAAACTGATTTTAATAACTGACGGCAAATAATAACTCATACACTGGAATAGAAAATAATTTCTACTTATAATTTATCAAAAGTTGGTAAAGAAATAGCTTCAAGATTTTATAAAGGCTGTTAATTTTCTATCATCTCCAGTAATTGTGCTGCAGGATGTCACTGTACGTAATACATGTACTAAAATCTATTGTTAGCTAAAACACGCTAATAACATTATTATAGCACAAGTTATGAGTTGTTCAGCAGACAACTGTGCATGAGAGTTCTGCTAATGGAACTTCATATGGAGGAAAATATCCAACGGCATTGAATTTTATTCATCATTGACCATATCAAGATCATATCAAGATCAGTAGCTAGACTCTTTTCCTCTGGTGGAATGATCTACCAAACTTCTTGCGATCCGCAGAGTCCTTATCTACTGTTAAGAGCAAGCTAAATTCTCACCTGGGAGCATTTCTGCACTAAGCTTAACTCTACTCGTCGGAATAATTTAGAAAGAGTTGTCCAGCTTTTTGGCATAACTGAATAAGCTGCGTGCACTTACGCCCAAGATGCTATTTTGTGATGAAATTGTGATCTTGTACTTAAACCAAGGACTATTATAGAGAGGGGGGGAGCACTGCCTCTATAACTACATGACGGCGCCTGGGTCCAACTGGACTCACAGCATTCTGACTACCTCCTAATTATGATGTCCGATCCTTGTGCTGTTCTTGTTCTTGCTTGTATTATTGTACTTATACTTACAAATTCTTTTCTGGAGAATAGAATAGAACAGAATATGGTCAATGCAACTTCCAATAGTGTTACTGAATATCATGTTTATCATGTAGGTGACACTTACCTCTATAAAGGTAAAATCATTTGGAATTAAAGTATTGTCCTTTGTTTTTAAATAGAAAAAGTAATTCCGAATTGAGGTTTACATAGAAAACACGTTTTAATCGTCTTTATTCAATTATGCTAAAGATCTGGGGATTGGGAAGGGTTCTGATTGGACAGGGGGGTGGATGGCGTCACATTTATGTTTACCAGAAGAAAAGAAACTCCAGTTCCTGATTCTTTTCTTTTTGTCTACAACATGGAAGACCACACAATAAAAACCAGTTTCTCTTTGATTTTGATTCTAGTTTTGACGCAGCAGCTCAACACCACAATACTATTTCACTTTGGTCAGCTGAGGAGGAGAAGGGACATTGAGTACCATACTTTTATCGCAAAAGGACAAGGGAACGAGCATGTGCAGAGCTACGGCAGTAGATTTAAAGAGGAATGAACATATATAATCAAAGACTTATTTAATTCGGATTTAAAATCGGAATAAACCGGCCAACTCGGATTTAAGTTTAATTTGAAATGGCCAATTTTTATTCAGAATTAGGTGATTGCAGCTTAATTTTAAAGAGGATTAAATCTTTATTCCGAATTAAAGGGGAATTAAACCTCTTATGTAAATGTGGCCATTGTCTCACCAGGGGACTCTGGTCTCATACAAAGATCAAATTTTTGATTTTTTGATTTGATTTCAGTCACTAGATCTCAACCCTATTGAGATCTAGTGACTGTGCTTGTCCGCACCGTGCTTAAGAAGTGTCCATCAAGCCAATCCAACTTGTGGGAGGTCCTTCAGCAAGCATGGAGTGAAATGTTCTCAGATTACCTGAACAATTTGACAGCTAGAATGCCAAAGCTCTGCAAGGCTGCAATTGATGCAAAAGGAGGATTCTTAGATAAAAGCAAAGTTTGAAGGACAAAATTATTATTTTAAGTACAAATCATTATTTCCAACCTTGTCAACTTGTCCCATTTAGTTAATAAAATGTGAGTTTTCATGGAAAAAAACTTTTTTGGGTGACACCAAACCACCAAACTGTTGAGCGGTAATATCTATATCTATCTATATATATATAGATATATATATCTATATAGATATCTATATCTATCTATCTATCTATCTATCTATCTATCTATCTATATCTATATCTATATCTATATCTATCTATATCTATATCTATCTATATCTATATCTATATCTATATCTATCTAT
>JBAMHW010000005.1:21861419-21873743 GCA_037177495.1 Rhadinocentrus ornatus | reverse complement strand
TGAGCCATCATCAGGAATGTCAGAGAGAATCATGTCCATTTCAGAGACAAAATCATCAATACTGCCTCCAGGAGGGCTGTAACTGACGAGAATGTATGTGGTGCTGTGATGGGTGTACAGTACTCTCTGTATTAATTAATTTATTTGTTTGTTTTGTTATTATTATTTTATTTTTTATTTCTAATAAATATTAACATTTTTTTTCTGCTGCTTTTCTCAGTTGATCATCTTCTTTTGCAGATGAAGATGATAACTTTCTCTTCATCCTCCTGAAGGATTTGCTCCTGTTGTTGGTCTAGTTCTAATCATCTGCAGTCATTTCTGGTGCTAACATGTCCATCTTCTTTGAGTTTAACCAGATTTAATCAGGTTTTATCTGGTTGCTATTCCCATCAAAACTCTGACAATCAAATATTTCAAAACTTTATTACAAAATATTCCAAACCAACAAATTTACACATTTATTAGCACAGTTGTTCCATAATCGGAACAGTAGACAGTGAGAAAAAAATTAATCACCAGTTAACTCCTCTGATAAAAGTGGACTCTTGAAGCTGCTTCCAGGTGTAAATAAAAAGGCGTATTTATATCAGTCAGAACATCGCTCTGCTGCAGCAGATTGATGACAAACTTCTTGTCATAACATCTTCTTCCACAAGCCTTCCTGGGTCATGGTCCAGCTCACTCCTGATGGAAAACGGAGTAGTTAACACATTAGGACCACAAATTAAATGCCTTACTATTGCCATGATAACAACTGGATGTGATAAGATAAACATTCTTCAGACTCCTCCAGATACAGACAGAAGTCCAGATAATCAGTGGATGCAACAGCATGAAATTACCATTTTATCTTTCTATTGAACAGCCTCTAAAGGTGATGAAATCCCTTACAGATGTCATGACAACATGATGTGATGACTCTGCAGACTGTGTTAGACCATAATCACCAAGTAAAATCAGTTTATTATTTTTCCATTCCATTTCCATTCCACATCATTGTGTGGGTGGTTGGTGTCACACCCTTCATCTGATGTTGGTAAACACAACCCCAGATCAGAACTCTGCAGCCAGGTGGTGGCGTCCTATTAATGCTGAGTAGAGCAGTCAATAAACGTTTGGGCTCAATATAAAGTCATAAAGATTTTCTGGTTGTAAATGAATGTTTCCTACAGAAGAAGATCAGGGCCACTGAAGGAAAAAAAAATAGAAGGAAAAAAAGTCAGAATTTATCTCAGAATTCTATTTTTTTCTTCTTCAGTGGCCCTGATCCTCTTTCGTAGCTTGCAAGTAATTTGTAAATCAATTTTTTTTACCCCATCCATCCATCCATTCATCCATCCATCCATCCATCCATCCATCCATTCCTCCATCCATGTGAATGTGTAGAAAGGATTTAAATGGTTAAAAACATTTGTATTTGTGAAGAAAAATAGAAGCTCTTTTTCAAAATTTTTTCACAGGTGCAAAAAATGTGAATTTATTTTTTTTATACTTTTATCTGTATAAATGCCGTTTTCCTTGCATACTGATATGCATAATAAATTAACTACTTTTTATTTTAATGTAAATTCTTTTTAAATATAAACAAATGTTATAAACATATTTAATGTGTAAATAAAAAATTATAAAAACAAAGAATACAGTATCAAAGTGGTTGTGATGAAAAAATATTCAGTCTGAGTCTCGGGAGCAGCAGGTGCTGCAGATTCTTTTTCTGCAAACATGTCACCTTCACCCGTCGCTGATGATGGGTGCTCGCTCTCCTTGGGCTGGCCTCCACAAGCTGCAGTCACCAGATCATTGATGCTTGGATTCCAGGTTACCTTCCTCTGAATGAAGGAGGCTCACCATGGTTCTTCCCAGCTCTTCCAAAAACAATGCCCATGTCTGTTGGCCCCCTTGGGGTGACAGGCAGTTAGAAAGTACTGAAGCCCAGGAGATGATCCTGTTCCCCCACAGCCTCTTCTTTCTCTCACCGTTTAGTCTTTGTGAACCTCTGACATCAAGGAGTTGCTGTCAGGGGCAGAGCAAGAGCTGGCCAATGGGGAACTCTGATCGCACCGAGCCCCAGCGTTCAGCCTTACTCGACCGGCCCCCCTCAGAGTCTCTGCAACCCACACTGATAGGGTTCTGGTTCTCGCATTGGCTCTGTTGTAGTGTCTCAGGACCTTGGTGCTTTATCATAACTGGCCCACATTCACACCAGTTTAACCAGAACTAAAGTAGGTGGACTTTACTACAGTTTCAGTTCCTGAAAGTTTAAGGTTAAGTCATCAGGCTCCATGATAACCTATGGTTCCCCAAACTAAACAATATATACAGACAGCTGAGTGAATTTAGAAAGACGTGGTTGAATGTCAACAGAGGTTCTGGCACCATCATCATTACACCATCATCTGCCTTCTAAATCTGCTCTTTAAGAGCCTGCAGTAGGAAGACTTCTGCTCTGTGATTACTTTCATGCTTTGCATCCATGAAGAGATATTTAAAAACTTGTATTTTTCTTTACAAACAGAAATCTCATTTACAACCATATATATATTTTCTATACATTCACAAACTCGAATTTCTCAGGCCATTTGGTGACCAAACTTGATAGAAACTCTACAACCACAAAATCTTAATGACTCCGTATTGAGCCCATATTAATACCCATGACTGCTGCAGTTGTCCTTAAACTGAACTGAAGGATTTTTAGCAACATAAATTCAGACTTTATTCTTCTGGTCTCACCTCCTTGCCCGAGCAGGTGCCGCAGATGCAGCCAAAGAGTCCGTTAACCATCTGGATGGTGCAGAGGACAATCTGGATGCACCCTGCTACCAGCAGGGTGGCGAACAGCCCAATATTGAATTCAATCACGTTTTCAGGAAGCATGCACCACTCCCAAATGTCTTTGTCACTCAGGTAGCTTCCAGAACTAGAGAGGATAAAAATCAGATATAACCAGAGGAAACTGACAGACATAAACTGGCAGGGCTAGCTCAGTTGGCGGGGAATCCGTCTCCCATACAGGAGACCATTAACGCTACTGCCTAATTACTGTAAGTCGCTTTGGAGAAAAGCATCTGCTAAATGATATGATAATAATATTGGTTCACTGTTTCAAGTAAAAATATGCACCTGTTTGTAAAAGGAGCTCCCCATGTGGGAATGGGGTTTTCTGCATTTCTCCAGTAGCACACTGGTCCATTAGACAGACCAAGGGCAGCAACACTGATGGTGTAAATAGCACCCACCACTCCAATAGCCGCAAAGCCAATGGACAGGAACATCTGCAGGAGGACATGATGTTATTCACAGAAAAAAAACATGTTTCTGATTTTAAAAAAGCTGTGCTTTCACCACAGGAGGCAGGAACTGGGAACTAAACAGAGTTCATGAAAAGAAATCTCAGTCCTAAAAAGGTATTGGGAGGGAGGCATCATTTCTGATGGGTTGAGTTCTCACAGTGTTTAACTTCAGCTTTCTGTCTCAGGTTTAATAAACTCATAAAATCTGAGAAGTAAAAGTTGTTCCTCAGGAACAACCAGCTCTTAATGAATGACAACAAACCAATCGCTTAAGATTATTATTGGATCTTCTTACCGCAGTTTTTTTTTTCCTGAGTCACAAATAAAAATCTCCACAGAAGCAAACAGCATGGAGGCATTTATAGTTGAATAGCAGAAGCAGACTTCCTATTTTTACTGAAGGCTCAGCGTGGCCAAGCTGAGACTACAACAGGCTCCATTGGAACAATTAAGCAGCTTGTTTGTAGTTTGAGACCATCTAAAATACAGAGGGAGGATTTCATATAAACTTATTGTGTCCCAGCGTCATTGTTTCTATGAGCATTATGTTGGTTTACATCCCTGAATCAGATGATGCTGTGTGCTGGTGTTACAGTGTGGTTGATTCCTGAGGTTTACATATATGTGTTGTACCAACTTTCCAGGTGCTCCTCCTCTTGCTAAGTGGTGTCCTGTTCCAGCCAGTTAATGTCTGGGAGCCTATAAGGGGACTGAGGATCTTCACGTGTGGGCCTTTTGGCCACTTGCCATCACACCATGTTTCTGTTGTATAAACCAAGTTTTTTGGTTGTGTCTGGTTGTTAGGGTTTGTTTTTTTATTATCTTTAGTTTTCAAGATTGGCCTTATAGGGAAGAGCTGCCATTTTTGTTTTCCTTGTTTATTTCCTGTTTATATTGAAGTTAGAATAGTTCAGAAGTAGGTTTGTATTCTTTTGTTTTTGTGGTTAAGTAAGTTGCCCTTTTTATTTTTTCTTAGGGGTGTTCTGTTAGTTATGTTGGCCGTGGCTCTCCCTGACCCTGTTGGCCCTTCTGCATTTTAACTGTTAAACAAACACTTAATAAAATGTAAATTTCAGACTGTCTCCTCATTTGCATTTTCTGGAGATGTGCTACTTCCTTCTTTCCCTGGAACTGCCTTAGGGACTTAACAGCTGGTTTGCAGCTATGGCAGGTGGAAACACTCACCCCACAGCGGTTAGCGCAGCACTTATCTGCACTGGTCAGATGGATGTGGATGGCTGGAATCAGGGCCTGAAACACAAAAGAAGAACAGGATGCTGACATAGGATGTATAAATGACCTGTGGAGCAACGAGATGAGCTGGAGCTGGAGTTAGCTAAAGCTGAGAGGAACCTTTGCTCATAACTTCCTGTCTGCTCCATTTAGGTCACTTCATTAAACACTCTCTAATATCGAGTCAAAAGCAGTAAATCTGTTATGGTTTTATGGTCTGTAGTCAAACAGAACAGCAGGAACTGAACGACTGGATTGCCACCTCCACCCTGATGGTTTCTGAACTGATCCAGGTTTTCTTTCAGGTTGTTCTGATGATGAAATTGTTAAGATTATTAAGTTTCCTAATTGTCAGCTGTGGACAACATTATTGGATCTGAGTCATGCTACTTCCTAATGGTTTTAGGTGGTGGAGCTTTACAAAACGCCATTTCAGGTCTTTTTTAACAAGTGGTCTGATAGTCTCTTACAGCAGGTAATGTCCTGATCGTTCTGCAGATCTGGACCACTGTCACTTTCAGGTTTCTGCAAGTTTTTGGATTCCTGTCACACA
Source organism: Rhadinocentrus ornatus (assembly GCA_037177495.1). Taxonomy (NCBI): domain Eukaryota; kingdom Metazoa; phylum Chordata; class Actinopteri; order Atheriniformes; family Melanotaeniidae; genus Rhadinocentrus; species Rhadinocentrus ornatus. The sequence continues at coordinate 21,868,661 of JBAMHW010000005.1, read as the reverse complement.
ACTTCAGATGACTTTGTAGTTTGCTTCTTCAGCATCCGTCCAAAATATTCCTGACAACCTTACAATGACCACATCAGATTTAATGGGTAAGGTTAGCCTTAACAAAGGTTAACAATGAGGTTACCTAGCGTAGGTGGTGTCCCTGCTGAAGGTCACTGAGGGCTGATTGAGACTTCCTGACTGTATTTCTACTGTTTTGTGAAGTTAACTCATTAAACAGAGATTAAAGTCAAGACTATTTCGGAACTGCCTCTCATTGCTTTGTTTCAGAAGGTTTGAACTTTTAAAGGTGATCTACTCTCTCATCACTCCGTTTCAGACAATTTGAATGTGAAATACCCACCATGATTCCTCCTCCGATGAACCCTCCCATGTATTTGACTTCTGGAGTGAGGCGAGGCATTCCTTCCTGGTCTTCGCTGGCATAACTTGTCTTAAAGTCAGGGAAGAAGAGGATGATGTTGCAGATTATGGATACTGCAGCCAGGACGTAGAGGGGGATAGCGATGAACTTCGAACATGCTCCGGTACACATGATGTCTGCAGATGGATGTAAACACTCTCTTCAGCTGCTGGAATATGAAGCGTTTCCTTGACCCGGCTTGAGTCTCAGCTATTGTTAATCTGCTGTCAGAGAAAGAGGAGGAAGACCTGGTTAAATATATTAATAAAGTGTTGGAGGGTGGGGGACTGAAGGGTGGAGCTTGAGGAGATAACAGTTATACGGCAGGTTTATCAGCTGCATTATGACCTGCTTTTCATATGTGTGTGTGTTTTAGGTTTGATTATCTTATTATCAAATGGACTTTAAACACACATGAACACATTGATCCTGCAACCCAGAATCATCAAACCCTAATGACTCATGGTTTCCATGATACCTGGTCTTATCTCAGTGTGGTGGAGGTTAGCTCCAACTGAAAGCCCTCATCCCCACCCACCACCAGAAACACCTAGTCTTCTGTTTGGTCTTCTGTCTTTGTTTTGGGTGGATACCGTGTAATCAGATTATTTATTATCATTACTGTGTTGTAATTTTCATCGATCTGTTCAAGGCATGGTGGTGATTATAGAATTTTATATGACATAAAAGCTTGACAGATCAAGCTGTTGGCTTAGATTATCTTAACCATCTTCTTTCCAGCCTTCCCTTCAGACCCTGATTAAAATCCAGCAACAAAGATCCAGAACTGTTGAGCAGCAATGATCCTGCTTTAGACCAGAATAGGACAACATTCCTCTCCTAAATCTAACTAAAGCTGCTCAACAGTCCTGGACATTCATTGCTGGGTTTTTGCTGTCATGATTCTCCAAATGTTCTCTATTGGTGAAAGGTCTAGGGAGCATTCCAGAAAGAAGTTTAACATATTATGTGATAAAGCCTGTGTTCAAGGTTGCTAAATCCTCTGATTCTTGTTGTTGTCCTGTATTGTCCTTTTTTGTCAGTTCCAAAACATTGTCTATGGAGTAGCTTTCACCAACCCGTGTTGGTAAAGCCAAACCTATGAAAGGCATCACCCACTGAGCCCCCAAATCATGATGAAAGTGACCAAAAACGAAAAACAGCTTCATCCGCCACTGCCCACTGTGACACTTGGCGGAGAAGTGTGTGTGTATGTATTTTTAATCTGTATGTGTAATCACAAAATCCTGCGATAACTTAAAGATCATAACGTGTTCTTTAAGTGATCACAATACTTGGCGCAAAGTAGCTTCAATGAAGTCTTCAGTTACAGTTATTTCCAGTAGAGAATTGTGTCTGGTTTTAATGTGCTGCCTGAGGGCCCCAAGATCTCCGGCATGCCACCTTGTCCCATGTGCAGAGAGCTTCCTTTGGATTCTGTGAATCGTTTGATGATAATATGCGCCGTAGATGGTGGAATCTTCAGACTTTAACATTTTACATTCAGCAACATTTCTCTGAAATTGAGAGACTCTGCATCTCTGAAATGCTCCTTTTATACCCAGTCATGTTACTGACCTGTTGCCAATTAATCTAATTAGTTGTCAAATGCTCCCCGAGTTGTTTCTGATTAGTACCAATTACTTTTTCAACCTTTTGTTGCCCCTGTTCCAACTTTTTACATATGTGTTGCTGCCATTAGGTTCACAATGAAATCAAAATTTTCATGAAATGGTAAAATGCTGCAGTTTCAACATCTGACTACATGTTTTGTTGGGAATAAAATGTGGGCTGATGTGATTTGGAAATCATTCTATTTGGTTTTATTTACATTTTACACAGTATCCCAATTTTTTTAAAAACTGGTGTTGGATAATTGTCTTTAATAGGTAATACCATCCTGTCAAACATTCTTTGTACAACAACACGGTCATGTACGCTCCATCAGTCTTCTTAATCCAGAACCAGGCTAATAACTCTGGATCTCAATCCCCCAGAAACCTTTTCCACTTCTTCACAGAACCCGATTCCCAAACCAGCAGAGGTCTAGCCCCCTCCAGGACATTCAGCTCTGTCTGGGGTTTCGGGTTTGACCTGACCAAGCATTCAATCAGAACATGAGATCCACAGGTGCTAAAAACATCTTGACTCTACTGGGACCAGCATCCTGTTTATCAGATGGTTACATCAGCATGTAAGTTTCAATATGTTACACAAAGTATTACCAGTGACATCAGCCATCAACACCTCTCTGAGGATTTCTGCTTTGAATAATGTGATTTTTCTCAAGACACTTTATTTATTACTGATATGCAGCACTTTGTTTCAGCTCTGGTTGTGTAAAAGTACTTTATAAATAAAATTGTTGTGGTTAGACGTAGTAGCATTTCTTCCTCTGCTGATGGAGGTCCAGAACTTCACTGAGTCCTGGACCACCAAGAGCAGTTCAAGTAGAGTAATTCAATTAAATTTCATTCACTTTCTCTTATTCCAATCCAGGGTCACCAGGAGGCTGAAGCCAAGGAGACGTGAGGCAAGGTACACCTTGGAAAGCTCACCAGAGAGACAAACAACCACTCACACCTAGGGAGAATTTAGACTGACCAATTAACTAAACATGCATGTCCGTGGATGGTAGGAGGAAGCCGGAGAACCCGGAGAGAACCCACCATGATTTGAAATAGAGGGGAGCTAAGGGGAGCTTGGCTCCCCTGAAAAGCAGAGAAGCTCCCTTAAAGACAATTAGCAGATACTCTAAGGGGGCTTACAAAAAGTCTACTTTCAGGTTACATTTATTTTTTTTCTCCATAAGGTTCCTAATGTTTCTTACAACTAGGAATACACCCATTCCACATTTTTTCAAAGTACAAAAGAAAACCCAGGGAGTACACAGGGAGAACATGCAAACTCCACACAGAAAGGCCTCTGTTCAACCTAGTGACCATCTCGCTGTGAGGCAGCGATGCTAACCACCCGCACATCTGAATTAAATTCCATTTCATTTATTTCACTTTAGGTCAGTCTGATTAAAATCAGTTCCATTTAATTTAGCTGTAGTTGTGTAGGGCCAATTTACAACAAGGTAATCTTAATTCTCTTTTACAAATACAATCCGATTTAGTTCAATTTATTGTAGTCCAATAAAAATTCAATTAACCAGCTCATAAATATGCTAACCACTTGTGTGTCTATCTATCTATCTATCTATCTATCTATCTATCTATCTATCTATCTATCTATCTATCTATATTGACCGACCTAACAAAACAAACTGCTCCATGCCTTGTGTTATCTCTTCACATAAAAAAACAACTTTATGTGGACACATTAGGAATTAGTTACTTTTATTACAATATTAGTTATTTTTATTAAAATACAGTTAATATCTTCAACGTTAATTTCACATTTATTATCACTTCTCATCCTACAGGCCAGATTGGACCTGCTGTAGAATCTTATAAAACTCATCTGGCCTGACAAGATCCTGATATGATGTTACAGTTTGTGGATGACGTTGTAAATCACACACACTCAGATAAAAACATGTTCGTGAATGAATGGCTATTTGTAGCCGACCTTCGACCTTCACGAGGACTTCACTCATCTCTGATATCGTTTCCTTCCATAAACAAACCAAACTACAGGATGCAGCTTCAGAATCGTCTAGAACCAGAACTTTTACGTCTCCTGTGTTTTTAAATTTTTCCGCGGCTCATTGTTTCTGAAGGTTTATCTCAGAAAACCAGGTCCAAGTAACATACCCAGGACCACATCATCAGCTTCGGACCACCTGGAAAGGAGGTCCATGTCCCGGTATGATGACATCAGCTGTGTCCAGTGCCCTCTGCCGGCTGACTTCCTGCACTGCAGGGTTCAGACTCACTTCCCTCCACGAGTTCTCATCAGCGCAGCACTCAAATAGGTCCCCTGCAACAAGGATGGTACCAGCTGAGGTTCCTGTCACCTGGACACTGACATCCTGTCCGGTATGACCCGGAGTGGGAACGATGGTGACCTGAGGAAAGAGAAGATGAATGAACACACATAAACAACCAGGAGAACCTGAGGACAACTTGGCCCAGATGGCCTGGACCACAATCTGGAAGCTATCAAAAAAGTCATGCTAATGATTAATGACTAATCATGACATATTTAAAGTAACAAATATTGTGTATAAAATGGAAAACATGAGCAAAACCATCCCCCTTAATTTCCAGCCAATCACAGATCATAAACGATTTGCATCATCATTCACTTTGATTGAAAGGTTTTTCATCTCAGAGCTTCTGACGTGTTCAATGACACTCTGAAAAAATCCACAATATAATACTAATATTTTGTCAATGATTTAGTGAACACCGTAACATTGAATGTGACAGTTACATGTAACATGTTACCCAGTCTGTTACATGTTAACACATTTAAACAATGCAAAACTATTAATTATAGTTAAATTAATTAGAACCTGTCCCGTCACTTTCCAGAGATGTGTTCTGCTCCATTTTATGTTTCTTTACTTTATCTAAAGTTTGGTAATCCAGCAGTAAGTTTAATTATTTTAATACGATTTTACTTCCTTATCTTACACTGACATTGTTTGGGCAGATATTTTTAAATTTTTTATAATCTCATTTATTATTTTGGGTGTGTAAGTGCATATGCCACAATTATCTCTCCACAAATCATTAAACTTTTAATTTATACAACAGTATTTTATGCTTAGGCCTGTAATAGAGCTGCTTTTAGTCGTAAACAATAAAAAAAAATCACTCATTTTACTGTTTATCTATAAGATCTAACATAACAGAATGAATAATTATATGTATATATTTTAACAGTTATTAGATTAAATGCGACATTTATGTGACTTCATGGGACATTTTTGTCCTAAAAAATGAAGACAACAACAGAGACATCAAGTATTTAAACTTCCATTTAAGGGATTAAAATACATAAACTTTTTTAACTTTAATGTTTGGTAGTTTTGAGCTTTTAATAGAAAATTTAAATAAAATATAGAAAAAAAACTATTAAGAGGAAACAATACATCTTTGTACTTAGGGCACCCAAAAGGTTAGCAGCAGAAAAGCTGGTTCTGGTCTGAAACTGATTCTGGTTCTGTCCTAAAAATAAATACATAATTGATTCTGGTTATGGTCTGAAAGGACTGAAGACATCAGCAAAAGAACCAACTAGGGGCTCCAAGTAATCCCAGTTAATGATGGAAACTTCTTCCTGGTCTCCGAGAGTGTGGTTTGTCCTGTCTGTGTAGACCTGGTCTATGTCTGGTTTCATGGTGGACACCCACATGTTGGTCCACAGAGTAGACCTGTCCCTCCGCCAGCCGGTTCGGTCGGTACGTGTCTTTGTCACTGACGTCATATCCTACTACAGTCAGAGCGGAAGTAAACAGGTTCAGGTTCCCGATGTGGTCAGAGTGTCCGTGACTCCCTATGACCATGTTGACGTGTCCAGGGTCCAGACCTCTATCCTTTAGTGACTGGAGGAGGAAGTCTCGGTCCCACGGTCCCCCGGTGTCCACCAGGATGACTCTGGGTCCGGTTACCAAGGTGATGGTTCCGTCCGCTGTGAAGCTGCCGTCAGCCTGAGGGACGCAGTATCCGACTTTAAGGACAGACACCGAGTACGGCTGACCCGGGAAGTCCAGCTGGGTCTCTGGCAGACAGAACCTCTGGTACCGACCAGAACTCAAACCAGACTCCATGAGATCTGAACCCGGAGCAGCAGAGGCTGGTTCTTCTTCTTACTCTTGTTTTTCTGGTGTGGCGCAGTGCTGCCCCCCTCAGTCCATTTCTGTCTAAAAACAGGGAGGACCCCGTCTGGAGTCCTGAATCTTGGATCTACTGTCCCAAATTGCTTAATTAACGAAATCTGTATTTGTTACTTTACTCTGTTACTGATAAATTTGCTAAATCATGTTTTGTGTGGTAATAAGCCTCACGTAGTATCATCAGAGTTTTATAAACATGCTTTATTACATTGGAAATGTTTTACATAATTTCTTACCCATTACTGACATGGGTGTGTGAGTTAAGATCTAAGTATAGCCTATTAAATTCCCTGAATTTCCCCGAGCAAAATAAATACACTAATAAAAAAATATCTATCCTAACGCTTTAACACAGAGCAAAACAACCGAATATACCCCTAAAATACAGATCAGTTGGATGTTCATAAATGGCTAAATAATAAGTTCCCATTTCTCAAAAGATAACATTTGACATAATCTTAAAAACAAAGGCGGTGAATTCTGTATTAATTTTGTTTTATGTTTAGCTACATTTTTTTTCATACATAAAAACAGAATGCAAAAATGTCCCAACTACTTAGTTTCATTTAGAAACTAATTCAATAAAATTCTTAAAATAAGTTAACGGAGCCAAGGCCCAAAAATGTTATGATTATGATTATTTTCTCCAATTTTTTTAAAAACTTAAATTAATTCTGTTCTCGTATTTTATATTACTACCTCATCTTATTTAATTTTATTTATGTTTATATATACTGCTCAAATAAATAAAGGGAACACTAAAATAACACATCCTAGATCTGAATGAACTATTCTTATTAAACACATTGTTGTTTACATTGTTGAATGTGCTGATAACAAAATCGCACAAAATTATCAATGGAAATCAAATTTATTAACCCATGGAGGATTTGGAGTCACACTCAAAATTAACGTGGATAAACACACTACAGGCTGATCCAACTTTGATGTAATGTCCTTAAAACAACAGGAAACCTTCTTGCCACAGCTCGCATTGATGTGCCATCCTGGATGAGCTGCACTACCTGAGCCACTTGTGTGGGTTGTA
>JBAMHW010000005.1:21725107-21736379 GCA_037177495.1 Rhadinocentrus ornatus | reverse complement strand
ATCTTAAAAACTAAAGCAGCACAAACGAAAATCTTTTCAGCACAAACCAGCACTAACGCAGCACAAACGATTGAGACCATTTTTGCTCAATTTGAACAAGGTGGGGGGATGGGTGAACTTAGATTGACCTTAAAAATATGTTTTAATATCTTAAAAATTAAAGCAGCACAAACGAAAAACATTTCTGCACAAACCAGCACTAACGCAGCACAAACGATTGCGACTATTTCCACTGTGTTTTTCGTGGGGTGGGGGGCCAGCTTCACGCAGGTCATTTGGAAGCACGTAAATGGCAAAAACGGCGTTTCATACGCAAGCATAAATCCGCCTTAAGTGAGAGAGGAGACAGAAGTTTCTAATTCTTGGGCCTCATACACAGGCTATGATGGCACAGGAGACTGTTAGAAAACCTTTAGAAAGTGAATTTTGCATAATATGGGACTTTAAAGACGTTCTGTGCTGTCTGGGAAATGAAGGGCTTGTTACCAGGCCTCTGCAGAACTGTAACATATGCGCATGAGAGACTTCGGCTATTTGTTTCAGGTGTGTTAGATATGTGACGGATTTAAAAGTTGCAGGATTGTAGCACTCTTCTAGCTCACCGTCTACCGCCGTGTGGCAGTAATGCGCTTTCACGTTGCTTGCCGTCCGCCGTACAGAGAAAAGAAGAGCGACGTCATTTCCTACGGACGTTAATCAAGAAAAAACAAAACAGGACCAGCTAGAGATCTTGTGATGAAGTGCGGCCGAAATACTGAACAGTCGCTGAAATTACGATGTGTAGCATTCCGATTAGGCGGTGAAATAGCTGGTAACACCGAGGAAACTAATGTTGGCTAGCTAACCAGCTGCTAACCAGCCTGCTCTCCACCATGAATTTAAGAGGACTGTTTCAGGACTTCAATCCCAGGTAACGTTAGCTGCGTTAGCTATAGCTCCAGCTTTGTGTTAGCATTGTTTGTCCTTCGCCGGTATGTGAAAACATACACTACATACTTGTCTAATACTCATGACTGTGCATTCTCCGGTTTCTGATCGGGCTACGTAGATTGTTAAAATGTCAGAATAATGTGGTTAAAGCTTATTGGTGTGTGGCTGCAAAAGGCCCGGTCAACAAGTTAGCAAAACCAACATAAAGCATACTTACAACTAACTGTCTCTCAAACGGTTATAAATTGTAATTGTTGCGATGTAATAAGCCAGTTTCTCATGTTCTTAGCAGCTATATTTAACTGTAAGATATTAACTTAATGTAACGCTGAAGGTTTGAAATATGAAGATGTTTTAAAGGTGCTCCAAAAGTTTGCAAGACTTATAACAGAAACTTGTGTAAATATTGTAATTGTTCTGGAGTAACATAAGCTGACTATGTTGATTTTAAGTGTATCGTGGTTATAAAGCCTTACTCTGAAACTGAAATGTTTAACATTGTGTAGGCGGTTTTGCAGTTTGGGACATTTAAACCTCCAAGCTTTTAATGTACTTTAAAGGAACTTCTCCTTATATTTCGGTGTCTGTATGTTTCTTTTTAATATCAGAACTCAATGTGATATGAATACACACATATTTGTCTCTGTTGCCACGGTTTAAAAACGTCTTCCTTTGTTACAGTAAATTCTTGATCTACTCTTGCCTGTTGCTGTTCTCCGTGTTGCTTTCCTTGAGGCTGGATGGGGTTATCCAGTGGAGCTACTGGGCTGTATTTACCCCGATCTGGCTGTGGAAGCTGTTGGTGATCATTGGAGCCTCTGTGGGCACGGGAGTGTGGGCCCACAACCCTCAATACAGGTGGACTTACACACATGTTGACATTAATAGTGGAGGGATGAGTTAGAAATGAAAGAGCAGCTGGTGTTCAGCTTCGAGCTGTCAGGCCAATAATTGAGTACTGAGTTAATGAATTAATGTACTGAGTAAAATAAGAGACTTTTTAGGGTATTGTTTGAAACTGAAGTGGTGACTCTTTTTTTTTTAATCCTGTCTATAAGGGCTGAAGGGGAGACATGTGTGGAGTTCAAGGCCATGCTGATAGCAGTGGGCCTCCACGTCCTGCTGCTGATGTTCGAGGTGTTGGTGTGTGACCGTGTGGCCAGAGGGAACTATTTCTGGCTTCTCGTCTTCATGCCTCTCTTCTTTGTGTCACCCGTCTCTGTAGCAGCTTGTGTTTGGGGTTTTCGACACGATCGCTCCCTTGAGGTAAGGAACCTGGTGGATGTGAAGGTGCTAACAGAGAGTGGAGGCTCTCTTTTTGTCAGATGGCTCAGCAAAACCCAAAACATCAATTAGAGCTGGGGATACTGTGATGGTGATTCTCCTTAGCAAAAATGTTGCTGCAGCAAAAGCAGGATAGGAAAATTGTGAGTAGTTTAAGCAACAGCCCAGGACCAGCAGCCTGAGGTTGGCCAAGGGGAAACAGTCGAAATTTGCTGACACCGTAGTTGTGAGTCATCATCGTGGAACTGACTGTGCCCTGGAAGCTGAGGATAGCAGGCCCAATGCTACCCCCTTGTGTTTGGTTGCTGGAGCTTTGGTGGCAGAATTCAGGGCCCTCAAGTAGGGCTGAACAATTAATCTTTTAAAAGATTGCCTTGGAGATGGTGTGTGATGTATATTAACCCCACGTAACATCAGTGATGTGTCAAGGCTGCACAATAGCTGAAACCAAGATGAGTCTGAGTTACCATGGTTATCCAGCAGGTCAAAACAGAACCACCTTCATGATCAGCGGTAGGAGTAATGGTGTTTAAAAAAACAGCGTTATTAACAGCTTTACTTTTATTCAGTAAAGGGTAATCTAACTACTCATTCCATCGTCACAGCGCTGTTACTGTTACTGAGGTCAAAACGTTACTTTTGTAAGATTAGATTAGTTTTTTCCTACCAACCCCACTCTTCATGTCTCTCTTCAGCTGGAGGTGTTGTGTTCGGTGAATATCCTGCAGTTCATCTTCATCGCTCTGAGGCTGGACACGATCATCACTTGGCCTTGGCTGGTGAGACTCACAAAACCACAATTTCTAATGCTCACATTTATCTCAGATCAACATGGACACAATTTTCAGTCATCCTGCTTGTATAATGTGAGACAGTCAATACGAAAACTATGTAGAATGTAATTGTGATGGTTTCAGCGTGAGTGTGTATTTGTGCACTACCTATGTATTCACACGGTGTTTAATACCACACCACACTTTCTTTTTTGAGGGACAGAAAGGAGAAAGAGAGTGAAGAGAATAAATAGCTAAAAAAAAATACACAGGCAAGGACACACCAGATAGAAGGTAGCAGCATCAGCTGTTCAACAACCAGACAACTAGCTGCTACACCTGTAAGGAAAAAAAAACACAAACATCTTCAAGAAAACAAAACTGACAACCATCAGAGGCATCTATAAAAGACAGACAAACTGTAAAAACAAATTAATCACAGCAACAGAAATGTCAGCATGAACATGGCTGTAGTTGTTGCTGATTTAACCCTCAGGACACAGTGACTGCAGGTTAGTAAACAACAGGGATGAATAGTGATCGGTAATTGTGCAAATGGAACTGGGCCATCGGTCCTGGGACCCGAAAGACCAATTTCCAGGGACGGCAACCGCTGGCCAATCAGAGACTAACGGAGCACAGGCCCCAGGAGGCCAGGGAAGACCGCCGCTGGCCAACCAGAGACTGACAGAGCACAGGCCCCGGGAGGCCAGGGACGGCAACCGCTGGCCAACCAGAGACTGACAGAGCACAGGCCCCGGGAGGCCAGGTTACAGCAACCGCTGGCCAACCAGAGACTGACAGAGCACAGGCCCCGGGAGGCCAGGGACAGCAACCGCTGGCCAACCAGAGACTGACAGAGCACAGGCCCCGGGAGGCCAGGGGCAGCAACCGCTGGCCAACCAGAGACTGACAAAGCACAGGCCCCATAAGCCAGGGACAGCAACCGCTGGCCAACCAGAGACTGACAAAGCACAGGCCCCATAAGCCAGGGACAGGTGTCTCCTTGCCCAGGACCCCCAGCGGTTGCAGCCAAAGACCTGTTGCTGTCCCCAAAAAGCGCCTCCTCTGGTTTTATAACCATGGTGGTGTTTCCTTTATTTATTTATAGGTTTAATGCGCTTCTAGGAGGATTTTCTGCCCTGACAGAGAGAAGTGCGCCGCTCTTGTTGACCGCTTGGTAGATCAGTGATTCTGTGAAAGACTGCAAGGGTTCATCTGAAGAAGCCGGTAGCGCACTGATCTAGAATTGGCTTCACCTGGCTTGATGAATCTGTCTGCTCATCCTGGTTTGCTCTTTGTGCAGCCAATGAAGCCTGGATGCTCTACTTCTGGATTAGATTAACCCAGCTTAGTTATTTATCCTGGATATCTGAGTCCTTTGTGCAAAAGGCCTCTGGTCTGTTTGAAGCTCTTTATTGTACAAAAGTTTGCTAACCTTTTCCGTTTGTGTCCTGCAGGTGGTGTGCGTCCCACTGTGGATCTTGATGTCCTTCTTGTGCCTTGTCGTCCTCTACTACATCATCTGGTCAGTCCTCTTCCTGCGCTCTATTGACATCATCGCAGAGCAACGGCGGACTCACATCACCATGGCGATCAGCTGGATGACCATAGTTGTACCTCTTCTCACCTTTGAGGTGAGTTGTCTTAAAAGGCTGCCACTGTTTTACAGAACAAATCCTTCTTATAACTCTTTACCTTTCTTCTCAGATTCTTCTGGTACACAAGCTGGATGACCACAACAGTCTCAGCTATGTGTGTGTGTTTGTGCCTCTGTGGCTGTCCCTTCTCACACTCATGGCCACAACATTTGGACAGAAAGGAGGGAACCATTGTGAGTGTTTTAATCCAGTAGTGTTAGACTGAATGCTGCTTTTTTCAGATTCTTACTAAGGGTACAGTTTTGTTCTTTGCCACTTTATACATATAAAAATAAGCTACATTAATCTGTTTTTATCAGTAATTTTAAGTGTGGATTTAGTAATTTTCTTATTTATAAAGCACATTTTAAGCACAACTGCAGCTCTGTTTTTAAAAATACAAATAAACATAATTGTAATAAAACAATCATCCTAACAGCTAAAAGGTAAGAAATATAAAAATATAATAAAAATATATATAAAAATAAAAAGATATGACTAAATAGAGTAAAACAATATAATTAATATTATTAATTAATAAAATTGAGAATAATACTTAAAATGACAAGAATAAAAAGAATAAAACTTTTTGCTGATTTTTATTTGTTATCAGTGGTGTGACTTCCAGCTCAGAAAATAAAGCGCCAGGCCTTCCAGTAAATGCTGCCTTTGCTTACTGACAGTCATAACAAAACAAAGTGCACCATTTTTCATTTCCAAGGTTTTATGCAACAGGATATCATAGTGAACTACTTGAAGCAGGTGATGTGGCGAAATAGTTGAGAGGTAAAGGGAGCTCCGGACACCCAGTTGATGAATACTAAAAAAATGGTTTACTACAAAAAAATATCTTAAACAGATCTGTGCACCTGTGAGGTCTCAAAATTTTAAGAATCCCCCATAACATTTAAACCAGGGGCCTTTATATACATTAACAAGTTGACAAATATTAGGGTTAATTACCAACAGGTCAGTAGCATGACTGGGTGTAAAAGGAGCATTTCAGAGATGTGGAGTCTAAAAGATGTTATGATCATCTGAAGATTGTTTTATGGAATTGTTTGTATTAAACCACTGTAATCCCCTTTGTTTACTTTTAATTCAAACATCTAACCCCCTCATACTAACATCTAGAGAGGTTTTGTTATTTTATTTTAATTTAATGCAGATTTCACTAACACATGAACAGAAACATGTAACATAAAGGGTCACCATAGGTGGTGGAAAAGAATTCACAAATTAACTGAAGGAATTCATGAGGTTGCCATATTTTTCTGAAAGTTCATATTAACTGGTTTCAGTTCATATGAAAACTATTTTCTAATAGTTGACTAGTAGTTTAAGGTGCTTTTTGCCCACCAGTGGTCGTTTCTGCACCATTAAGTTCCAGTTTGTCCTGATCTTCCAACAGGGTGGTTCGGCATCCGTAAGGACTTCTGCCACTTCTTATTGGAGCTTCTCCCTTTCCTCCGAGAGTATGGCAACGTGTCCTATGACCTCCAGCGCAGCGAGGACCCCGAGGCGGTTGAGGATCTGCCCGTCCCAGACCCGCCACCAAAGATCGCCCCCACGTTCCACAAGAAGACGGGCGTGGTGATCACGCAGAGCCCTGGAAAATACTTTGTACCGCCACCTAAACTGTGCATCGACATGCCCGACTAACAGTCGGTCAGAGCTGAAGCAGCTGCTGGACTGATGTGAAACTATTAAAGATAAAACAGCAGAGGGCAGTGTGTTTGGGTTTTATCTGCTGGCCTGAAGGATTCAGTCCCCCTCACATAAACCTTATATTATGCGCTGCAAGGGCAACGCTTCAGTGCGGTGTTGGATTGAGACTCCTGGCGTTGGTTTCTATCCGTTTTAAGACTCTTCCTAAATTAGTTGGGAATGAAACATTTGACAGATTTATTTTCACCAGTGTGTGAAGTTACACTGTGTTCCGTACTCCCGGTTGTATCCTGAGGGAAAAGTTGACCACAGAAAGGTCTGAAATTCTCTTCGATCTTCACATGATGACGATGAAGTCACATAGCAGAGCTGGATCAAAGCTGCCTCGGTTTGTGGTGGGGACCATTGGAGAGACTCTGGTGGATCATGGGATCAGTGTACCCCCGTTGTTTGTGTTCTCTCTGTTGACCTTTTCACCATTTAGATAGAGAAAGTTGGAAGACAGAGAAAAGATTTATTTTTTTTTTAATTAAACTTCTTCCAGGTTTGTACCGACATACATGTCAATGCATTAATCCAACAAGTCTGTGGTCTCAGTGGAGTCTCTTCCAGATGCTGAGATGGGGACAAAAAGTTTAAAAATCCATTACTTAGTTGAGCCAGAATCAGTTTGGGTCTTGAGAGGTGAAAAGTTTCTAAATACAAAACACTGAGATAAATAATAATTTAGACTGAGAGCGTGTTAATAATTTTATAAATCGTAATATCACATGCGGATTTAAAGTCACTAAAATCTGAAAATATTACTTAATTCTCATTCAGCTCATTTAGATATTAAAATAAAAAACAATCTGTTATTTTTAACCAGAATAAATTATAGTTAAATAATATTTTTAATTTGGATCCATGTGTTGCTGCATCTCTGATTTGTTCCATCTGCTGCTGTTCTGGTGAGCCAGATGTCCTGGTTGGAAGCCAGATGTTCTCTTTGCGGTGTGTTTAGGTGCTGTTTTGTTTGTCCAGATGCTGGAGAAGAGACCTCCTGCTGGGTGTCTTTGCATCTTTAAAAGCAAATTCTGAAATTATCCACTTGATTGAACTAAATTCAGCTTAAGCCTCACAAACATGTCGTGGATGTAAACTTATTTTGGCTCAAATAAAGGAGGGAGAGAGTTTGTCCACATCTCAGCACTGGATCTGACCTCTGCTGGAAAATGAGGATTGATACAATTGATTACAATTTATTTCTTGTAACCATTGTTCTGAAATAAACAGGATAGTTTTTTTTTAAAGAGAACTATGAAAATGGCACTTTGTTAACCTGTTCCAAGAGAAGCACTGTTAAACCTCAGTTTATTATTTTTTTTAATTCCTTGGTTTTTTTTCTTATGTAAATACCACAGTGACTCAAGATAGGGACCAGAGGGTTAAAGAGTTGAAGTATCAGTCCTCCACTCCCATTTTACTCCAGCCTGAAGTAGCACCTGTGCAGATGGTTAAGTCACCTTTCATATTAAATTAATAGTACAAACTTTCTGTTTTCACGTTATCTGATTACAAATATTTTGCTGGTTGAAAAGTGTTTTCAGTTACCCAGAAATGCCTCATATCAGCTTCATATTGTCAATGACTACAGTTCCAGTGTGTCCAAAATCATGTATGTTTTTTTTTCCCTCCCCACTCATTTTCTTTTTTCTAGTGGTAACTTTACTCTCAATAGTCACTTAACATATTTGCCGTCATATATTATATGTATTTATTTTTCAATTAAATGCAGAAAATAGCCCCATCATACATTAAAATTAACTGTTTTTTCATGAGCTGAAAGTAAAGAATAAGCTACACAGTGATGGTCTTCCAAAGTGTTTTTGATCCGTTTGAGTCTCTGTGTATAAAAGTGAAATATCAGCGCTGAAGTCAGCCGGTTCGGCTGGACTGAGATCAAACTTTATTATCACAGCAACAGATGGAGTTTGTACAGTGTATTTAGCAGGTGGTGGCGATGCTGTAAGCAGAGTTCTGCATTTTAGGTCTGATTCAGAGCAGTTTACTGGGGGAAAAATAATTCAGTGTTTTAATTACAAAACAGAAAGATTCTGTTACATCTTAATGTGTTTTCAGTTTAATCTTAATGTATTTTTCCTACTCTTCTTGGAGAGGACTGTTTATTTTCATGTTCATAAATGCTCTGCACCGCTTCCAGTACTGATGTTGCTGTCTCCACTTGATATAAAATTATTCAGACACGATCTTCAGTAAAATTAGAGTACTGCCTGTTTGTGTTAGCTGTTAATATGTGATGGATGGAAACAAGTTATAAATTCCAAAATTTCACAGGAATACGTTGCAGAAAATTTTCTTTTGACAGTAACAGGATACAAGATCCCTGAAAATCACGAAGAAAAAAAAGAATTAAGCTGAAAAAATAATGCCAGAATAATAAAAAAAAATCAATATATTCTTCAATGTAAAATGAGCTAAGGTAGAGAAGAAACTGTCCATACAATTTTGCATTGATGTGTCTCAATGGACACCATGTTACATCAGCAGCAGCGGTTGATGAAGACCATGATTGATGAAGGATCTATGGGAGTGTTTTGCTCTGTGCTTCAGTCTGCCACAGAAATGAAAAAAGAAGTGAGATAGTTTATGATTTCATGAGTCAGTTTTAATTATTTCTCTTGTTCGTTGGGTATTCAATTTGTGAAAAAAATCAGTTCTGTTTGCTCAAAAAGGAAACCAATAAATATTCACTTCAGGATTAAAATAAATTACTCCTTGATGACATCTAGAGGCTGCTGTAGAAAACTGCAACACATTTACTCACTTGCATGGTGATAATGCTGCAATATTCCTTTCAAAAGTGCTATATTAATGTGTACACTTACTGTCCATTTAATCAGGTACCAGGCTGGACCCCTTCAGAACTGCCTCAATTCTTGGTGTGACATGACAGCATCACACAGTTGCTGCATATCCAAGATGAGGATCTCCCGTTCCACCACATCCGAAAGCTGCTCTGTTGGATTGAAATCTGGTGACTCTGGAGGCCGTTGGAGTCCAAAGAACTTATTGTCATGTTCAAAAAAGTAGTTGGAGATGATCTGAGTTTTGTGACATGGTGCAATGTTCTGCAGGACGTAGTCATCAAAAGATGCTACACTGTGGTCATAAAGGGATGGACATGGTCAGCAACAATACTAAGGTAGGCTGTGGTGGTTAAAGCATGCCACACTGGTACTATCCACCACACCATTACACCAGCAGCAGCCTGATCCACCGTGCAATAGATTGTCCTGTGTTTACCCTGCCTCTTCCCCAAGTAGCTGCTGGGATAGGCTCCAGCACCCACTCCTGCTTTGGAATAAGCAGGTGTAGCGACCATACCATACTGTAATTAGTTTTTAAAGCACTTTCACACAACCATCTAAAACAAAGTGCTGTATATCAGTAATAAAGTGTAAAAACACAACACATATAACAAAAAAACCAACAACTCAGTCTGAGTTGCTGGTTTTTATTGTTAACCCTTTAAACTTTTTTCTTTTTTTTTAAATTATTGTGGTATTGTAATGAGTTTTTTGTTAACTTTTACTTTTGTTGTGTGCAGCACTTTTGTTGACAGTGTTGTTTTTAAAGTGCTTTACAAAAAAAATTGGATTGGACTGGTAAAGTGGATAATGAAGGTGTCTATCTAGCATTCAAAAGCAAGTTTTTCCCACAAATTTGGAGAAGTAAAATCATTTTAAAATGAACTCTAAAAAACACAAGCAGCCAGTGAAGTGAGGCCAGAATGGGTGCAATATGATCCTTCTTACATGCTCCAGTTAAAAGATGTGCAGTGGCGCTCTAAACCAACCGGAGACGTTAGAGGGGTAATTGGCTGGCTAAATACAGTGAATTACAGCATTCTAACCGTAATTTATTAAAGGCGTGGATTACCGTTTCCTGTTTTGTAGGGATGGACTTCACCTTTGCCAGCTGCCTTAAATAAAAATATTTGGGAAAAGCTAATAGCAGTGCCAAGGGGCCTAAGTCAATTTGGGGGGACTCGTGTGAGCAACTGGGTCCAAACACAATAACTTTATTATTATTATTATTATTATTATTATTATTATTATTATTATTATTATTATTATTATTATTATTATTATTATTATTTATTACTTCTTTTTTGTCCAAGAAATATCGGTACTGCTGAAAATCCATCACAAGTTGAGATAAATCTACTCTGTGGTTCAGAACTGATGATGTTCTAAGAAAAAAAAACAGTCTCCTGTTTGTTATCAGTTCCTAGAATAAAACAAAAGGTAACCAGAGCGAATATTCATCTTCCAGTGTTCAGTAATGTTTTGTGGTGTTGTTTTTAGCAGTTTAATCACAGGAATCATTACAATCAGGGCTAAGCAGCTTGAAAATAGAAACCATTGTTTCAGTGACATGTCATCAAAAACGTTGCCTTCAAAGATAAGAAAGCACTTTTCATAGGAAAAGTCCACAACAGCAAATAAAGAATATATAAATAAGTACAACATTAACAGGGCTTTGTGTTTGTGTTTCCTCTCTGAGTGCCTTCCTCTTCTTGCTGAACTGGTCTTTTATTATCCAGGTTTCCTCATGGGTTGTTCTGACACCCTCCTCCTTCGCAGTTCCCACTTCTATTATTGGTTTTATCTTCTCTTGGGCATTAAAGTATTTGTAGAAAGTTTCTCCTCCTGTGGTTAAATTTGATGCGGGTCTCTTTGGACCAAAAACACTGGAATATAGTTAACAACTTAGGCTCCAATACTTTTTTGTTTTTCCTTCCATTTAATGTTTTTTTCATTATTTATTTTACTGATTTAAATACAAAGGTCGTTTGGAGCATCATTTCCATAAACTCAGCTAAATAATGTTCTTTGTTGATAGATAGATAGATAGATAGATAGATAGATAGATAGATAGATAGATAGATAGATAGATAGATAGATAGATAGA
>JBAMHW010000005.1:21707511-21725007 GCA_037177495.1 Rhadinocentrus ornatus | reverse complement strand
CACTGCTGGGATAGGCTCCAGCTCACCCCGCGACCCCTAATGGGAACAAGCGGTACAGAAAATGACTGACTGACTATATGTAAGAACAATTTTCCTTTTTTTCATGCGACTGTATGACTGTATTTAATACATAACTTTATGCATTTAGAATTTCTGGTTTGACTGCAGGAATGCCTGCATGTGTGTGTCTGTGTTTGTTTGTGTGTGTGTCTATGTGTGTGTGTAGTACCTGCAGGTCAGTGAGCTGCCAGGACTCGTAGTCAGACTCTGTGCACTGACGGGGGAAAGACTGCCTGAAGTCCACTTTCACAAGTTCCCAGTCTGACCTGTAGCTAATGTGGCCAAACACACTGCAAGCACATACACATGTACACACGCACACACGCACACACGCACACACGCACACACACACACACACACACACACAAGTAACATAGATAATTAGATAATATTTGAATAATTGTCCTCGTGGACATGCAGCTTTTGTCTCAGTTGCTAATGAAATAAAGGGCAGGTGAATGCGGTACTTATTCTTAGAAATAAAAGATTATAGAAAAAATAAAAGTGAAAACTCACACAAAGGTCACATTTTTATCTAATCATGTATTAATTATGTATGAACATGTGCTCTGAACACATATCACCAGTGTCAGGTCAGAATCCAAATCTCATTTCTTCTCTTCTAGCTGAAGTTCTGCTGCTGTTCCTCCATGTTTCCACTAGATGGAGATGCTCTAAAGAACAGCACAGGTGGGAACACGACTCCCACTCCTGAGCTCAACTGTCTTCCTCTGGATGTCAGGGGAAGACAGTTATTTTATTTTTTCCAATCAAGCTGATGTGACTCAAGTCAGCGACTTTGACTTATATTACTGTACCACAATCACCTCATTGAAGTACAAGGCAAGCATGACTAATATTGTCTTCACAGACGTGGTTAGAGGGAAGTGATGGATGTCTCTGCTGTGGAGCCACATATGCTGTCGCTTCACCTCTATTGTTCTCTTGCTAATCTGGGGGGGTCTGTCAGCTGTTCTGCAGTTGGTTTGGCTTCATGAAGTGAAAATTTTATGGTTGGCATATATGTCAAAATTCTTCACTTTAATCAGTAAATGAAAAATTCTGACCACCTTTATCAAATTCTAGTGTTAAAACGTCTTGAGCCAACCAAACTGCTTCCATAATGTTAATCTCAATTTAGTATCTGGAATGTTACGTGATTGATGGTTGTGAGAATGACTCCATGTGGTTCTAAGAGTAGCATGAGGAGGTAGTTTGTATATCCTATGAAGTCATCAAACATTGTTCTTTGGCCAATAAAGGGTTCAGAATGTCTTCTTGACAGCCACCCTTCCATGTAGAGCATTTCTGATGAGGCTTCAATCAACAGTAGATGGATCACTGAAGGTCTAGAAGCATCTCTCAGGTCATTAGTGGATTCTTTTTCTTATTTCTTAAGGACATCGCTTTCAGATCCTGTTCATCTGCTGTAGATCTTTTTCAGGCCGACATTTTTTCTTTCGCCCTCCACTTATCCAGTTCCTTCAAATTTTTGAGGACAGATTGCCCAACATGCTAAAAATACGCCAAGTTTTGAGCTCTTTGGGAATCACCTTATTGGTACAAAAATGCTATCATATGTGTTATCTTTGGAATTTCTTTTTTTATGCTTGAATGATTCACATTTTGATGTTTTGTGGCTTACACAAAAACACACTCTCCTAAAATGATGAATAAAAATAAAATGACTGCACTGAAAATGAGCAGAAAAGCAGCCAATGTCTAAAGAAAATCTGGGTGACAAGCTGGAAAATGTTGTTGCAAACCATTTTAAAAGATTAGAAGAAATTCTGAATATTTGAAAGCAAAATATAAATATTTGACTTTATTTAACTGTCTTTTCTTATAACTTCACTTACATTTTCACAAAGCTCTTGCATCATCGGTGCATGACATCCCACCTGCTTCAGAGGTAAAGAACTTAAATTTCTAGTCTGATTTTGATCCATCACTCCAGAGCCATGAGAGATCGATTAGTGGCCAAACACTCAATGAAACCAATCAACACTCATTATTGCTTCTCTCATTAGCAATACAGAGATAAGGTTGAAGAAAGATATAGAGCTTTGTCCGAAAATTAGATGGTATCCAGAGATCAGTTTAAGTAGTGACGTGTTTGTTGCTTGTAGTAATTTTCTTACAGGAAACTCCGAGAGAGATAAACGGTACTGCAGTTGGAGAGCACTGGAGAGAGTTGGACTCTGATTTGGCCAGCTGTCATCAGTATGAGTGGTGGATGAGCTCTGCTCCCCCACCTGTCCTTGGTGCTAAGTCACTGCTCAAAGACTTCATTATGGGATGGCAGACTGTGCTGTCTAAAATCGAAACTCCATGGAAAGGAAATAGACCCTTGCTAATCTGTCAGAGACGAGCTGCCCTCAACCCTCCTCTGCCACCGACCCAATCTCTCTGCCGCCAGATGGAGGAATGTACATATATGTGTGTGTGTGTGGGGGGGTGTTTGACATGGTAGATATTGGTGAGTGAGGCTAAATGCTGAAGCCTTTCGCCCTTACATGCTTGCCTATGTGCATGTGTGTGTGACCATCTCTCTGCGCTTCTCAGCAGATTATAGCTGGAAGCTGGCCTTATCATTGAGCCAGGCCTGGAGTCTGAGATGATAATACAAGTTTCACTGCAACTAACTTACTGATGGAGAGATTAGGGAAAGAGATGAACAGACATCACGGCCATAAAGATTAAAACTCTTAGAGTTCAGCAGTTTAAATTCTGAACTTACAGACTGCTGACGTTGCCAGTGTGCAGTATGGAGAATGAAGCGTTCTAGTTAGATTGAGATTAGTGTAACAGAATAATAAAAACAGAAGAAGTCTACACCAGTGTTAACAGAATATATCAGATGTAACTTTACGATGTTCAGACAAGTAAGATGTCAGCGTTTGGAGGAAAAGTCACATCATGCCCACAGCCAAATCTTTCCTTCTGCTTTTTCCCTCAGACAGCTTTAGGGATGACAGCGACTGGCAGGACTAAAGTCAGCGTCTTTCTAGGACCACCCAGCAGCTCCAAAATGTCAGAAAGCAGAAACATTGAAAATAATTTGATGTAAATGGCACCAACCTTTACTTGGACATATTTGGTGTTTACAGAAACTTTGTCAGAATCTTGGATTGCTTTTGGGGATTTTATAGAATCTGTCCTGATTAACCCATCAGCCATGAGCTGCTTGTGGTCATTAATATCAAGCTTTTGCACCTTCAACTTCCACTGGGGAAAGTCTAGCAGTCTATTGACCCTGTTGTTCACACGTCCCAACAATCAGATGGGAAACAATAATAACTGTACAAGGTCCAGTGGTGCAACACTGGTGGGCCAGACTAGATGAAATACTTGCAGATTTTAACGTATTTCTTTTATTCTTTTTAGTTTGTTTTCATCCTTGTATTTCTAATGTTTCCTTTAGACTTGCTGTAATGTTTTTAATATTTTACATAAAGCACTTTAAGTTTTATTGTACATGAAATGTAACATACAAATAAACTTGCCTTCCTTTTTCATTTGGTAAAATGACATATTCTACCAGCTACATGCCTATATTAAACTTGCACCTATAAATTTGCCACTGAATATGGGAAAGCCTCGCATTAGTTTGGGCTCTGTCATCACCAAGAAATGGTATAATTGCAAGACTGTTCCTTCAGGGTGAGAATAAAAAGAAGGAACAACATAACTGCAGTAGAAAAAAAGAAAAGAGATGAAGATGTTTGTATTTAGTTCTTAAGTATGAAAGCACTTGTTTCCTCTAAACAGGAAAAACAGGGAAGTTTTCTCAAATGCAGAAAGAAGTTAAATTAGTCATTTTCTTCAGGATGAGACTTTGTAGAGGTGTGCAGGACTGTTGTCAATCAATCAATCAACCAATCAATCACTTTTATTCAAATAACACATTTCACAACAAAATGTTTTTCAAAGTTCTGCACAAAAATCCGTATACCACAAAAATTTAAATAAAATCACGTCATAAAATAAAAAAAATAAAATAAATTAAAATAAAAGACATAGAGGACCGCACAACTCACACGGTGTTAAAAGGAATTAAAGTGCGTCTCAAGGCGAGACTTAAAACACTCCACAGTGGGTGCTGTGCTGACATGGGGGGGCAGGACGTTCTAGAGTCTGGGGCCGACGACAGAAAACCGTGAAAATCTTTTTAGCATACCAAGTAAAGATCTAGGACTTTATCAAAAAACCCACCAGAAGCCTGCAGTAGCAGGTAAAACAGCTCTGCTTATTCCTCAAAACGCATGGGAGAGGCTACAGATGGCCTCCAAGCAGCTGTCATAGGAGGTGGGAAGGCAGAGAAATTTTTACAGTGTTGGATGAGGGGCAGCACTGGAGGAAAAAACTCAGTTTTTTTCAGGAGTTAGGGTCAACTTCATGGGGTGGCAAGGAGATCACCACTTCTGGTCACTGCACCAGGAGATGTTTTTGGTGGGGGGCAAAACGTTGGTGAACTATGGCTCCAGGTTCCACCAGTGGAGGTGCCAACAAATAGCATCACCTGTTCAGTTCACTTTTATTTTCTTAATTGACCAATTTGAAGAAAATTAATTAAACAATAAAAAAAAACAGTAAAAACAACAACAACAACAAAAAGATGCTGAAGTGGAAGCACGTTTACCATTTGTTTATATTAGCCTTCATTTGGTGATATTTTATTTGCGAACTAAATATGCTTATTGTTCTTCATGATGCTCTACAGCACTGCTTCTCAACGGGGCGATACTGCCCCCCAGGGGGCGTTGTAATAACGCGCTAGGAGCATTAATTATAATAGGGGTGCAGGATTGGCTTGGCAGTTGATGATTGACAACTTTACTGACCAATCAAATTCTTTAAAAAAAAAATGTGCACGCAGCAAATACAATCAAAAGGAAGTAGACCCAAAGATCCTAAAGTGTAAGAAGATGGCTCACGCATCCTAAAAAATCTTTTATTATTATGAAAATAACCTGGACTTGAGTGATTAATTTTAAACAAACAATCCACTGAATAACTGCAAAACTGCAAAGGTAAGACAGACATTATGATTTTGTTAAACTTTTGTGCTTTTATATATGTTGATATTGTTGACAGGTCAAAGGAATCTCATTTTAGGATTTTACTTTTCAGGATTAGTGTTTATTTTTTATTGTGCTTTTAGAATTAATACATCTCATCACACATTCAGAAATTAACACATCTCAACTATCCCCTTCACAAATTAGTTTAAAACTACAAGATACAAATCATAACCACATCTAAAATTCACGAAACAAAAAGAAAGAAAAAGTGCTGCTATCATTCTATTAAATATCTTAACTTTCCAATCCAACCTTTGCATTAAGTTCTGTTTTTAGCCCAGTAAAGCACAAGCATGACATTTTTTTTCAGCAATTCAACATCACCATTTTTTTTATTGAATGCTTTGTGATTATTTTTTTTAAATGGATGTTGTTTGTAAATAATGTTTAATTAAAGTTTTGATTATTATGGCATGTATTATTTCTATTCTCACCACACAAGCTTTACTACAGGTTTTTATAATGTTATGCAGAATAATCAACATAAGGGCTGATATGTTGGGAAGACACTTAGCTGCCATTATATGGGGCGGCGTGGCTTGGCAAGGTAGAGCAGTCGTTTTGTAACCTGAGGTTGCCGGTTCGATCCTCGGCCAAGTTGAGTTCATGTTAAGGTGTCCTTGAGCAAGACACCAAACCCCTAATTGCTCCTGAGGGCTCCTTTAGTGCGTGTGTGTGTGAATATGTGATGTATGCTGTAAAGCGCTACATAAGTACTGACCATTTACCATTATAACGGTGGGGGGCTTTAAGGGACCTGGATAATAAATAGGGGGGCACTGGCTAAAAAAAAGGTTGAGAAGCATTGCTCTACAGTTTCACCAGGAGACAGATGTGGTCTGCAAACATGCCACACTCTGCGTGCATGAAGCCATGCTGTTGAATGTGCAGAATGAGGTCTGGTGTTGCTCTGTTAAAATAACACATCTTTCTGGAAAAGTTGTCACCTTGATAGCATCAAATGTTTCTTAAAAACTGCAACATATATGTTCTGAGTGCACTGTGCTAAGTGAACATGGCTTTCTGTGGTACTTCTGAGACAATGTGACCATACTGATCAAGACGGTTTGACAATTTCTCAGGCAGTGGGTTTAAACTGTCATGCACCCCCAGCAGTGTTTTCCAGTCTTGGTCTCTACACACTTGGAGTTCCCCAGATTCCAGTCATCTTTTTATCTGCTAGAGATGCAGTGACAAATATTTTTGGTGATTCTCTGACAGAGTTCAGTATAAACTAATGAGCCAGAAGTAATATTTCCTTAGAAAGACTAAACCTTCGTTGGATGCTCCTTTTATACCCAATTGTGACACCCTCACCTAATAATATGCTGAGGCTTTTGTCTGTATATTATGTAAATTATTTTGTCTTTCTTGCCTCAGTCCTAACAGTGTGTTGCTGACAACAAAATTGAAATTTATCAGCATTTTCTAAATACAATGTAATTTCTAAGTAAAGAAAGTAATTTCTTTAAACCTTGTTTCTGTTAATGATTAAAAATTATGATAAAAATGAAATCTATTAAAGATTTTAGTTTTTAGAGAGAGAAATCAACCACCAAAAATGCAATCTCACTCACACAGTATTACAGAAAGAAAGTAATGCTGCTGTTCACTGGGGCTCAACCGTTGTTTAAGCAGACTATTCTGTCATTCAATGAAGTATTTGTCAAGTGGAACTTTTATTTAAAGAGTCAGGCAGTATATATTCGGTTAGATTTGTTCTCCTCTATAATTAAATCAGCTCAACTGTGAACATCTATTGGGGAACTCAGACAAAGTCAAGAGCAATGCTTCTGCTCTGGCTAAAGATGTTAATTCCACTTAAATCCTATACATAACTTGTGTTATGACATACCATCAACCATATTAAAAATGCATAAAAAATTAAGGCTGCTGTTTTAAATGCTGCTGAATGGCAACAAACCAGCAGAGAAAAACATACAATGTGAGCAAATACTGACCAAAATCATGTGGGTTAAATATTAGAGAGGATTAAAAGTGGACAGGGAACGAGGTTATGCTGTAGACTGGGCTGCTTCTTAACCTCTTTTGCAATAGCAATCTAGAGATGAAGAGTGAGAGGAGGACTTTGAGGGAAATGAGAGGACCAGCTTCTGTTAACACCATAAAATTGGGTGCCCTGCTCCAACAGATCGTGAAGAAAATGCGATGGAAGAGAAACTTGAGCCTCTTTATATAAAACGTGCAGCCTGGTTGACTTAGATAACCTCCTGAGACTGAACAGAGAGCAGGACGTATGAAGGCAGCTTTAAGAACTAGGGTTAGGCGGTTCAATTGTTGCCATTAGTTTGCACAAAAAACATAAATAAATAAATAATAAGCCTTTAAGCTACTGTTATTTAACTCGTTTAAAAAAATAGACATCTGCATCTATCTTCATCTTTTAGGCTTCAGAGCAGGAATGTCAAACTCTGGTCCTCGACGGCTGCCGTCCTGCAGGTTTAAATACTTTCCCACTTCAAAACACCTGGTACAGATTATATGTTGTCAACACAGTATCACTTTAATTCAGTTAGGTGGTGTTGAAACAGGGAAACATCTAAAATAAGGCTGTCAAATGTATGGCCCGAGGGCCAAAACCGGCCCATCAGAGGGTTCAATCTGGCCTGTGGGACAAATTTGGTTAATATGAAAATTACTTAGACAAAAATTGCAATTTTAAAGTTGCATTTTTGTCATTTAAAACTAAAACATTTACATGGGATAACTTTTTATATGATTTTTTTTAACATGTTTTATATCTTTTTAATAGAGCTTAGTTTGTATTATGAAGTGAGTTCAGGTGGTCAAGATTACTATGAAGATGTGGAAATATGTACCTTTAAAATAACCTCTAGATCTTGACAAGTTACTCTCATCATAATGTGAAAGAAAGCTGCAATTAAAAGTTTTGCGACGTTAAAGATCCATTATGATCTGTAATTTGTAAGAAAGATGTAAATGATAAACTAAGGTACAATATTATTTTGAAATATTTTCAATAGTTCATTTAATGTAAACGTCCTGATAAATTACTTTTACTTTACACCAAAATAGGAAAAAAAAGAGTTTTTTGCAATTTAGAGGTTATTATGTTTTTATTTTACTGGTCCGGCTCACTTAGGATCATAATGTGCTGTGTGTGGCCTTTGAGGACATCCCTGCTTGAGTTTCTAGACCTTTGGGCAATCTGTTTTTCTTAGGTTAGATCAAGTGAGGTAGCACACAGAGTAACGTCACTCCTACAACGAGGAAAACTCGATAGATGAAGAACTTTAATGACAGATCCTTACTTAAAAGAAAATGATTTAACAATTGTTGATGGCATGCTTTTGTGAAGATACCTTCATTTTTAACTTTTTTTTCCACAAAGTTTACTCGATAAAATACGAGTTACACTTTGCAGCCATTTCATTGGTCTTTCAAGCTTTCAGGGTATTATTTAAATACGCTGTTTAAGTGTAGATTAAAAAAAAAAAAGTTCCCATATTTCTCATTTTTGCACTTACGTCATAACCAGGGTCTCATCTCCTGGCTCGCTAAGGAGTCCATCAACGAACACAGAAGTGGTGGTGAAGTTGTGGACGCTCCACGTCTGTCCTTCATCAATACTAAATCTGTGGAGAGAGAAAGAGTTCACAACCTTACTTAGGGAATTATCAAACTGTCTTGAGATGCAGCTGTGATCAATTTTAGAAGACGTCGCACTATGTCGCTGCATGCCTGGTGGACATAAAGACGTAAAAAAAAAAGTAGAAAAAAATAGCAAAATATTAATTTGATTGGTAATCTAGAAAGTAAAACTGGTTCTTAGCTCTAAGCTGGGTTAGCTCTTAGCTTAGCTCTGCATCAGAATTCTTCCCAGTTTCAACAAACTAGTAGCATTCTCACCATTTTCTACTGCAGATAAATCTGACTACAATCACATTTTAGGGGGAAAAAACAAATGTTAGTTTCAATCTTTGATTGGATTTACTTAACTAGCTAGTGTAACGTTAGCATGCATTCATCAAACACATCAGCTACTTCATCATGTCAAACTTTATGCAGTGTTTTTCTCTTCCTGCTTCTTTTCATTACTTTAGTTAATTGGGTTTCTGTTGATTTAAAATTTTGTAATTTGCTTTTAATTTAGTTAGTTTGCTGAAAATAAAATAAGGAGAAGCCTAAAACCTTTTAGGTTTGTAAGCTAAACAACATGTTTGGCTAGCAAAAAAGGCTTTACAAAAAACTTTCTTTGTCAACTAAAGCTATTTTTCTTGGAAGAGCCATCAGCTTTATTTGTTGTATTGACGTACATCTCCAGCAGTCAACATGGCTGAGAAAGTGTAACTGTGATGGAGAGGGGTCAATGTGGACTCTAACCATATTCAGCTCACTGCAGGGTGTGTTTTAATGATGTTCTTACGGGGACTACATTGAGATAATCAGCTGTAAATATGCCCAGTGAGAAGAAAACAGAAAGGATAAACAATAATATACTAGAGACGCTGTAGCTGAACCTCATTATGCCTCGAACAGAGAGTTGTTGAATACACCTATGTCCGAGGCTCGTTTCCTGACAGCAGAATCAGCTGGTCACCGACAGCTTTGTAATTGTCTAAAATGAATGCAGCCAGTCTTTTAGGTGTGTCAATATTGAAAAGCAAGGGATTGAATTTCTCAAGCTCTGTTATGTTCCCTTCATCTGTAATTCCTTCTGTTAATCTGAAGCAGAGATATCTTGGAAAGAGATCAAGAAAGCAGTGTGATGCAACCAGGAGGCATTGATGGCTTTTCTGTCTCTGAGTGCGGTCTTTCGAATAATGAACAGACGATATACTGCAACATCATTTTGTTTGAAGCCCACTGAGACCTCAAGTGTCTTGATGCTGAAGGATCAGTCATCCATCCATGACTCCAGATGAGTTACCCCTGAATGAGGCTTCACACTTCAGTTCATTTGAAAGAAAAGAAATTAAACTCTTTTTCCTTTTAGCTCTGTTGAAGTAGGGCCTGAGTGTTGCTGTTTCCTACTCGTACCTCAGTTTAATGAGACTTTAATATGCTGCATCTCAGATAGCTCTTCCTTGTCTCATCTCCAGGCTTTTTTTACCTGCTCACATATCAGTCTTTGCTGACTTGGTATAAAAATTTTATTCATTGCTGTAATTTATTGACTGTTTAAGCTGCGTCAGTCATTTTGGTGGCTCTTACCTCAATGTTCTGCTTTTCGTCTCCTTTACTCAATCTCTTTCCATTTGACTAGACTCAGCTTGTCTTGGGAGGGTCAAGCTCTGAATTGAGCATCAGACTAAAAGTTTGCGTGTTTCAAGGAATTTCTGAAATGTTTTATAATCCTCCTTTGTATCATTCACAGAAGTTCCTTAACAGTTTTGTTTTATTATCTGGTTATCATCTATGTAACTGAATGAGTTATTATTAAGGAAAACACAGGATATTTAGCACAACTTTGTCAGTATCTTTCACAGGTGTACTTGTAATTGCTTGATGCGTTTCTGGCAGATCTTTTTCATTCATGAAGGTACCGTAGATTGGTGTTTCTAGGAAGATATGCTGTCTCTTTCAGGAATTTAAACAGATGGAAAATTTTGCATGAGCTATTTAATTTAGGACTGAAACTTGATGGTGGTGAAAGGTAAAACACTGTGCATTAATTTAAGCTGTTGGTGTCACCACTGTTATGTTCAAGCCATTAATATATTCTAAGTTAGTCTGGAAATTTTTATTTGGGCTACTTGGAAATGTTACCGGCACCAGCACTATAGAATCCAAAGGATTTGGGTTATTACTGACACCACCACTTCTACTTGCACTTATCTATTCTTATGGTGTTTTCCCCTTCAGATACTGTAAGGTTAGATTTACATTTTAAACAGCCGTCTGTGAATGGATCACCTTACTGCTGGGAAATACGTAACGTTTAGTTTACTAGCGGAAGTGACGCTGCGATTGCAGGGGGAGCTCGGAGCTTAGAGAGAGAAGGACAGACCGCGCTAAATCCGGAGCAAAGGTTTTCTACCTTTACGGATCAACCTTCACCCACATTATTACACACCACTGTAATTACATACTGGAATTTCCTACATTACAAGAACTGGGTTTTTGGAAATAAATTATTTAATGCTCGATTCTCACAGCCCCGAAGTGAATGTCAGGCCCTGCATGAGGTAAACAGGTAAAGAAAAATGGTTAATATACGATGATGGGACAGTTTTGAAGATTTTTTACTTGATTCCCTGAACATCCCTGAATTGTTGAGACCAGCAGCAAGAATGTGCTCACAATGTTTATTTTCAATTAAAGAACAACAAACAAACAAATAAACCCAGCAAGTTAAATGGGATTTGACCAAATAAATCAATCAAACATACACAGATATGATAAAACACAAAGACCAAGTTGTAGTAGACATTAGACAGTTGGCAAATACTCATGTTTTCTCATCTTGTGTGAGAAATTGCAAGAATAATGGCCTTTATGACTTCAATATTGTCCAAAATGTGATGATCATGTTTCTAATTAGAAAAAAGAAAATTTGAATATTTATTTGGGAAAATCAAACACATGTCTGATCGACAAAGAACAGATACAGGTTTCATGATAATGTCTCGGTTAAGTGCTGTCCATACAATGATGTGTAAGAGCTGGATTTGTGGCTCTTAAAAGCCACAAAGTATAAGATGGTCGGTGCGTTTTGTGGTTTCCATCAATATTTTCTAATGTGCATGTTGAAGTTTGTGTAGAAAAACGTTGATTGAAAAGCATATCTAAAAAATGGCAGATGGAAACATCTAATGCAACTCTGTTCTGAGGCAGTTGACATGCCACTCATGACTAGTCACAAAGTTGAGCAGCTGTGTCTGCTTTGAGAGACTAAAAATTACTGGGTGGAAGCCAGTGAATGCACCGTGATCTGGAAGAAGACTAGCACCTGTTCTGCTGTCACGAGTCTTTTGTCGACTGAATGGGTCTGGATGGGCAGATCAGAGCATTGCAACAGGGACTGGAAGCATTTAAAGCCACAGATATAGAAGCATAAACAAACACTGAGCTGAGAAGGCTTTTCTACGACCATCCTCCATTTTTTCCTCCAAGAAGATTGTTTGTCTTTGCCTTCTTCCTGTTTAACACTGCAGCCTGGTGACAACATGCAGCTTTAGCTTGTTTAGAAATAAAATTATATGTATTTTGAGACATCATCATCAAAAGTTTACTTTCAATTTTCAAAAGTTAAAATCCAATTAATAACAGATTTTCTTTCACATTACTTATACTGAGGGAAATAAGAAGTAGGACAAAGTTGAGGTTGTGGAAAACTACACAGTAACCCATCATGTCTTACAATGAGTACAACAGGAAGCAAATAAAGACAAGCTACTCTGACATGACTTATTTCTTTTTTAAATCACTTATCTTAGTCTGATGGTGAACCTGGCCCCCTTTACAAGATCCAAAATAACTCCAAATAACAGCAGGCGGAAAATCATTTTAAAGCTATTTACTCCATGAAGTTATCAGTATCCAAAACCTCTGCGGATGTCTTCAAGCACTCAACCAGTTCTAATTAATGACATTACTTATATTGCTGTGAAACCTTTTAACCTGTAATAAAACAGACAAGACAAGCAATGTAAAAACTGACAATGAAGAAGCAGGACTAGTAACAGATCATAAATGTACATTATCATTTTCCTGTCCATCCCATTCCCCTAACTCTGGTACCTTTTCCTAAATATCTGAGAGAGCTTTGTGTTGCTTTGATGCACTTAGTTGTACAAAGATGGTCTAATCACACATGAAAACATGGTATAATTCAGGCTAAAATGCACAATTCTATTACCAGAAATGTTGGGACGGGGTTTAAAATGTAACAAAAAGATAAAAAATTATTTTTCAAAAATAGAAAACTACTGAAAACTGTGAAAGGTTGAAGTCTGGATGTAAATTTGAACACAAAACTTCCTGATTATAATAGAGTTTAAAGGTCCGGTAATGAAGCGGTTCTCACTTTTAAAAAACTGCTTTTTGGTCCATATGTCTAATTATCATATTAAAAATAAAACTAATTTCCTAAAGAGTAAATTCTGCTGAAAAACAACATGTAATATACAGTTTTTAAAGACATACAAACTGCAAAGGGCTGCACGTGTTGAAGACCAGCTAAATTGCAGCAGTGACAAAATGATTTACTGTGGTACCTGTAAACTGCAGCCTCAAGATAAGAAGCATGTAATAAATCAGTGTGAAAAGTCCTGGATGAAACATTGTCTTTCTGTGATATTGATCTGACAACATTTTAGTTGTGTGAAATATGCTGCTTTACAACATTAAAAGTGGAGGTAATCACAGGACTGCTGAGAAAAAGAATAATAGGGACCAGAGAAATTCTGGAAGCAAGAAATATCAGAGGATAACATTTTGTCTAGTAAGGTTCAAATCCAACTAATTTCATTATTAAGGAGTTTATTTAGGCTTTCACATCTTTCCTCCCAGAAGTGCCTTCTGTTAAAGGACTTCATGACCATCTGAAAGGCCATTTGATTTTGGTCTGTGATACGTCTTTTCTGTATTTCCTTATCTATGACTTCTCATTATTCCATTCTAATGAAGGTGATAACATCTAGCTAAGCCTGAAACTGTATGGTTGAGGTGTGAGGAGACAAGCTGATGATCGGCTGCGCTGGACTTGAGAGCAACGTTTGTTATTTCTTCAACTATAAATGTAGATGCTGGGTGGATTAGCTGAAGCTAAATGGGGAGCTGCTTTGTGGTACATGTAGTACAGGAGGGAGGCTCAAACAAGATTCCAGATAAGTAAATAAATTATCCTCCATCACATCAATCATATCACAACTGGATGAAGCTAATAAGAACAATAGTAAGCTTAGAGCAGCAAGAGAATCTCTGTTTATGATCTTACTTGAGTATCTTGAGAGGAATAGAGGTGTCCTTGATGGCAACAATGACCCCGCCGTGGTCCAGATACAGGATGTGATGTTCCTCTTCAAAAACCTTCAATGAAATTTAACAAATTAAATCTTTGTGATCACCAGCAGAAAGGTGGATGGACATAAACTGGATTTTGTATCTCTTCAGAGAAGAGGAGAGAAGAGAAGGTGAGAACTGTGAAGAGGACTTAAATAGGAAACAAGGAAGAACATGATGTACCTGTCTCCATGTCTTCCCGCAGTCTGATGTGATGTACATCTCTTCCTTATACTCTACTAGTTTGGAGCCGAGGTTACCTGAGGGAAGAACGACGGAGGCAGACAACAGAAACACCTTCATAGACCTTCCTTATTGCTTTACTGTTTTTGTAATAACTAGCCAAAGAGTTTTATAAAGTCTGTGAGTTTTTTTTTCATATACATTTCTTTGTATTTGCAAGATTGATTTTTTCTTTTCCAAAGCTTTCTGTGGTTTTTTTTTGTTTTTTTCTGTTTGTTTGTTTGTTTGTTTTTTCAGCGGGAAAAAGTTACAACAGAAAATAAAAGTCATGACACGGTGAGGACGTTTTTTACATGGACACATGAAAATTCTTTGCTCCACCAAAACACAGACTGAACAAAACAACTGAATGTCTTCTCAAGGTGACTAAAACCTAACCTGAAAACACTTGAGCTGTATTTGCACAAATTTAGTGCAAAGTCAATACAGTCCAATTATAACCCAATTCAAAGAAATCTAACAAAGTCAATTCCTCAAATATAACATGAAAACCAACAATATGATGTAATTTTTCTTTTTATCATTGTTAAACCTACTGGCTAAATGTTAAATACGATGCAGAAGAGTGTTGCCTTTACATTAGAAGCTGCTCTTTAATAGGGATACAGTAATGCTCACAACATGCCCGTACAACAAAGCTAAGCAGGATCCTTTTCAATCTGTGCACAAGTTAATCAAACCTTATAGTTTAAAATCCTTGTGCATGATTTGCAAAGCTGAAGGCATGTTTTATAAACTGAGAGAATAGATTCCCTTAGAGTTTTTTTTTTCTCAGCTGAGAAATTTTGTTCTATTCTTTTTCATATACGTGATCCACTTGAATTCATTGCTTAAATTTAAAGACTTTGTGAGGAAATAAAGGATGACCCATCCATCCATCCTCTTGAGTCAGTTTGTACCCAAATATTGTAATAGTTCTGGTTAAATAATGTAAAAAGATCACATAAAAAATATATAAAAAATACTTTAAAAACTCACCAGCACCCATAATAAGACCTGGAGCCGAGTCTTTGGTATGGACAGTCCCAGACACATAGGGGTTGTCAGCCCAGCGCAGATGGAGGTGGAGGTGGCAGTCCGGCTGCAGCAGAGATGCATCCAGTAGTGTCACATTATGTGTGTATTACAGCAAGATAATATAGTCAGGAGCACTTCAACACACACACTCTCTCAGCCATGTTTAATGAGTCTTACTACGCAGATAACCCCACTGCAAATGCAGCTTAGCGCAAGAGTTTTAGTGCTGCTAATCTCATTTAATGCAGCAAAAGATATTCTAAAGAAGCTAATTCAGTTCAAATGAGACTAGAAATTCACAAACACAACATTAGTCAGAGAAGGAACTTCTTTAATTCAAACTTTGACAGGCAGGGGATGACGAAAGTCCAATCTGTTTTCAGACAGAACAACTCTTTCAGAATCAGCTCATGGATCATTCAACTTTGTTCTTCTTGCAACCACTGACACCTTGATCTTATTTCAAGGGGAACACCTAAGACCTGCATGGCCAAAGACATGCATGTTAGGTTAACTGATCACTCTAAATTCTCCCTAGGAGTTTCTCGGTGTTGGCCCTGTGATGGACTGGCGACCTGTCCATGGTGTACCCTGCTGCAGCTTCCCCACGACCTTAGGTTGGATTAAGCGGTAAAGAAAGTGTTTGTCTTATGTGGGCTGGACAGTAATTATGCTACTTTTAGTGCTGAGTTACCTAATCCAGACAATGAGATAAAGCTCTCCTGTGTATGGGGTCATTACTCTCAACCACCATCCAACAGGTGAAGCAATAAGGCAGCCCGCCCATAGCATTGTGTGAAAGTTGCCATGTTAGATAACATCTTCTATGCTGGGACTCGTGGTATCATGAAGGACCTACAATATGTGTTGAAATAAAGATGAGATCTGACCTAAATCCAGGAGAGGTCATTTTTCTGCAAGGTAATTCTGTTGAGGTATGGACGAGTCTAACGGGAAGTCAAGGTCAAAATCAGAAATACAACGTGTGCATCTCCATGGTGGTAAGTAAGTTTTGAACTGATATCTGTTTCCCTTCATGTTTGTCAGTTGACAAGATCGATGGTTCACATAAAGGTCCAGACCCCCTTCTATCTCCCAGTGAGCTGTGATGTATGGATATCAGACAGCGAGTGACTCATTGCTCTTTGTTGAGTAACCCTGTAGCAGCAGATTTGACAAGATGGATGGCAGAGATATAGTAGGCGAGCATCTAACACAAATATTTCATAGTGGAACACTTATCCTTTCTCTTTTTACTATGTGCTCACAATCTGAACAAGCTTGTAGAATAGCGTTTACATTTTGACGGATGTCAGTGTGTGCATGATTCCATCACTGCTAACTGCTCTGTAGTATACAGTGTACTGGACTACATTTCCTTAATGGGACATTTTCTGTTCGTCTTTGGTTAAAACTTGACATTATACAAAAGTGTACAAGAGGAATAGTTTGATTACTAGTTAACACAAATATCTAATCAGCCAATTAGCCAAAACATTGCAGGACATTTAGTCAGGTAGACATGATCAAGATGACTTGCTGAAGATCCAACTGAGAATCAGAATGAGGAAGAAAGAGGATTTAAGTGACCTTGAAACGTGGCTTGGTTGTTGGTCTGAGTGTTTCAGAAACTTCTGATCTGCTTGGATTTTCAAACACAACCATCTCTAGGGTTTATAGAGAATGATCTGAAGAAGAGAAAATATCCAGTGAGCAGCAGTTGTCTGGACCAGAATGTCTTGTTGATGTCACAGGAACTCAAATGAGCACTGGTTCCAACCAAAGTCTACAGAACTACATCTCTGAACATACGACACATCCCACCTTGAAGCAGGAGGGCTAAAGCAGCACAAGACCACATTGGGTGCCATGCCCATCACTAAGAAATTGAGGCTACAGTTCACACTGACTCACCAGAACTGGACAATAGAAGATGGGAAAACGTCTGGTTTGATGAGGCAAAATTTAGGGCCCCTTATCACCAGCGTGTCCTGGTTTAACCACCACAGCCTGAGTACTGCTGCTAGCCATGTCCATCCCTTTATGACCACAGTGTAGCATCTTCTGATGCTACTTCCAGCAGGATGATGCACCATGTCACAAA
>JBAMHW010000005.1:21673631-21683756 GCA_037177495.1 Rhadinocentrus ornatus | reverse complement strand
GTAATTGCAAACAAAGGCTACTGTACCAAATATTAATATTGATTTTCTCAGGTGTTCAAATACTTATTTGCAGCTGTTTCATACAAATAAATTGTTGAAAAATCTGTCATTTAGATTTTTTTTTTAAGGTGTCATGTAAATCCTGCCATGTGCAAAATATAAAAATAATTACAGTGAAAATACAGTGATGATAATGTGTGAACGTAGAAACTAAAGCTGGGTACGCACATAAGGATTTTCCAAACTACCAAAGTATTTATTTGTTTCAGACCCCACACAACGAAGTTAAAAATATCAGTCATTGAACATTTTTGATCGTATATGTGTGTTGTGCTCCGATAATCTCAGCACGGAACAACACACACATAACGATTCTGTCCCACAGCTGATCCAGAATCTGGTCCTCTGAGCCAGAAATCTCACATGGTCAAATGTGTTCTAACAAAAACAAAGAAGCAACAACAATAGAAATACACAACAGCCTGCATGGAAGAGGACATACAGGACGAGAGAATGATGGTTGTCTTGGGACTATTGTTAACAGAAAAATCCAGAACTAAAAAAGACGTGAACATGGAGTCAGCGGCTTTTTTTTAGATTTTTGGTCATAAATATTGAACAAGTTTAATACTTGCGATTGTCAGACACGACTCGTTTCAGAGTCAATTGTTGGGACAAATTCACTCTTAACCCAGACGAGCCCAACGTGACATATTTGATAGTTTCTGAGACATTTTAGTAGTAGTGTCTTTATTTGAAGAGAACAAAACGAAAACAAGATTTTTTTTCAACCTCTAATTAAATACATTAGTGTTCTAAAAGGGGATGGAAGAAGGCTCAGCTTATTCAATTTTGCATCACTTTATGGGAAAAGCCATGAAGTGATGCAAAAAAATCCTATTAAACACAATTAGATACTGGTCTTCTGCTCCCAAACAGATACCAGAAGGCAGAAGATTACATTTTAATCATTTTGAGAAATCACATGGAAACAAATGGTAAAAATCCCCCCAAAAGGTGTTAATTTTTTGTTACATTTTGTTAAAGGGCCAAATATAGACCCCATATTAAAAAACAACAACTTTTCAATTGCAATTTGATCATTTTTCCATGGAGCGTTAACACACCTCAGACCAGACAGATCCTCAGACAGGATAATGTTATAGGATAATTGTATAAGACTATAGATAATTGGGCACTTCCTTGGTCAGGAGGTGGGATAATTTGGACAAAAATAGCCCTACAATCTTTATGTGTGTGAAGTATCATGAATCAGGAGCTGATGTGGAAAAAATGGCTTTGAAGCAAAAACATCTCCGGACACCAACTTTATGAATAAGCAAAAGATTTATTACAAAAAGTCTGGCATCAAAAACAGATTCTGCAGGAAATCTGGAGGTCTCAGGGTCAATGTGAAAACTGACCACATGTGTCAGTGCTTAATAGCTTTCACGAGCAAAGAACGTTCTTAAAGTCCTGAGAGCTCTGTATGTAAGCATAATGATCGTTCGTTGGCTGAAGTCCAGTCTAGCTCAGAAACTACATGTGTACCCCGCTTTATCCAGGTACTTTGCAGTACCATTAAAAACAAAGAAAATTTCCATCTTCCTGTGCTCATGAAACTTTGTTTGGGGTGCCTCTTTAATACCACACATCAATTCTGCTCTCTGGAACTTTGTTTTCTCTCACCCGGTACTGGGGAGGGATATTTGCAACTCCTTCAAGGGCATTCAAAACTCCTTTAACCCAGTCCCCACTGATAGCATTATTCTGAGTGGCTCCCGAGGAAGCTGATCTTCCAAAATATAATTTAAATGCAATAGCTTTTGCATTGCTGCTTGCAAGAAGGTTAATTGTCCTCACGTGGAAAGACGAGCGACCACCCACCCACAGTCACTGGGTTAATGAGCTGATCCAGTTTCTGGGTAACAATTACTGTCAGATGTTAAACACTTTGTTTTGTCTGAACAGAAAGTCAAAATATTTTTGAACTTGCACAGTTTCCTCCTGGACACGATCAGTGTGAGGATGTAACTCATTGAGGATTTAACTTTCTTGGGGGCTTTTCTGAACAGACAACAAACACAAAGTAAATTCCTCCAAAAATACCATTGTTCATTTAAAAGTTCTGTTTTGCTTCATTTGTCGAAAACATTACATGATCTTTATGGAGCTGCAGACAGAGAGAACTTTTCTGATTTGGAGAGCAGTGTCTTTGGCTACTTAGAACTTATACGTTGTTACTTGGTGAGTGCAGATTATTATCCATCCTCTGGTTCATGAGCTATGCAATTATTGTTTGTTGTTTGCTTTCTTGTGGGCAGGTTGTCTTGTCTTCGTAAGAGATAAATGTTGTGTTTTTCCTTAATGTGCACTGAGATGACATTTTGCGAATTATCACATTATGAATTAAACTTAACCTCATCATACACTTAAAAATGTGCTCAGATAAATTATAAATAAGACAAATCTCATTATCATCCCGTTGACTGGAATCTATCTGCTGGAAGAAGAAACATCTGTTTTCTCACACACGTAATGTATAACTGTCTTCAATAAATAATTAATTTACTGTATTATTTGATCTGTTGTTTAGCATCCTGTACATTTCCTGTACTGTACAATCCACCACATATCTTTGAACCTGACCATTTTAGGGAATGTTTACCTTAACAAATATGTAGTCATCCTGCACCAGCAGCGAGTTGTGGTCGATCTTTCCGAGGAACTGAGCAGTCACCAGTTTGTCCGAGCAGTTCTGGATGAGACAGGTGACGTACAGGTAACCTGGAAAGCACACAAGAAAATAATAGTTACAGCTGACTGATGTGCAGTAGATTGAAAAAGTCTATTATATCCACATGTGCATCTGCTGAAAATTTTGCTGTATATAAAACAAAGTGTTGAGCATGAAAAACAGCCACAAAAGAAAAAAAAGAGGGAAAAAAGCAGCATCTGCAGAGAGGCACGAATGAAAATTATGCAAAGAGAGAGATGGAGACATCATTTTCCAAACCCTGTAAGGATATAGCAGCTCTACCACAGACATATATCTGCTCCAAATGGCCAGGAGGGATTTCACTTCACAGCAAGAGGCATTGAGAGGTTAGCGCCTGTTGCAAAAAAATCAACCCACTATTAAATTTCATCTAGCAGCTGCATCAGCAACATCCAGCCCTTCTTCTTTTCTGAGAGATGATAAGCTGCAGGATGAAAAATGCCCTCTCACTCACAGCTTCACAGTCTCAGGCCTTTACCCACATATGTGCGAGGTGCAGATGCACAAACCAACATTTTTACATGACAGTGATGCCATCAATACCTTTTCCTGAAGTGGACGTTAGATTCAGTAAGTCAAAAGACTTTGATCGGAATCTGGAACTTGAAAACTTAATTCAGATTGCCAGACAGATACAAAATGGTCTTTTAAGGAAAATTAATATCATGCCTAATTAAAGTGCAACTCGAGGGCCCAAATCTCACAAGCCTCTCAATTTCTATTTAAACATTGTCCCGTGTGCACATAGATTCCTTTTGATTCTATGAATCGTATTGCATTATACACTGTAGATGGTGGGATCTTTAAAGTCTATACTGAGGAACATTTTTCTGAAATTGTTCCACAATCTTTAGATGCAGTTTGTTACAGGTTAATAAAATCTGCCCATCTTTACATCAGAGATGCTCTACCTCCCTGAAATGCTCCTTTTCTACCCAGTCATGTTACTAAGCTGCTACCAAAAAACTCAGTTAGTTGTCAAATGCTCCTCCAGTTTTTCTTCTGTGCCAGTTAATTTTCCTTTTGTTCTCCCTCCCTGCTGCCATCAAATTTAAAATGAACAATTTTTTTCCATTAACTGGTAAAATCCCAGCAACAGGTGAGAGGCAGGGTACACCCGGGACAGGTCACCAGTCTATCGCAGGGCCAACAAAGAGAGACAAACAACCACTCAAGCTCACACTCACTCCTAGGGAGAAGTTAGAGTGACCAATTAATCTTACATGCATGTCTTTGGATGGTGGGAAGAAGCCGGAGAACCTGGGGAGAACCCACGCATACACGGGGGATCATGCAAACTCCACACAGAAAAGCCACCACCCCCAGGTTTGACCGAGACTCAAACCAACGACCTTCTTGCTGTGAGGCTGCAGTTACAACCACCACACCATAATAAAATATGTACTTTCTAAATCACTGCATTCTGTTTTTATTACAGTGTTGTGTAAGTGTTTTGGAATTGGGGATAAATATTAATATATAAAGTTTTTACTTTAGTCTGAAATAATATGCCATATAAATGTCAGTTTGAAGAAAAAGGATCTTCGGCCTTTATTTTCTTGTAATGTGCATTTTGTCAAAATTAGAAATTATTTAAGGATTAGGAAATTTTGAAAGAAAGAGATAGAGAAATATAAAAAATCTGATAATTCATAATCAGATATCAGTTAAATAAAATAGCAGAAAAAAATAGAAAATATACTTTCAGAACAATTTAACTGCAGTTTGCGTTAGCTAACTTCTCCTTTTATCAATCATCAGTTTAGCTTTGTTTATTTATTAATCTGAGGCGTTCCTAGGCCAGCCGGGCGATGTAGTCCGTCCAGCGTGTCCTGGGTCTTCCCTGGAGCCTCCTTCTGGTGGGACGTCCCCAGAACACCTCAGGAACAGCGACTCTGAGCCCCTCCCGGATCACCGAGCTTCTCACCCTATCTCTAAGGGGAGCCCGGCAACCCTGCAGAGAAAACTCATTTCGGCCCCTTGTATTCGCGATCTTGTTCTTTCGGTCACTACCCACAGCTCTTAACTATTTGTTACGGCTGTCAGCCTGGAAATCTGATTGCCTGATGGTTCCGCAGCTGGACTAATGATGATTGGCAGGGGAATCTCAACAAGGATCCGCCCCCTCAACATTTAGATTGGTTCAAACAGGACCCAGTCCCGGATTGGCGGGCCAATCACAGAAGAGATGCACCAACGAAAGAGCACCGGCATCATCATACTGTGGACAGTGGGACACAGGTTGCCAGCTTGGGAGTGATTGTGGACTGAGTGGTGGTAAAGTTTCTCTGTGTGGGTCATTTGATTGCAACATTATTTGTTAAGAAATAAAGTACTTATGTTCTGAGTTTGAATAGCCGTCCCTGCTTGAGCTGAGGTGACTTTTGTGTTTTGGTAAATAAGTAACCTTTAGATTTGATTTGTTTATATACCGCCTGTGAGCATGTACCTTGTTTTTGAGACTTTTTAGTTAAGTGTTTTTGGAGTCGATAAAAAATAAACCCTGCGGGGACATTTTCAGTTTTGTTTAGTAACTTGTGTAGTTGTTAACCCTTTTTCTGGGACACTTTCTGTGTTCTATTTAAAGACCATTTACTTTAGTCAGACTTGAATATTGATTTGTTTTGTGAACCCTTTTGTTTTGTATAATATTGAATAAATTTGTATTTTTCTTTTACCCATTGTTTGACTCTCTTTATGCTCTTTCTCCCCTGGACAAAAAGGAGGACGTAACACCATAGGTGAGGGTAGGAACGTAGATCGACCGGTAAATCGAGAGCTTTGCCTTTTGGCTCAGCTCCCTCTTTACGACAGACCAATGCAGCGTCCGCATCACTACAGACGCGGCACAGATCCGTCTGTTGATCTCCCGCTCCATCCTTCCCTCACTCGTGAACAAGACCCCGAGATACGTGAACTCCTCCACTTGGGGCAGGATCCCATTTCCAACCCGGAGAAAATACTCCACCCCACTTTGTGAAAACATGTGTATTAATGATTGTTGTGTTCCACTAAGGAACAGTCTTTATGTTCTGTATACATAACACTAAACGATAACAATGGGTTTCACTGCTAAGCTAGGGTTAGGGTTAGGTTTTCTCTCTATAGTATTGCACAAGATAGTGAATCTGTCCCAACATGCCACACATTTTGGTGTACCTTTTCTTCTCACTTTCTTTAATACATCCATTAGGGGGTTCTGTGCCCTTTACAGTGTCATCTTTTACTGTCACTGTGACAATGTAGAATACAAACAGAAGACAGAAAAATGACCCTAATACTCAGATCAGTTCACCCCAGAATAAACAAAACCTCTCTGGGCTAAGTGGCGTCTGGCCTAACAAATGGACTGCCTGATTTATTAACAGCCCAGTTGCTTAATCAAAGCAGCATATGGGGAAGAACTCATTAAAAAACTATTAGATTGGGCTAAGTGTTCAATTCAGCAAGTGGCTCATGCAATTCTTCATGCCACTTGTCCTCCTCGCACACCTGCAAGCACTTTCAAACTGTACATACCACTGAACACACATATTTTCCTGTTCCTGTGCAGCCTAGACAAGGAAACCTTAAAAAAAACAAGAGGCTCATTGAGCAAAAAACATTTTTTGAACATTTTATTGCATTTTAGCTGCCATTTTATACCTTTGCTATAAGGACTAGTGATGTGTATACAGTAGGCTATGTATGAATGTACTTGTCAGGCCTAAAATCAGTGTGTGAATGTGTGCATGAATGCAGCGCAGACATGCTTTAGTTTCCCTAATGACATACACACAGATCCACTTCGTGTTAGTCCCCCCTGCACACATGGCTCATCCATCAACCACCTCCATGTCTCCGGAGTCCTGTCCCTCTTGTTTCCCAGCAGTCCTGGTTGTAAAAAGGCCACAGCTCCTCACGTCCGCAGAGAGTTCCCCCCTCCTTTTTAAAATTTTTTTTTAGTCACATGCCATTTATCCTTGGCCTCGCCACGTGTGATGAGGGGTGTTGTGAACAGACTGGTTTAGCATGCCTGATCGCTCAAGCCCTCTTGACTCTGCATCCATTTGAGCACAGAAGAAAGGAGATGAAAAAAGAGGAGGAGGAGACAACCATGTGGCGGTGCCTAGACCCGGAAAGAGCTCCCATGCCTGGGCAGCCGGCCCAGACAGACAGATCTCCCCTCACAAACACAACTAGTTTTGGTCAGACTTCCAAATTTCACAATGCTGTCCTCAAGAGGTTGGGCTTATAAGAAGTGTTTGTGTTCTCCTAGAGGCCGAGTTTACGGAGAAGTAAAGTGTGGAATTGCAAATGTAAAAACTTGTCCTCCATTCCCCTTTACTCTGTCACTCCTCTTTGACTTTGCAGGCTCAGGCTTATTTAGAAAGAGGGGTGGGGCAATTATAGATTGGGAGACTCAGATGATGATAAACACGTGTGGGTATTTGCAGCATCTCACAAACGTATTCCTATTACCCTCTTGGCCCTTGTTGGGGAGTTGTGTGCCAACCTGTCTCTCTTTCTCATCTGATAAAATAATCTAGATTTGCTGCTGATACTCGATATAATAATAAGAATAAACAGATGGAAAATCACAGCACCTCCACTTGAATCTTGCATTTCCATGTGCACCAGATCAGGATCCACATCCACATCAGCCACAGACCTGGAACACACAGAAGAATTTCATGAATAAAAACCCTTTCACCTCTTAATTAGAAATAAGACTTAAAAAGACAAAGTTTTGACGAGAGTTTTGACAAGACAAGCAGCAGCTCAGACAGGGACCAATCAAGTTCTCCACAATGACTCACTGCGGAGAACTTGGGAAACAAAGAAAAAACCTGAAGGACAAGGACCAAGGTCCCCCTCCACTGCTCGACATGGTAGCATCTCCAGGCTGTTGTGTTCTGTCATGTTCACGTGATGTCACATGATTGGTGTTTAATGTTGGAGTAATTTTTGCAGCCATTAAATTATCTATGCTTTAATGTGTGGACTTACTTCTAAAACTAAACATTCACAGGTCAGGCTCAGTGAGAAACATTTGAAGCAGTCATGAGAGGGAGGGATGCAAAAAAATGCGATGACTGTGGCTAAAGGTGTTCATAACAAATTTCCAACTATTCGTTGCACGGAAGTCTGAACTGCCACAGAGGTCAGTGGATTGACATCTTGTTCCATCCTTTCCTTCCCCATTTATATATTTTGTGATCTTGTAAGTACAGGCAGTGTTAGTGATACTTAAAGATTGAAGATACAGAAGATATTTAAAAATTTCAACCAAACTGTATATTTATCTTTATAAATATCCTAAAAAGTCACAGCTGTTGATATTCTTTGGTTCTCTTTAGGTACTTGAGGAACCGTGCACAGCCCAACTCTCCATGGAAATTGCCTCTTTGGTTAACATGCTTTAAAATCTCTCTTTTAACCGCAAAATGACATATATACTCTGGACGCGTGCTCTGTGCACCCTTCACCGAGCAGTAAAAGAAGCTGTTTATCCGATCAGAACGGTGACGTGCAGTCTATGAATTTCCTCCAGTCCTGCATAGACGGAGCGGAGATTTAAACCATTGTTTTGTCCCACATAAAAAAGACTTTACAAGCCATTAGGAGCCCGTGGGGGGATGAGTGGGGGAAAAGGGAGGAAAGGGAGGAGGAAGATAGATCAAAAGGTCTGGCAATTGTGGTTCAGACTACTTCAATCAATAGCTAGTTAGCATTGTGAATTTTGAAAGCGAATT
Source organism: Rhadinocentrus ornatus (assembly GCA_037177495.1). NCBI lineage: Eukaryota > Metazoa > Chordata > Actinopteri > Atheriniformes > Melanotaeniidae > Rhadinocentrus > Rhadinocentrus ornatus. The sequence continues at coordinate 21,675,242 of JBAMHW010000005.1, read as the reverse complement.
TCAAAGGAAAAAAAAAGAGCAATTTTTGACAAGTAATACATTTTCAGACATAATACTGCGAGTTTATCTGATCCTATATGTAGGAGCATTTCATAGCTCTGATTTACACGCCTACAAATACACAACAAATTAAGACCACTCATCTTTTTTATTCTAAATGACCTACAAAGCTGCTGCTCTGACATGTAGATCAGTGGTTAAAAAAATATGACAATTATACTAAAAATGTGGAGTATTTATTCTGTTTCTAAACATGGTAAATATAACAGATTTATATGGTTAGGGTTGCACTAATTTAAAATAAAATAATCAAATATAATGACAGAAAATGACCTGAAGGTCTTTGGATGTGGCATAAAATCTGCACATCCTAGCTGCAGGCCGCTTGATTCAGTTTAGGTTTATTTTTTTTTTATTTATGTATGTAAAAGTACCATTTTCAAAAGCAATAATTCCATTCTATGGCTTTCTATATATGATTCATATTCTTTACCAGAAAGTGGCATGTTTTCTACAGCTGATGGTTTCATTCCATTTCTTTTTTGTACAGTTGTCATTTCATCCATCCAGCAGCTTATTTTACAATCTAAAGTATAACAATTTCACAGAAAAAACCCTCTTGATTGTGTCATACATCCAATTTACAGTTAAGAGGTTGTTGGAGGTTGAGACTGTGGATTGTGTGATCTGTTACTTTGCAATTTTAAAATAGCTTTTTTTTATAGCAAGTAATAGTTCCTGAAGGTTTCTGAAACTGTGCCATAAAGTCATAGATCTTTTTTGTCTGCCAGGAATTTGTCTCCTAATTAATGCATTTGGACATAAAGGAAATATATTTCCTATATTTGGGAGCACAGTCTCAAGGTATTTCCTGAAAGTCGGCGTGTACCATTCCTATAAGGGGCATGTTGGTGATGTGCACTGAGTCAGTGCACTGTAAAATGTGCATCTGTTAGTGAATATGCTGGATGTGGACACCTCAATCATTTGGTTGATGTAAATACTAAGGACGGGCATTTCAGGTGAAATTTGAAGTCGACTAGTCGGGCCAATCTGAATCGATTAGTAGATTTGTTGATTAGTTGTGACATCACCATGACATCATCAATAAAGAAATAAAAAAAGGGATACCGTAAAACATAACAAAGTTTTTTTTTTTGTTATTTGGTTTGTTTGGCCTTGTTGGTAGCTCAGTTGGCAAGGCATCCTGCTCCTATGCAGAAGACCCAAGTTCAAATCCTACAGAGGACAAATATTAACACCTTCCAATTGGGTCATTAGACAAGACCTGACAGAGAATGCAAATCAAAATGCTTTCTACTGTTGAAGTATTTTCTAAGCTTTAAGCCATCTCTGATTGTGGGGGGGAATGTTTGCTCCTAAAGATGAAGATTGGTCTTTTAGCAACAGTGAAAGTGATGCTCCTGTTGGAAATTACAGTGCATCCATCTATAATACAGTACCATTCATAAGTTTGGACACACTTTCCCATTAAATCTTTTCTCAATATATACATATGTCCATCCATCCATTATCTGCCGCTTATCCGGAGTCGGGTCGCGGGGGCAGCTGCCTAAACAGGGAAACCCAGACTTCCCTCTCCCCGGCCAC
>JBAMHW010000005.1:21660167-21670971 GCA_037177495.1 Rhadinocentrus ornatus | reverse complement strand
TAAAGTCCTCTGAGACAACTTTGTTGTGATATAGGGCTATACAAATAAACTTGATTTGATTTGATTTGATTTGATGTAAGTGACTTTGAATATGGCATGGTTGTTGGTCTGAATATTTCAGAAACTGCTGATCTACTGGGATTTTTACACTGTACCATCTCTAGGGTGTACAGAGAATGGTCTGAAGAAGAGAAAATGTCCAGTGAGCAGCAGTTGTCTGGACTGGTTGGAGATAATAGAAAAACAACAGGAAGTCAGATAAACACTGGTTCCAACCAAGGTCGGCAGAACAGCATCTCTGAACATGCAACATGTCCAACCTTGAAGCAGATGGGCTACAGCAGCAGCTTTTTATCCCAAAGAGCACTTAAGGCAGTTTCCAGAGTCGCCTGGGTGCTTAAACTAAACTTATTTACTGCCATTGCAGACGGGAAACTTGTACTGTTCAAATCATCAGAAAGAAAGTCCTCATTGCTGTAGAGTTAAAATAACAATTTTCTGCACATTGGACGACTAATTTTACAACCTAAATAAGTACAAATATATTGTTCAGCAATAAGTTTGAGTTAAAATAAAAAACAAAAACATTAAGGAACGAGTAAAAAAAAATAAATAAAAAATTTTCTTTCATAAGCCACCAAACCAGGTCTAAAAACCAGCAAGAAGACCTGAGTTTTTGAGCAAAGTTTTAACATGATTGAGGATCTGAGCCGCTCTGATTGTGACAAGGAAGACAGGTTCATAGATTAGGAGCCACCACCTTCATCTTTTAGCCTGGATTTAGGAACATCCATGAGTAATTGATTCTTAGACTTCTGTGCTCTCGATTGGGTTATAGAGCTGTTGACCAGCGTTGTTCAAAGTCGGTCCTCTAGGGCTGCTGTCCTACAGGTCTGGGATGTTTCCTGTTGCAGCACACCTGAATCAGATTAATGGAATCAGATTTAAGACTCAACAGAGAATGAAATTTTACGCTGAATCCTGTAACAGACTGGAAGTCTGCGTACGAGGCCAGTGCAGGTGTGACGTGATCATGCTGCTTCTCGCATGATAGGAAACAAGCTGCTGCTGCAGTGGCGTTTGATTAAAATAGGAAGAATTGCAATAATCTAGATGAGATGTAGTAAAAGTGAGAATTTGTTTCTCCGTGTCGAGTAAAGGGATGTAGAATTCACCTTATTGAGGAGTCGTAAATTAAAAATGCTCATGGTGAATACTAAATTCAATAAATTGTTAAATTTAAAGGCAAAGTCAAAGATTCCAAGGCTCCTCACAGCCAATCATAGCCATTCAAAAGCTTATTATTTCCTTCTGTTTTTCCAAAGATAACAAACTTAAGGAAAATTAAAGAAACTTTGAACACATCATTTTGGTTTCCATAAACATAAAATAAAACCATACTTTCTGGCAGACTGGCTACCTTATCATTCACAATAAGACAACAACGTTAGACTGACCAGAAGATCCTGTCCTTGGTCACTCGCTCCTGAAGTAAAGTCCACTTGTAGCCCAAATCCATTGAAGCAAAGAGCTGAACACACAAGCAGGGATCACAATTAGACAGAAAACACACACACACATTTAAGAATTAAATTATAAAGCTAACCCTTTCACCAGCTGTATCTTCTACAATGGAGCATAAATCTGTAAAATAAAAGTTCCTGCAATCAAACTGTTAAATATCATGTTTCATAAAGTTAAAGTTCAGCTCAATAATTATTCATCATAACTGGTTTGATGGTTGTGTGTGTGTGTGTTTAAACCTTTTATGAACAGTGAACTGGACCGTGTATTTGTAATAATGTGCGTTTGGCATTGATCGCACACATAATGAAAGTCTATTGATTCCCACACGAGCTCTCCGTGATCTCTGAAAAGCATATTTGAGGTGAGAAAATAAAAAGCCGTTCTGAGTCTTCGTTCATTGACTGCAGCCGACATCCAGCTCAGTAAGGCTCAAAACAACTTTCTCATGGTCACCTGAAAATATGAGTCATCCTCGCTGATAACAATCACTCCAAACGCAGATTCCAAACACATTTCTTCTGTAGCTGTAAATAAGAAAAGCTAAAGCTGACCTTTACAGAAATCTGTGGCTGTTCTAACTAAGCTAAATTTATTTGTGCTGCTCTGCCCTATAATTATGCTTCAACTAAATGGTTTTCATCATTTCTATTTTTATTTTGTCTGAATAGATTTCTTCTTTTAGTCCTCCCCTTACATATCTTGTTTAATTACATTTAAATTGTAATGAGATGAGATTTTTACACTAAAAGAATTTTTTTTTTTTTATTTATTTAATTTTTTAATTTATTTTTCAACAAGAAATTTAATGAATTATACCTGCATGAACATTTGGGGGAGATGTGGGTGTGGATCTATTAAAAACAAAAAGTTATTATTTTACTTTCTGATTTTTGAGCAAACACACAATGATAATTTAAGTTGACTTGTTAGTCACTGATGACTAATGTGCTTTTAATTTTTTTTAAAATAGCTTTTACATAGCTGGGCTTAATTGTCCATTAAGGGGTGGATATATGATGAGGGACGCAGTATATTTTGTGATTAAATTGCTAAATAAAAAAAATAAAAAAATCCTAACACTGATTTAATTCTATTGTGTTTGTTTATTTAATTAAAAAAAAAAAACAAACAAAAAAAACACAGATGTTTAGAGGTTTACAGCTGCCACCGTGGAGGAAATTAAGATTTTTTGGATTTGGTTCTGCTTCTGTAATCTGGGACTACTGAAAGGCAGAGGAAACCTCGAAGAGTCATGAAGCAGCTTTTCAGACACATGATGTCCAGTGTCAGTCCTCGAGGGCCCCTATCCTGCAGATTTTAGATGCCTCCCTGCTCCAACACAGATGACTTAGATAAAACAGATCTCCCCAACAGCTTGTTAAGTTCAAACCTGATCCATTCATTTCTATCTGGTGTGCTGCGGGAAAAGTGGCATTTAAGGACCATAGTTGTCTCATGGCCGATTTTAACACGTTGATGGACAAATTGAGAATTTTAACTTTTTTTTTAGGTCTCACTTTTAGCTGTTTGGTAGCTACAAAAAAGGCCAAATCCTCCTCTGCACTGAAATGTCTCGTTAATGTTTTTTTTTTCCCTTTTATTAACCAGTTCAGATAGGTTTATTTGATTAAAAATAAACAAATTCATACTAACGACATGAATTGTGCTCATGTTCAGGTTTACTTTCATCAATACGAACAAGTGTGTGCTGATATTATAGTGCCGAGCTCCACATTAACTTTATGCACTGGTTGCACTGGTGCACCTAAATCTCAATGTCGCTGTCTACACTTTATTATAATACATTTAAAGGATTTTATTTTGATCAATGTCCATCTAAAATTATGTTTTTTGAATTATTTTGAACAAGAATGAGGTTTAGAAAAGTGTTTATTTGAAAAATGAATTTTAAGTAGAATCTTTTTAAAAAAAAACAACTTAAAGAGCTGGTTTAAAAAAATTTTTAAACAAAACTTTATTGAATAACCAACAATTACACATGAATAAGAATAAAACTAAACATTTCAAACTCTAAAATAGATTATGAGTTTGTACTTATTTCCTTCCCCTGGATTTATTTTAAATCTCTTTACGAGAATAATAAACATGGACTTGAATTTAAAGAAAGGCTGTTCAGTCAGCCATAAAAACCCTCATAATAGCAAACTCCACCATATTCTGAATTTTGCAACTGAATCCATTTTTATTGTCAAATCCTGTGATTTCGTCGTCATTTATCGTGCCGGATGCCTAACAGCCACTGGTCGCAATTCAAACCACCATGGTGTGGATCACAGCCAGTCAGAAGGGAAGACCCAGCCCTTCTCTGCCTTTAATTGTTTGGACATGTAGCTCTTTGCTGCATGTGTTAACACAATATCAAGGAGGAAAGACATCAGCAATGATCTGACATTTGATCAAAGACATCTTGAAACTCTATTCCCAAACAATTTGAAGCTCATTATTCTACAGTGTAGTATAAAATAAGTTATTCATTGTTATTAAATGTTTTTCATAATGTTTCATACGTTTGTTAGACTGCAGAATAAATTTAGCAGAGTAAATTCCTTAGATAAGGGAGATAGGTTGAACTTCAGTCCTCCACCAAATCAGCTCCATGTCATAAATTCTGTTAACTTCTGATCTGAAGAACTTAAAAGCCTTCTCTTTTGCATCAGACACATGCAGACTTCATGGCACCCTGTATCTGCTTGCTTCGTTTGGAAAAGTTTGAATAAATATCTGGTAAAAGACAAATTTGAACTTATAATCTTCATTTCAGGTTTCTAGTACAATAGTGAGATAGATTACTAATGAATACTAATAAAGTTCACCCCAATGTCAGAAACTAGCATGTTAAATGTTAAAGTTTAAGACAGTACAAGGCTGAACAGGTATGATTTGTTTGGAAGGGTTGCAGGAGCAAGTCTGATTTTTACTGATTTCTATCCTCCTCAGTGTTGCGTAAACACAAACCTGAATGCTTCAGACAAGAAACCCACAAAATCATGTTTTACTTGTTTTATGTTTCAGTCTAAATAATTTTCAGGTTTTTTATAGTGAAAGTCAAGTGAGACTGCACCATGATGAAATTTAGCATGTGTGTTTGATTGCAGATGATGTTTTGTTTTATTGCACAATTATCAGCTTTAGTCTGAGGTCCTTGTCCTGCTGGATTGTGGGAAAATAAGAATTTGAAGTGCTGCTCCACTGATGGCACAGCTGTTTGTTGGTGTAAAACATCCACACTGTTTTCTAGCTCGTTCATCACTGAGCCATTGTGACACCCACCCTGCCGTCCTTGCAGTAGGCCAGCAGCTTGTCTTCTTCCTTGGGATGAAAGATGAGCGTGTCTGGTGTGAAGGCGATCGACTGCCGTTGGAAGGAGGAACCCTCGTCTGTGCTGATAAACAACATCTGATCTCGCTCGTTTATGGATGAACCCACCATAACCACCTGAGAGGAGGCAGACAAAGGAGGGAAACATCAGGTCAGAGGTGATAAGGTCAAAGGCTAATGTCCTGCAAGGTATTCATTGCTCTTCAGCTGTCTGCTGAACTCTCTTCATATCAAAACTTGCATATAAATCCCCCCTGTTGCAATGGAGCACTGATGAACATAAATGCATTCACTTATTCAAGGCCATTTTCTGAAGGAGACCAACCTTACCAGCTGCTCAGAACATGGTGATATTCTATTGATTCTCTATTCACAGTTTAATAGCTCATAAAGTAAAGGCATGAAACACAGGCACAGCGGGACCGGCTACAACCACCAATAACAATTATGGGCTGTTTAAAGCTCCCAATAGCTTAGATTGATCAAACTAATGAACCAGTCATGTTCACAGGTAGTTTGAGAGGCGGGACCTGACCAGCGAGAGGTTCTCAGTTAAAGGAATGTTTTCAGCTTGTTCCTCAGTCAGTAAATAATTCAAGTATCTGGTATCTGTTTCATTCTGTCGAGTCACTGATGCAAAACAAAAAAAATAATGAATTTGAATAAAAGGGAATTACTTTTTAAAATAAATTTTCTTCTTGTACGTGCACATAAAAGCAAGTAGGAAAATGACTCAAAACAATTATATTTTACAGCATTAACTATATTCCTGTCCTCAAATCTCAATGAAGACAGACTCATTCTTTCCATTTTAAAAGGGACAAAGAATCAAGGAGAAGCATCCAGTCCCCGGCATGTTGTGATCAACAGCTGGATTCAGATGTGTTCTCTCGACCAGATTATATGCCCTAAAAATGTATTTCCTGAGCAGCTATCCACAGTTATCCACCAAATCAAACTTTATTTATAAAGCGCTTGTCATGCAACCAGCAACACAAAGTGCTTTGCTTAATAAAAGCAAATTCGGCATCTTAAAATAAAGCAATCCTTTACACACCAGAGTATATAGTATAGCAAGTTAAAACACACACACCTCATAATAATCTCCTTCACACACGCACAAACACACGTACAAAACGAAGAAGTAAAGAAAGCACATTTTGTGACATTACCACTTCCAATCAGAGTTCAGCATTAGTCTGATTAAAATCTGTGGCCATTTAAGGAGATGTCCACTAACATCAATATTTTACTCATGAAGGATGTACTATGAAGTAAAATGTATATCTTAGGGAGGGAATTTGAACCTAAATTCAGAGCTCAGCATCTCAGAGGCGGCTTTCTTTCTACCACGGACATGACTAATGCATATGCAACTGATGCAACCATACTGGGCTTACATGACAAGATCATCAATAACCTGACAAAAACATTCAAAGTGACTATTTGCCAATAAATAAGGAGCGGACAGCTTAATGCAAGAAAATCTCTGAGCCAAGCCCTTTGTTATTTTTTCATTTAATTAAACAAACAACAAAACCAAGTAATATTTTAACCCTTCTGTATATATTTTTAGTTTTGAAGAAGATTAACAGATTATTTGATTTGAACTCAAGATCACATAGAATTCTGGGTCATAGATATTAAACACATGTAAAACTGCAACCAGAAAGATGGAAGCTAAAGAGCAAGGTAGTACAAACAAAAAAGCAAATTTTAGAAGAGAAAACTTAAAGGAACGGATATATAAAAGACAAAAAGCAGAATGGTGACCTGCTGAGTGTAGACAAGTTAATAGTTTTGGCTTTGTCCTTTTCTTTGTTTCTTTGCTGAATAAGGCATGCTGCAAGTGTAAACACAGTGTGTTGATTTCCAGTTGCTAGCATGTGGCGTGGTGCTGTGAAATGAATGGGGCTTTAGGGCACATTCACTCCAGGGTAATCTAGGGGACTCACAGTTCGATTGGCCGGAGAATTCTGAAAATATTTGCACCTTCCTTTGGTTTGCTTTCACACTGCACTTTACCCAAAGGCACCAAACCACCTGGACAATGTGACACAGTTACAACATCTGCTTATTAAGGGACAAAATTTCCCTAAAACGACCACTGACCAAAAAGAAAAACTGGCTTGACTGGCCAGGGCAGAAACTGTCTCATCCATGACTAGTAAACAATGAAGCAACAATTAATTGATTCAGACTTTGGTGTTCGAACCTAATGTGGCTTTCACAAGAACTTCTCCAGTATGAGCAGAAGTAGAGGAAGTGTGTCTTATGTCACATCCTCGCTTTGTTCTGCAGATTGGTGCGTTTGCTTTTATACTGTCAGCACACCGGAGCAGGGTTCACTTGCAAGTGGACCAAGACCTCTAGTTTTTAAGCTGACCAGAGTTCACTTCTTTGGTCCAAATGCACATTCACACTGCCCCAGATAGACTGGACTAGCCATGGAAGCAGACCAGGGTCCATTTACAGCAGACCAAACATTGCCAGTGTTAAGGCCTATGTATGCTCTATGCTCAAGATGGATACGGAGCATTTTATCCATCTTCTGCATCACTTAGGTGAGTAATTTGGTTTGTTTTCAGCACCCTTGCTGGACCTTAATGACAAGTACCACCAGAAACCGCAGGGGCAGTGTTGAGCAGTATAGTTGACATGCAACCCGTGAATGAAACAAAGAAGACAAAGAAGAACTGCAATGTTTTAGTCACAGACCGCCTCCGTCACCACGTTGTCTCCTCTTACGTCTCTTTCTTTGAATGAACAATTCAGAACTAAACATGTTTAAAGCCTGGTACAAAAAAAACATTTTAGGATTAATAGGTCAAGTTTACCTTCATGACAACTATGAGGGGGGTTTATTTTTTTCTAACTCATCTGTTTGGATTTTATTTAATCTTGAAATTTGGCATAATTAGGGGCGTGTCCTTTTGACAGGCATCCAATATCTACAGCAAGAAGGGAGAGTGCAGCACAACCGCGTTTTTAGCCGGCTAACAGTCTGAACTCTGTACTGCCCTCTGGAACATGTATTGCCTAGCAACCATTCCAACGTCAAGCATGCATGGACGTATGAGGGAAGTGGCTTTTAAAAACGGACATACCTACTGATGTACGTAAAGGGAGCATAGTGGGCCTTTAAAGAATCAGAAAAAAGGTTGTGAATGGCAGCTTCTGAGCCCTGGGAAGCTGCATGGTAACTAAGGCTCCAGGAATGTACTTGATAAATCACTAGCCCATCAAAATCAGAAGCAGAGTCAGAAGCAGGAAGTTTTATGGGCATGTTATGTAGTGATGTTACTTTAAGTGGCAGATGATGGGTTGGTTTGATTTCTGGTGAATTGGTCCTGCATGCTCCAGTAATGTTTTTCTAAATGACATTATCCAAATCAAAGCAGAACAAGCAATTAACAGCAGATTAATACTGCAGTGTTTAAAAATGACAAAATACTTTGAAGATGAAAATTCAGCTTGCCAATATTTCAATCTTTTTAATCCTGATTCATTAGAGCAAACATCTACAGTTTTTGTGACTGATTTTCAAATAATGTTGTCTATATAGTTTCTATTTAACATGAAAAAAAGCAAAACATCCAACTGCCTCGCGTATGAGCTAGGAACTCACTTTGAACTTGAAAGCTGCAGCAAAGCTATTTCGTTATTATATCAGAGAAATTAAATGAATTCATGTGCCTAGAGACACACATGTAATAAGTGAGAGCGCACAAATCTTTTTCAGGATTCTCATCATGAGTGCAATTAAGCAGCGTGCGCCTCACATTCTTCTGGTTGAGCTGCTTAAGTGCCCTGTGTGTGTCGAGTGTAACTTCCCTGAGCAGCATAGTCAATTAAAAGCCCATCATTTGTTTGGTAGCCAGAGGAAGGCCAACAACGATGAGCAGTGGAGTGACAAAGGCTGAAGACGAGAGGGAAAAGTCGGAAACCTTTATCAACAAATGCTTTCTCTTGCATTAGGACAGAATTATTATGAAGTAATAGCATGATTGTAATCACACTAAAAATGTTAAAATTATTCAAATTTGTTTGCAGAAATGTATGTAAATTCACCTATTTTAAGTGGTGAAAGTATGTAAATATAAGTATGTAAGTTCAAGATTACTGAACAACAGAGAAGAATAAACTTGCATTGGGAAGCTTCTTTTGCTTCCCTGCTGGTGGCTCCTCTGCTGTTTTGTGCAAGACATCATCAATATGGCATGATGGGAAGTGCAGTCCCTAGTCATACATATAACCTCTACCCATGTGTATTTTTCTAACAGGTTAAACTCAGGCCAGATGTTTGGATGCTGAAAGATTGCAGCAGAACTGGATTTGAATCCCAACCTGAGACCTTTTGCTGCATGTTATTCTCTATCCAAAATTTCCTGCCTGTCCAACTGTCAAACAAAGATCCCTAGAGCCCAGGGGAGGAAAACAAAATGAACTTATGTCAACCTCTTGGTGTCTTCCATTGAAGTCTTCTTCATTTTTAAAACCAGTTCTGGCTAAATTTAGAAACGTCAAATGTGTAGATCGTCAAGTAGAGACATAGAAGGTAGGTACATACTGTGTGTAGCAAGATAATAAGTCTCAGGGTCCATGGAAAGATTAGGAAGATTACATTAGCCATTCCCAGGAAGAGCAGGTCTGTCTCTACAGGCATTTGTAGAACCATCAAATCCCAAGCAGCTACAACTACTGCAAATACTATAAAATAACTGGTGTTAGACAATGATTAAAATTTTTTATCAGAATTAATCTCATTGTTATGCGGAAAATGTTATTTTTCTGTTTTCAGGATTTACTATCTAAAAGGTAAAAGTCAGCAGGATGAATTTAAAGCTGTGTGAAGCTGCTTCCTTCTAAACACAGAAGGAACAATAACTGACTAATCTGGCTAATGTCAGCCATCAGATGAACAGACAGAAAGCAGGATTAGAATCTCACAGCTTGTAGATGGTGAGGAAAGAGAAATATTCCCTAAATGCATAATAACTTCTATTGCTGCACCTTTTGTGCTTCATTATCAAGATTTCTGTTTAGCTTAACCTCTTGCTCCTTTACCCTCCGGTACAGGGAGTTACCCCTCATTTCCACTGGATGTGTGTGTGTTGCATTAAGGCTGCGCCACGGTTTGGTCCCAACTTCTGTGGTGCATCAATCCCCACCGGGAGCGTGTCAGGTGCAGAGTGCTCGCAAAATCACAGGAGAATTTGAGAATCTTGTGATTCACCACTTCCAGAATAAACGTCTCGTCATCTATGATGGAAAAAAAAAACGTAATTAACACGGTTCAGCGGGCGAAAATCTGCACAGGGGCTTTTATTTTCAAAATTACCGGAAGCTTTTACACCATCTGATTTCCTGTCTGCCCCTATCTGAAATGCCGAGTTTAATGCGTTCTGGACATTGTTTCATAAAAAGTAGACTCGATGCGTATGTTTAGCGGAGAGGTGCGACAAGGCGCTTCTGGGACGCTTCTGACACGCATTGCAGCGCGCTTGATGTGAACCAAACCACTAGACTAAAAAAGAAAAAACCTTGAAGACATTCTGCATTTCTAACTTTCTCGTGGTTAATCATCATACGTCAAAGTAGAACCAAACTCACAGATGTCGACTTTAAAGGTACAGTGTGTAGCTTATTTGTGTTTTTGTTAGCAAAAATCAAATATCACTTTATCACAAATGAAAGCATTTTCGTAGCTTAGAATGAGTTGCCCAACTGGAGGCTGCCATGTTGCATCGCTATCTTTAAATACAGACGCCAAAAGGGGACAAACTTGTTAGCCTTGAGCGTTTTACCTGCGAGTCCAGGCATCTCTCTTTGCCCCGCGAGATGGAGGAAAAAATAGGCAGGAAAAGAAAAAGAAATAATAACCGGGAGAAAATAAGAGTGTACATCGGTGGAGTATTTACCAGATGGAGGCAGCTGA
>JBAMHW010000005.1:21624165-21642984 GCA_037177495.1 Rhadinocentrus ornatus | reverse complement strand
GGTGCTTCTGATTTAGGATAATAAGTGGAGTGCAGGTGAACTTTTTAAAGGCGGACTAACAGGTCTTTGAGGGTCAGAATTCTAGCTGATAGACAGAATACTTATTTGCAGCTGTATCATACAAATAAATTGTTACAAAATCATACATTGTGATTTCAGGATTTTTTTTCATTATTATGTCTCCCACAGTGGACATGCACCTACAATGAAAATTTCAGACCCCTCGAAGATTTCTAAGTGGGAGAACTTGCAAAATGGCAAATACTTACTTTCCTCACTGTACATCCCATTCACACTAATGGCGGGGGCTGTCATGCAAGGTGCTCATCACGACCCATCAGGAATAATTAGGGGTTCGGTGTCTTGCTTAGGGACACCTTGAAATGAGCTCAACGAGGAAAGGATCGAACCAGCAATCCCCAGGCTATAAGATGACCACTCTACCCACTGAGCCATACCGCCCCAAAGCGTGGCTTGTCAGCGTGTGAACAAGCTGAAATGCACGTGTCTCATGCTCAATGCGTGAAGTTGAGAGCCCTGCAATAATACCAGATTCCGTGTGATCTTTGGCTGACATAAGTTCTCAGCATTATCATCATAAACCTGTCGCACTGCTAGCAAGAGATGCTAAAAAAGCTGTTTGATTATTCTTGACAGTTGTCTGGATTGAATCTGAATTGAAGATTGCTGCTGGTGATGTGAATGTAGCCTAAGCAGTGAACCCATTCCATGGATTGGAAAAGGGTATCCAATAGTGTAAAATTAATCCCCAAGACTTCAGTTAAAATCTATGTTTACCTCACCTGTCATGTTCTATAAGTGTTACATTCCAAAGGAAAACACTCCCTTTTTCAACCAGATGGTAAAATGTTTATCTAAGCTGTTTTTTTCTCCCTTTTCTCCCTCACTCACACATTACACAGTAAAGGAGGAACCTTTGATTTGTGAGCAGATAAAGTGGACAAAGGACCCACTTCAGAAATTGTCTTCAAAGAAAAAGAGAAACCTTGAGAAGTTATCTCGAGCCGATTAAGTCCAGAGCTAAGTGTTAGCTTATACTGTTGGATATCTAAACAATCCTGTTGATTAATCGTACATGTAAATCAGAGGAGAGATGAGAACCTAAATTCAAACAGCAGAAGAAAACATTCCTTTAAACAGCTGGACTTTGTTAAGTTGTCAAGTAAATAACCTGTTTTCCTTGCAGGATTCTTCTGAATAGAGCACAAACTGTATTAAAAATGTTTGATTTTTTTATAATTGGTTTAAAGTAATCCCTCATATTGTAGATGAATTTATTGGAAATACTAATCAAGAAGTTACTCAAGAGTGCTACTTATTTTCATTTATATTTTTATGTATAAGCTTACATGCTTACCAATAGTGTGCTATTGTGTTTAAATAACAATGCGATTCTTCCAAGTGGTAAAGGAAAGAGTGAGGAGGTTGATTAATAGTGTATGCCAGTAAGCAATATATGAGATGTTACATTTAAGGAAAGATTCAGAGTTCAGAAGTTGTCTGTGTATGGTCTTTTCTTTTTCAGGGAAAGATATGGGACCCAGAGCTCTGTAAGCACATTTTTAATACAATGTAATTTGATAAATAATTGAAATAGGAGAGAAGTAGTCTGTCTTCACTGGCCTGCTGTCCACACTGACGGAGAAGAGAGTAAAACCCACGGAGTCAGAAAGGTATTTACTAGTACGCTAAGTGTGTAGGAAAGGAGTACCCACTCGATTAGAGTGTGTGGGAATTATTACCCGCTCGATTAGGGTGTGTGGGAAATTAGTACGCATTCTTAATATACGTAATAATCCTTTTTACGTGTTTTTTCTTTCTTCAATAGTCAGGGTGGATTGAGAGCGAAACGTTGAACCACACATCCACAGAGTGTAGACGCTAGTCAGGACTTCCTCTTTGTTTGTAGGGTAAATGGTCTCAATACAACTGATTTAAATTCAGATTATTGTGGGCTGAACATTTGTGCATGTATCAGATCTTGGAAATGCCATTGGAAACAATCTTTTGGCTGTAGATTAACTTTGGGTTAATTTGCTCTTGTTGATGCTAATAGCAACTCAACAAACTTATCAGCAAGACCAATACAGCAACGAGAAATTATTCCACTTCCTGTTGGTCATGATGAAAATCTTTCTGACCACAGGGAGGAAGATGAGATTGAAACAGCGATAGATTCTGTTTTTTGTTGCATCTCGAGAGAAAATTAAATGTTCTCAGTTGTTTTCTTTGTTCCTGTCAGTTATGACCAGGGCTCCACATAATTTCTTTTGATCACTAGTTAAATGGCTTGTAGATTTCTGAAGTTTCCAGCTAATCAAAATTTCCACCAGCCACATTTATGTATGTTATGTTTTTTACTTTACTTTTTTACAAACATCAGTAGCTGAGGACCCAAAGGCCATTTTGCATTCAGTGTCTTGTTTTTCTTTGTCCCACTCTTTGTGTTGTTGCTATTCTCCCCTGTATGTCCTTTCTTTTCTTGTAACCAGCCCCATCATTTCCATTGTCCAACCACAGTCACAGTTTGGTTTTTTATTCTTTATAAGACTTGGTTTGAATTTTGCTCCTCATTCAGGTGCAATTTGTTCACTAGTGCAGAAATGACACAATAGAGGCCAAAGTAAACGTGCAGCCAATAGATGTATGAAACACAATAGAATAATGTTTGTGGGAAATGCAGTGGTGACACTGCCAGGACAATTAACCAACAAAATTTATTTTATTCATTACTTGCCGAATTAGCCACTAAGCGTTCATTTACACTTACCAAAATTAATTTTAATAGGTTGGTGGGTGTTAATTTAGTCCTGGTTAATATTGCATCCAGCATTGCTGACAATCAGAGCAAGATACATTTTTATCATAAAGTTCTCACCTTTTTTTTATTACAAAAACGTATATATGCATGCAAAAATTATGGTTAACATACAGCAGCAGTCAAAGGTTTAGACTCACCTACCCATACACATTTAATTAATCGATGTATCCAAAGTTTTGACTGGTGCGGGGTATAAATCTAGAAATCGTTAGCTGAATTAGAACTAATTTAAACTCAAGGACACCATACCCAATCCAAATGTATACATCTCCAATGTAAAACCTGTGGCACAACCTTTTACATAAGATGAGTGAAATGGGTGCACTTTCATTCTGCTGCATTTCTGTCCGAGTTAGAGCTTACAGTTACTGTTAAAAAGTTTAAAAAATGCCTAATCAATCTGGGCTTCTCTACTCATGCTCCTGCCCCCCATGACCTGACCTTGAATGAGTGGTAGAAGATGGATGGATGGTCTGTTGTTGTTAAGGGGTTAGCCTAACTCCCAGATTTGCAGATTTCTTTCTTCTGTTTATCTAATTCTCATTCTGACACTTATCTACAGGGTTCAAAGCTGTTTGATATAAGAGATGTGCAGTTGATTATTGAATTTAGACAAATTTCCGAAGGCAGAAAAAATAAAATAATAAAGTCTTATAGTTTAAAGGCTGATGACTAAGATACTTTTAATTTGTGGTGATTGATCACTTGGAATAACTTAAATCATACTTCTGCACACTGACCTACTAAAAAGCTAACATCTAGGTAATAATGAGGAAATATTGCAGATTGATAGAAAAAGGTTTAAGAAACTACAAACTAAGTATGTGTTGAACCCCTAAAATTCAGTCAGCATCCAACACTGTTAAGGCCTTTACACACCTACTCCGAATATTTCGTCCGTCTATTTCGCACGGCAATATTTTTTATCGAATCAATGAGAAGTCAATGAAAACATTCACATTAGTGATTAATTTCTATTAAGCGATTTTGCGAGATTAATTTTTTAGGACTGAGGTTGATTTTTCATACACACAATTGACCAATCAGAGACGGCGTATTGACAGCGTCACCAGAGCCGGTGTTGCGAGCTATGCAAGTGTCAGTACTCGCTGCTTCTTTTCAACTTTGTATCACCGTGGCCGAGCGTCTTATTACATTTGTCTCACAACACTCCTGTTTGTTCGTCAAGCGAGACAAGAATTACCGCGACAATGATCACAAAGACAAAGTGTGGCAAACAATTGCCAAAGAGCTGAATTATGAAGATCCGAAAGTCATCCTGAAGCGGTTGTACCCGGTGCGCTCTTTTATTTATTTATTTATTTATTTTTGGCAGCATCAGCACAATATCGTCGTTGCCTGATGTGGAGTCCACGTTTGTTTTTCCAATTTTCCGAATATCTTCATAAGTTATTCGCAATATCGTATCGCACTTAGTGTGCATAGACAAAAAGTTTGGAATTTCTCCTCCGAATTATTCGCAATATCGTGTCGTTTATTCGCAACGGTCCCGGTGTGTAATGGCCTTTAGAGTGGTGACAGAGCTGCTGCAAAGAAATAAGCAAAAGCAAAGTATTTGAGTAGCAGACCATGAAGTGTAGGAGAAAAGTCATTACAAGTTATATCTTATACAGTTTGTATATAATAGCCTTGTTTCCAACAACAGGTGCGAGTTGGGTCAGGACAGTAAGGGTGCGGATATGGTTTGCAAACTGTAATCTCATTGTGTTCCCACAGCCGACCGTAACCTCACCTGATAGGCAGGGTATCAGCCATATAGTGATAGAAACTCAGCTTGATGCCATAGCAGCGCAATGCCTTTCTTAAAGTGTAACCAAAATATTTACTTTTGGATGGGCCCATCAAGTATTCGCTGAACCTCTTCCACCCCAATGATCCAGAGGAAAGTACGGACCTCCTCGGACGTCAACGGAATTGTGCTTCTTAACGCCATTTTAAACTGTGATTTTACCAACAAAAAGAATATCTGTTGCTCTAAACAAGGAGCTGTTCCTGCTTTGTTTATATGCATGGGAAGTGACTTTTTTTTTCAACCAAGTGTGTCAATAGATTGGTACCTCAATGGAAGGCCCCCCAAAAAAAGTAGTATCACCAGTGACAGGGAGCATCACTCTGACTTGGCATGACATGGAGCTTTCAGAAGACTTTTAGACACCGTTATAACAGTTCCTAGAGCTCTTGGAGCTTTATGGGGACTCTGAAGCTCCCCGAAGAACAGTAAGCCTCCTATGTTTTTTTTTTTGTTATTCTCTGACTCTGCACTGCAAATAGAAACATGAAAACAAGGAAACAGCCAGCTGAAGCTTTGTAGACAAAACTAAGTCAAGCTGTAGTTTCTCAGATGCATTCAAGCTAAATCGATCCCAGGTTTCACAGTTGGTTAATTCCTTTGTGTTTTATGATTTATAGACTAATGTTAATGGAGTATGTTATTTATTTGAAGTGGGGTTTTATAATCTACTTATGAGAAGTCAGTGTCTTACTTGCAGTAAACAGCAGTCAGAGAGGTCTTAGTTTCAAGAAGCATAAGCTTTCATAATGGTTGAGGTAAAGCTAAAAGCTACTCGGTATGGTGCCACTAGATGAACAAGCTTTTTACCATTTGGAACAACTAAAACCTTTAACAACATTCATAGCAGTTTAAGCTTAAGAAGTGTATATTTACACATCAGAAAGTTTCTGCATCAGAAAGTTATGACATTTTGTCCCGTAACAGCACAGTTTGTGGTGTGTTTCACAATGATAAAATCATACCTACCATTGTTAGCTTTAGCTTTCCTGTAGGAAAAACATTTGATTCTCCAAATGGAGTATTCGGACCACTGTAAATATTTGATTGATTCCTTGAGAGGTCACAATACCACTTCAAAAAGATCAAAATATCCCTTTAAGTCCTGTTGTTTTCACTTTAATTATTTTTAAGGTTTAATTGTCTGTAACTGTAAAGTTACAGATGGTTCCCTTCACATCAAAAACACATCGAAATCCAATAAAATGATTTCTATGAACTACCAATGGCTTAAGACTCCATGCTCTGATAACAGTTTTACTGGTTGCACAGTGTCATTGACTGCGATGGCTCACCAAACACCAGCATCACAGCAGACACAAGAAGAAAGATGACAACTACAGGCAAGTACCTCAACCAGGCTGCATGCCTCAGCTCATGACTGGCAGCTGAGGATCAACTTGGGAAGGCAGCTGAAGTTCCCAAAACCCACTGGCAGGATGTCATCCAGGCCAGCTGGCAAAAATGCCTTGAGTTCACAGAAGAAAGCAGGATAAATAGATGGAGGGCCTGTTGCGAGCTCACTGAGGTTAAATGTAGAGGCTCTACAGTACAGTTTTTTTTACCTCAAATAGCCTTCTTGGAGGTAGAAGTTCCCAGAAGAAAAGAGACTCAAAACATCATTTATGCAAATGAAAAAGCATCCAAGAGGCTGTAGATGAGTTGCAGCAAACAAGTCATTTCAAGCTTATTACCAGAGATGTACATGCTATATTAATAGCATATAATTTGAGTGAAGCAATATCATCAACATTTCATTATTACATTGTTGACCCTGTTTCCACAGGGGACATTTTTTTCCACAGAAAAAGGCCTTGAGTGATAAAATTACATTTTAGTAATGTTGAAGTAAACATGAAGCTATTCACTGCTAAGGAAACAATGTTGTGAACACTCCATATTTGCATTGGATTCTCATTATCATTCATCTTTCTTTGCTTCTGTGCTACTGTGCATATTGTGGAGAAGTAGAGGTCATGTTTTAAGTAAATATAAAGTTGGCAGCTAAAAAGGGAATGCTGTGAGAAAGTGTGCGTTTTCTTTCCCCTTGAAGTGTTTTACTAAAAAATATAATTGCTATACTTGGCTACACTGGAGAATCTTGAAAGACAGCAAGTCAACAAATCATGTTAAAAGATCCTCTACAATAACTTAGCTTCAGGTCCTAATTACTCTTTTCTACTACAAGGTCAATTATCTGTGTTAAAGTGGGCTCTTGGGATACAAATTGCCTCAGGATGTGAAGTAAAGAACATTTTTGGTCACCTGATATGTTTTTGCTGAACTGAAAGTACCAAAAGGTGTTCTTTCTTTCAGATTCAATCAGTTAGAACAGCAATTGAGCAGAATGGACCTGAAATGGGCTTCAACAAAACACAAGGGTGGATAATGATCTTTATTGCTGCAGAGAGGTTTGATACAGCATGCGTGGGAATAAAAACCCATTAGCTCAATCATTTCACAACAGTGGTTCAGGGCACTTATGTGGTTGAGATAATTGATTCAAACAGATATGAAGTATTTAATTGTCTACCTGACAGTGTTTCGTAAAATTTGACAAGAAGTGGGTTTTTTATTAAGGAAAAAAGTACTCCTCAGCAGTTTAAAGGGATTTTGAATGTAGCTGATCAAAGTGGAACTGTGGAGATGGGAATGGAAAGTTATAGACTCAACAGTTTCTTTCCAGGAATCTTCAGATATGTTGTTATTCAGCTACACATTCAATCATTTTTTACATGCTTTGTCTCTTATTCTAGCAAAAGCAGAAGAACTGAGACATGATGCATGTGAAGGAGTGGGATCCAAAGTCAATTTGTTGGATAAAGAACTGCTACAAAGACCCTGCAACTTTCATGGAGAATCAAAATACGACAGCCAGACTATGGGATCAGAGTGGTACAGTGGTGGTGAATATCACTGTGAAACAGCTACATGGGGTTGGTGCGAGGTTGTTTTAGAACCAGTTTAAAGTTCAGCGGCTGCAACAAGCAGCTTGCAGGACATCATAGTGCCTGAAAATCACAGGGCATCGTGCAGAGTTTATACTTCGTGGGTTGGAGCTGTTTTTCCAGCAAATAAATAGCAGAATATGAACCATTAGAGGTTTTAATAATTTATCTCAACAGTGAATAACCAAACGAGAGTTTGCAAACTAGATTGGCTGAATTAGAAATGTTGGCAAATGAACATTGCATTCTAAGTGCAAGATTGCTGTGTACACACAACAAATGTGCAGAATTTGTCTGGGTCAGCAGTTTCCGGTCAGCGTTTTTCCCTTGTCTGTCTACTAATTCTCTCTACAGGCGTGGCTGCAGGCAGTGGCCTGAATGCTAAGTAGGTTCAACTGTGGTCAATCATCCTCATGGGTTTAAATACTCTGGTTCTTTGTGTGTTGGCTTTTTATTTTATTTTGTCTTGTGTCTCAGTCAGTCAAACCTTTTCTTGTCACATTCTGGATTAACACAGCTCACTGGACCATGGGCTCGACACACGGGAGGCGACCAGCAACAGGCGAAACTCATCGCCAACCCAAGTGAAACCCAACACATGGGACGCGACAAACAGCAGCAGCGCCGTGCATCGCGCTGTCCAAGGAATTTCAATGGTTATAATATTGGAGGGAATTTCAACATTTTCAAAGTAGTCAGTGGCAGACAAGACATAAAGGATGAAGACTCAGAAGACTCATATTGACAAAAATCTTGCTGTTGACTCTACTGTACAAAAGAACAAGACAACCCTGGGTTCATCCGAGGAAACAGCATGGTGAATATCATCATTTGATGGCGGACCTCAAAGCTCATCCAGATAAATCCAGAACCTATTTTCAGACAAATGCAGCATGCAACATACGACAAAAATGTAAAATTTTTCTATTTTCTTGCATCCCTGTGTGCACGTCTACGTGAACAAACGCAACATTTCACATGCATGAATGTCACCTGTCGCTTGGCTGGCGGAGGGCAGCAATTTTCATACACATGGAACACAAGTTCCATATGAAATAAATGGAGAAGGAGCGATGTCACCTCCCGTGTGTCGAGCTCATTGTCCTCTCCTCCCCCTACAGAAATTTGTCTTCAGGAAGATTTTTGCTGCCTCTGTACTTTAAGTGTCTTCTGAAAAAATTAGACTAAAGGCTCATTTGTGCTCCCTTTGCGTATGTCAATAGACATATCTGTTTCAAATGTTGCTGTCCTCATATCTCCAGACTTCAGAGTTTGAAGCCAAAGTGTCTCCTGCTTTTTATACTGGACAGCTTCTTGTCACATCCATTTTAGGTATGGACAGTAAAAAACCAGAAGGTCCAAGACTGCTTAAACATGGTGTGTCTCCATTGTTTACTTGCGGTGAAAAAGTCGGCTGAAGCAGAATGATTTCCGTTTTTGGTCTTGGCCAGTGGATGAAGTGGGTTTCCTTCTTTGACCTTATTTATTTTTTATCTTGAACAGTGGTCGTTTTGAATCTCTCGCCCCTTATGTATGACGATGTCCAGGTGGTTTGGTCCGCTTGCGTAACGGGCAGTGTGAAAGCAAACCAAACCAAAGGAAAGTGCTAAATTGTTGGGACTTCCCTGCACAATCAAAGCAAGTCACTTGAACTAACCTGGTGTTATTGCGCTCTTTTTAAATAAAGTTTTGCTCTAATTTTATCATTTGCCTCTGCTGAAGCAGTCCTTTCTTGCTAACTTTAACTGAGCGTTCATATAGTGCTTTTTCAGTCAGCTTGACCACTCAAAGCACTTTACACTACTTGTCACATTCACCCATTCACACACACCCCGCACATCAGGAGGCAACCTAGGGTTAGGTGTCTTGCCCAAGGACACTTTGACATGTAGGCAGGGAAAGCCTGGAATTTATTCTCCAACCGTCCAGTTAGAAGACAACTGCTCTTTCTCCGGAGCTAACCTTAATCTTTTGTTTGGACTTGGACTGATGAAACGTATGAAAAAACTCCCTTAAGAGAAGAAGCACAAATTTCAACAATCATTAATTATATGGGGTTGATGTTAATTAAAGAACCAGGGAAGATGGTTATCACCTCTACAGTGAAAGGAAAGCTAGACACTGAGATTACAGACACTTTTTCCCTAATTTCTTTAATGAAATTTACTTTTAATGATTAAGTCATTTTGAGAATGATAATGCACCTTTGCAACAGAGAAAATAGTATTTAAACTTTTCTTCAGAAAAAATCAGATACGGACGCCGTGACATGACAAGAAAACAGTGGAAAAGTGAAAATTGAACTACAATTAAAACAAAAAAATCTGAATATCGCAATATCGTGCAAAACTAATTTAAAAAACTTTAATTAAATTCAGTAATTCAACCTAAAAAGGTAAACTAATATATAGACTTAATATATGCAAAGTGAAATATTTCAAGCATTTATTTGTTTTATTTTTGATGATTGTGGCTTGCAGTTAATGAAAACCTAAAAATCAAAATCTCCCAAAATCCGAAGTGTGATAAGGTTCAATGTTGTAGCCTCTAAGTGCAACACACTAGTCAGCTAATTAATCCAAGAGACTTGCAAAGGACTCCTGGGCATTTAAATGGTCTCCTAGTCTATTTAAGTTGAATTTACATTCGTGGTGATGTTTGCTGACCTGGCAGTTGTGCAGAAAACCATTGACAGTGCTGCATCAAAGCACATCAATAAAAAGTTAAGTGGAAGGGAAATGTGTGGAAAAAAAGGTGGAATATCCAGCAGCAATGACCACACCCTGGAGAGGATCATCAGGAAAAGGCCATTCAGAAATGTGAGGGAGCTTTGCAAGGAGTGGACTGAGGCTGGAGTGCTTCCGGAGCCACCTCACACAGACGGATCCTGGACATGGGCTTCAAATGTTGTATTCTTCTTGTCAAGCTGCTCCTGAACAAAACACGTCAGAAGCGACTTAATTGGACTGAAGAAAAAATTAACTGGTCTGTTGTGCAGTGGTTCAAAGTGCTCTTTTCTGAAGAGCAAATTTTGCTTCTCATTTGGAGTCCCAGAGAATGGAGGAAGAATGAAGAGGCAATAATCCAAAACACTTAAAGTGCAGAGTGAAGTTTCCACAGTCTGTGTTGGTTTGGGGAGCCATGTCATCTGCTGGTGTTGGTCCACTGGGCTTTATTACTGGGCAGAGTCCACGTAGCCGTCTACCAGGAGATTTTAGAGCAGGACTTGGCAACTGACCACACTGCCAAAATAACCAAAACCTGGTTCAATGACTGCTAAAGGGAATGTTTTATTTTCCCTTTGTGAGGTCACAAAGTGAAAGATCTCAGACTCACCTGTTTGAGCACACATTCGCTAAAAAGTGGAGTAAGCAAGTGACAGAGAAGACAGCATTTTCTATTTCTTGGGCCTTATACACAGGCTATGAGGTCATATAAGACTGTTAGAAATCTTTAGAAAGTAAATTTTTGCATAATATGGGACCTTAAAAAAGGCTTTTGACATAATCAATCATAACATCTTGACAGAAACAAATTATTATTAAACTTGAATAAAACCAAATTTATGTCATCAAGCAAGAAGATTAAACAAGTACAGATATGTATAGATGGCGTGGACATTAAAAGAGCATATAATAACAAGTTATATGGGTAATAATTGATGATAAAATAAACTAGAAGTCTCAAATCCAACATGTAGAAAGCAAACCTTCAAGGAGCCTTTCTGTTCTGAGCAAAGAAAAACACTATCTGGACCACAAACCCCTCCACATTCTCTACTGTTCACTGATTTTATTTTTAATCAACCAAACTGAGTGCACTACTGTGCAGAGGTTTTAGGCAATATTTACAAATGTACTAGACAATCATTTTCCATACTGCAGAAAAGAGCCATAAGAATAATTAATCATTTCGGTTACAGAGATGACACAAATTCATTATTCGTAAAATAAAAAAATTTACTGAATTTAAAAATTTTAATTCACTGACCTGGTTCATTTCCAAACAGCACAAATCATGGACAGAGCAACACACTTAAATATTGTTTTTTAACAGAGGTGGGGTTATAATCTGAGAGGGGATTTCAACTTGAAACAGTAGAACATTAAAAGGTTTTGGTTTCTGTGTGGAGGGAGTTGTGGAACAGTTTGGGGGTGGAGCTCAAGCATCGTCCAAGTATGACCCAGTGGTATGACACATGGATTTCACCTGATACAGGGAGGAAGTAGGGCTTTAATAATCAGGTGTTGTCATAGTGATTTATGTATTTCTTTATTTAATCTGTTTATTTTTCCAATTTTTTGTAAATTTGTATTATGTAAATACGCACGTTTGGGACTGATTGTTAATTGTTTAGTGGATATGGGCAGGGTTAAATGAGACTATGCTTCATCCTACTCCTTTTCGGACATGTTGGATTCATATTATTATTTATTTTCGTTCATATTATTATTCTTTTTGTTTTGTTTTGACTATTGTTATTTATTTAGTTTGTTTTATTACGTATTCAAAATAAAGAAAGCCATTCAGCAAAAAGAAAAAAAAAGTACTGAGATCATATGCATGACTACACTCTTCAGATGGTCAACATTTCTGTATTAAAAATCCTTTTTTTAAAAACTGATTTTATGTAATATTAAAATTTTCTGAGATACTTAGTTTTTTTCTAAGTTGTAAGCTATAATCATCAAAATCATATTAATAAATTCTTGAAATATCTCACTTTGCATGTAATGAGTCTAATAAATATATTAGTTCATTTTTTAAGTAAAATTTCTAAAATAAATTAAGTTCTGCACAATATTCAAATTTTTTGAGTTTCACCAGTGTGTGCTCCATCTTCCAAAACCAGTTGACAGGAACCTGATTGGTAAAGTTTATTGTTTTTATCATTGAAGTCCATGCCTCTAACAATCCAATCAGTTATTAAAGGGGATATATCATGAAAAATCTACTTCTTTAGCTCTTAAATCATGTGTTTGTGCACTATTAGTGTTTATCAATGCAGAAATGTGAAATACATTCTCTTCTGATGCTGTGTATGAATCCTTATATTCTTTGTGGGTCATATTTTTCAGTCTGTTTAGTTTTCTCTATTCACTATTACATTTCGTTATCTATTACATCACAGTATTTGCTGTGGGTCTGCTAAATGAGGTCATGGACTTACGGGTATCCAATTTTGTGAATGCGCCTTTTTTTTTCTTCTCAAAGCGAATTTGTAGTCCAAGTTTAGTTATGCAGAAGTCAAAATGTGCATTTGTTGGGTGTATCAACCCACACAATTTCTTGCATATCCCCTGGCATCAGAGCCTCTTCGAAGTGCCTGGTTGAATTTTATTTTTCACAGAAATGTACAGACATCAGTGGGGAAAGTCCTTTTTGTTTGCGCGAAGCACTTCAAGGACAAGTGCTTCAGCAACCTCCGCCAGTATCAAGATGGATTTGCAGTAAGACTTCATCTTTCGTGCATTCTGCTTCTGTTAGCGCTGTGTGCTAACTTTTAGCTTCTTAACTGAGGATATAACTGTAATGTGTGCTTTGAATAAAATTATTTGGCTTTGTTTTTTGCAGTTTGTGTAGGGAAACACATTATCCAAATGCATTCAGTGACACTCTTGACGCTCATGTTAGCTACCTCCTTTACAATGTTGTAGCTGTGTTTATCTTATTTATATTGTGGTAGTGTGGAAAAAGTATTGTTGGGGGTGGGGGGACAACAGCTGGTAGAGACGGCATGGATGATGAAACATACATGGAAGTGTCTTTGGAACTTATCAGTGAGGGACGAACAGAAAGGGAGAGACGAGGACCTAACTGGGATTTTGACTCAGAACTCGGGTGGACCACGGCGGAGACAGTCGCAACATTTATTTATCATATTTTGATCCTGTAAATAAATCCTTTCGATGATCCCCGTCTGGTCTGTTTGGGGTTAGGTGTTAAAAAGTCTCTAATTTATGGACACCATACTACGCTCCATATTGTAGTAGTTGGTATGGAAGGAGAGGATGTAAATACTGTGATAACACACCATTGTGATGCATTCATTTGAAGCTGTGGTTCTGCAGGTTTGTCGTCTTCATTCTCCTGCTCAGGGTCAGACTCTACTAAATTTGCCAATAAAAAGTTGCTCTGCCGGTAGATAATCGTATCACTGCTATCAAACTACAAATATGGCCGAATGCGGTGGAGGGAAACTCTCTGCGACCTGGAGGGAGTTGGCATGAAATGCCTTATTCACATTTAAAGAGACCGCACCAAAACGAGTCGCTCTAAAGACGCGCTTCAGAACAAGGGTTAACAAGGGGTGTGTGGTGCTAGAATAGCCAGGAATTCAGACCAAAGCATTGCGGTTCTACTTTATGTAGACCATAAATGAATTATTTACAGTTGAAAAGGAAGGATTTAAAAGCATGATATGTCCACTTTAAAGCTGGAGGAGTTGCTACACACTGAATGAACACATGAAAACTTTAGTTGTCATAGAAAACTACAGAACACCTCCCACTGGCAAGCAGGAACATGTTTCCATGATGCAGAAAACAGAGCTACTTAATACAGCTTTGTCCGTGACTTATACAGCTGTCATTTCCACTGCACTTGCTGATTGCCTCTGCAACTAAAAAAAAACTCACATGAACCAAACTAAGTGATGATTGAGTGGCTACATGAGGCAGAAACAAGATGAAATTGAGGTTTGAAGCTGAGAGGAATCACAGGTTTTTGAATAAGCAGTCACTCATCACCATAGTTGGATTAATATTATGATGCATTTACAGGTAAACTTCATGAATAAATGTTGGATAAAATGTGAGACCTACACTCATGTGTCCAAATAAAGTCAGGGCTTAAAAGATTGCAGATCACATGAGAAAAAACAAAATGAAGAAACAAACAAAAATAAGCTGACCCTAACCCTCAAAGGACAGGGGTTGGGGCAGAAGCCTCTATCCACAGACCTTCACATGAATATTCACACTCTAACCTGGCTGAGTTTCATAAAACACTTCACTTAGCTGGTCAGGTCTTATGAAAGCCTCTCATACAGCCTGCTCTAAGCTGCCAGCTTCACAATGAGACAGCCAAACAAAAGGAAGAGAAGAGCTAAGGGGAGTCGGTAAAGTGGTATTTAGTCTGGCTGTTTGTTTTATAGCTTTGACCACTGGTCAGGTAATACCAAAAATCCTTCACACAGTGAGATTATTACAGAGAAGGTCAAGGTGTTTAGTGGGGGGAGAACCTGGGAGTACTTAACAGTGAGATTATCATATTCAATATCAATGACCTCTGTGGGGTTAACACACATTTCAACCCCAAATACACCATGCAATATTAATTAAGATCACTGCATGTGATATAGCATAATAACATGTAAAAAGTTTTTTTTACTAGCTTAATAAGAGGAATGGGCACATTTGGATGATAATACGTAATAAAAAAATGCATGACTAGATTATAAAATGGTAAAACTGCTCAGAAATTTACAGGATGAAAAGCAACACAAAAATAGGCTAACTGAAACGCTGTGTTATAGCAGCTGTGGGTTTATGAGTTTGTAATGAAAAGCAGCTGACATTCAAGCTGGCATCATATGTGAAGTATTGGAACCAGAAATGTAATAACACAACTGGCTGGCTCAGCAGTGAACTGCTAGCAAGCTAACTGTTAACTCTGTAGTTGGATGAGCTAAGCTAGCACTAGCTAGAAAAAAAGAAACACACAGGAGATTATTGGGATTTTCTCTCCATTATTTTGTACAAAACTGCACAAATTTCCTTATATTAAGCCAGTGGTTCCCAACCCAAAGAGCATAGTGGAGTTCTAACTGTCTAACTGTGTAATTAAAACAAAGGTCATGCCCGAGTCTGTCAGAGTTAAGGATCCACTCACGTTTTTTGTTTTTTTTTATTTCTATTTTTTTTATATTTTGTTAACTCGATGTTTAGATTCAGATTCAGATTCAGATTGCGCATGTCACAGGTACAAGGCAGCGAAATACAGGTTGCATCTCAACCAGATTAGGCAGCTTAAAACAGGTCCCAAAGTAAATAAATGGGAACATCAAAATCTGCTATATAACAATAAAACATATTCATAAGTAAAACAAATATATACTTATTAGGCCCCACCTTGTGCATCCAATCAATTTTCGTCCATGTAATGTGTGCTTTAGTGAGGTCAGTGAGTTGGTGGAGCAGTGCACGTCTATCCTGGCAACCTGCACCGTTTTGTTCATGACACGTGTCTGAGAAAATGCAAATATGCAGATGATTCATCCCTATTTAAAAAAAAAAAAAAAAGGAAGATCAAATGTTTTATTGAAGGACATTTTGCCAGAATGCATAATTTTTGTAGAGAAGCTAGCTAATGAAAGCATAAAGTCAAGCAGAGTTTCAGCACGGGCGGGGCATTGGGGTCTAAGGCTTTTTGGTAGTTGCATGAATGTGATCTTCTAGGAAAATAGGTTGAGAACCACTTAATTTAGCTATTTAAAAAGCTAAGCAGAAAACAGATTTAGATTTTATGGCAAATAAAATTTTTAAAGGACTAAGGTTTAAAGCAGACATTGGGGTTGTCTAGTTTGTTCCAGATATTAGGAGCATAAAAACTAAATGCTCAGTTTAAATTCTTGGGATGGAAAACAAACTTGACCCAGATGATTTTAGAAGTGTCAGCAGATCAGCAGATCATACAGTATGTATCGAGTATTTTGGGCCAGAACCCTTGTGAGCCTTAAGCCTTGTTTCCACCGATGGGTGCGGCTCGGATCGTGATGTTTAGGGTGTGGATATGGTTTGTAAACTATAATCTTGTTGCTTCCTTAACCCTCCTTAAAGTACAACTAAAATACGACTCACAAATAAAGGAAGAGAATGGTGGTCGTCCAACAGTTTATGTTCTTTCTTCTTAGCGGTGCTTCGTAACACATTGTAAATGGAGAGTTATTCAACAAAAAGGAAAAACGTTCCTCTAAACAAGGAGCCGTTCCTGCTTTGTTTTGATGCCAGGTCGCACGTGAAGAGATTTTTTTCTCTCAACTAATCAAGGGATTGCAGTGTGCCAAGCTGTACCTTTCGGGTCGGGTCGGTTAGATTGGTACCCCAACGGAAGGGTCCTAGCAAAGTACGATGGGGTGAGGTTGGATATTAGGGTACCCTTCCCAGTTTTGGCGTGTGGAAACACAAATAAAATGTGTCTCGACTCTCTCCGCTCAAACTCGCACCCATTGGTAGAAACAGGGCTTTCTCCACCAGTAGCAACTTTTTATATCAAATTATTTGGTGCACAAGAAGCCAGTCTAAAGAAACTCCATTACAGTGGTCAAGATAGAGGTTTTTCTAAATCATGGTGAGTCATCAGTCCCCTATTACTGCATAAGTTGTTGCTTTACTGTGCTAGCAGCATCTGATCTGTGTTAAACTACCCTGATACTCTTAATGTGTGGGCTTCTGTTCTGGCACCTACAAGGTGATGCTGCTGGCAGGAAATCAGAGCAGATAATTTATGCTTTCTGAAACAGTGTCGGATGTCTGAATGTTTGCATGCTGAACTGAACACCAAGATGAATACATATAAAAGCTAAAGAAGAAGCTATGCTCCAAAACTGGAATTCACAACAAGAAAAGCAACAAACTTACTGAGGATTTTGTTCATCTACAACCAAAGATAAATTTACTACAGTCTCTGGCTATTTAAACTGCACCGATATTCTGTGCAGACAAATTACATAACAACTGTCTGGAGGTCAAGTTTTTATTGCTGACATAACAAGGGCTTAAAACAAAGTCCAGTGCTGGCAAAGCTTCATGCGTGGCTAAACAAATGGTCATTACAGTAATGTGTACTACAAGAAAATATAAGGTTTGTATGATTCCATCAGTCGGTTTTGCAGGCAAACAGCTACTGTGATTTGGCAGAGGCAGCCCTGTATTTGCTTTGCTAAGATGGGTCAGAGGACGTGAGGGTGGAAAATCGGGAGAGGATGGGAGGTAAAACTGACCTCTCTGCACTCTCAGATGGAATCTTACAGTTTGCTCAGAGGCTCCATGCAGGCGAAATGACACTGTCTGTTTTTATTGACCCACCATCCTTGGGTTTGATAACACTGCCCCAGCTCTCCTCTCTACCAAAAGCTTGTATTCCTCTGTTTGTCGTCTCTGACAGATGGAATAATGAGGAAGCACCAGCAGCGGATGGGTGAGTACACCACTGTGAGCAAGAGATGGAAATTCTTTTTGACACAAGCTTTATTCACCCACAGCTTGCTTTTTCTCTTTTTTACCTTAGCTTCTTCATAAGTAATTGTTTCTCGCCTTGGGCAAACAATGACACCAAATGCACGGAGGTGGCCGGAAAAGGAAGTTACAACCACACAGTCTAGGGTGTAATTTAGACTGATGAACAATGTAGTTGTTTAAAAAAAAAAATCAAAGGACTCAAATTGTCTAACAAGGCACCATCAGGGGAATCTGTGAAATAATGAAAACACAGCAGCATTTAGTAAAACAACAGAAGATTAACCAGCAATAATGTAAATTTAACCAGGGTTATTATTTTTATTTTATTATATAAAAGACAGGTTTGTCTAAAAACTAAAGAAATGTTGCTAAAAGATTCAGTAAGGTAAAGCAATCTACTTAATTAGTGAATATAAACGCTGGAAATCCCTGTTTCCCCTACAGGTGAATAGAGTTGTGTTTGTTTTGAAGAGATGTATTTGCCATCTTTTTTTTTTTTTTTTTTTTCCCCAGCCTCATGGTGCAGAATTATGCATGAGCTGATTTAAGCACAGGCATTGTTTACACATTATTCAAACGAAACTGGAAAGTTTGTCTAGCTTACATAAAATCTGAGCTGCATGGGTGGACTGAATATAATTAAGATCAACAGCTGAGTCAAGTTGTTAAGTCTTTGAAATGAAAACTATTTAAATCTTATCACCTCAAAATGTTTCAACAGTACCTTAAAAATACACTGAATATTAATGGACAAAATATATAAGACAAAAGTAATTATTTAAAGCACATTAAAACATATATATTAGTTTTGTTCCAAACTAAAGTGAATCTTTGAAAAACTCAACATCAGAGAGTCTTATTTAGTCATAGTTAAAGTAGAGAGTGGGGGAGGGGGGGAAGGGGGGAAGAGGGGGAGAGAGGGGAGGGGAGGGGGGAGGGGGGAGGGGGGGAGGAGAGGAAAGGAGATGGGAAAAGGGG
>JBAMHW010000005.1:21593627-21618381 GCA_037177495.1 Rhadinocentrus ornatus | reverse complement strand
TTTTGTGGACATTAGAGACTGGCAGTATTGTTGTCTATTGTGAACAAACATTAAACTGTGAGTGAAGCCCAGTGAGTAAAAAGATTTCCGTCTCCTCCTGCGTCTACTCATCTTTACTTGAAATCAACCTGTCACATGACCCCCCTATGTCACATCCGGGGACGTGTAAATGCTAAAAAAGTATTTCCATTCCACTTTTATTAAAACTAAACTAAAAAAATCTAAAAACCACCTCATAAGTGCGTAATAAACATTTTCGCGATATTTGAGAGTTTTTTTGAACTGTAGGTGTTTCCATTTTTTATTGCAATATTTAGGTTTTGTCCAATTCTAGGGATAATGGAAACACACTCAGTATCTCTATTATTATACTATTATTATGCTACTTGCCCTGAATTTACTTGGTATTGGATCGACACCAAAATTTGTATCATTGCCCAGCCCTAGCCAAAACCAAGCAACTGTTTCTATCTCATTATCCTCTAGTTTTTAACGAGGCAGTGGCAGAAAGGACCAGTAATAAAACCCTTCAGCTGCTGCTCACACTGTTACTGAATCCACCTGTTTAATCAGTCTAATTGTTACAATCAGACTCCTGTCGCTCATTCCTCGCACATTTCACCTCGTTTTCCTAATTTATTTGACATTGTTTTATTTCTGTGAATTGTCCCTAATCTTCTTCTCTCAGCCCTTCTCTCTGGCCTTTCTACCTCATTTTCTTTCCTTTGAAGTTCCTCATTTACTCTTTCTTTTGTCTAATACTCTGTATCCTCCACTCCTCTTTTGTATTTCTTTCTGTCATGTGATTCCTCATTCACTTCCTTTTTTCTTTTATTTGTTATGCTTTTATCTGATTTTATTTATTCAACTCTTTCCCATGACCTCTCCCTCTCATGTTGTTAATGTAATGTAAAGTTTTTTTAATACTTTCCTTTTTTCTTCTTTGTCGGTTTGGTCTCTGCTCTCTTCTGTTTTCATCCTTTCCTCCCCGCTCCTTAACTCATCCCATCACTTCCCAGAAAACCTGTCTTATTACCATGGGATCCATAAAGGGGATAGAGATGTGTGATGGTGGCAATGATAATTAAATAGTCTCATCATCAAACAGTCATTACGGCAGATTGGCCGCCCAGCCCTGACTCAGAATGACAGCTGACAGCCTGACACCAACCGTCTGTTGTAGATTTTAACAAGGCTATGACACAAAAGGAGCTACTACAGATTTCATACTGCGTTATTTAATTTTCACTCTGAACCTAAAATTAAAAGGATAATTAACTGATTAAAGACAGACAATAACATCTTCAAATGAAATGAATTTCCTGATAAACACACATAATATATTAAATGCAGTAAGTCACCGTCCATACTTGGATATTGTGAGAAGATAATGTCAATCACCTGGAAAATCCAACGTAGTCTCATGGCTAAAGGAGACACTTTTGCTCTGTTTCCTTCCAGTTTCTGCTGTTTGTGCTACTTTGCATGAAAATACCATAACATATTTATGTTTTGACCCTTCCGCAATGTTTAATTGGTGAAAGTCTGCACTTGGAGGTTTGAGGGAATGGAAGAGGATGCTACAGGTATCAAAAACAACATGATCTAATTAAAAAGTTGGCAGAAAGAATTTTTTTATCTGAAGTCTTTGTTTCTTGAGTAAAATGTAAAATGCAAAATGCCAAAAAAATAAATAAATACATAAATGTACCATTTCGCATACTGTTAGAATTATTTTAGTAAAAAAAAGCATCCACCAGAGGGCACAAGACAAATATAAGACTGAATATGATAGCGTTTTGAGCAAAGTTTTTACAATGAAGACATAAAATATGTCTGAGAAACAGTATGTACCAACCTTAGGTGTCAAGGACTTAAAGGTTAGAATAACATTATGGTTTGCATTACAACCAATCTTGTTAATATGTATCACAATAAAAATCTTTTTTTGGATAATAGTCTCATCTTCCTGAGAAAACCAACATAATGTGCTGTAAAGAAAGTCCTATTCAATTTAACATTCATGGTACTGGATGCTATGAAAAAAAAAATTACATATTTACTTTTATTCAGCTCAAATGTGACCATTTTCAATGAGTTTGCAAAATCAAGAATGCCAAAAGCATCATTATGTATCACAACTTTAAACAAAGATGTGACGTCCGGTCCAATAAGACTAAGAGCTCTGGTCTAATGTACAACCAGGCGGGGATCTTGATCAACCCCAAAATTGAACCATGTGTTCTTTCTTCCATTTCTGAGATTTTATGAAAGTTTCATCAAAATCCGCCAATCATTTTTTGAGGTATGTTGCTAACAGACAGACAGACAAACCAACGCCACCAAATACATGACCTCTACCTTGGCAGAGGAAATAATTATCAAATCCAATTTCACCAAATTAATCTGTACAATCAAGTTAATTCAATAAGCTGGAGAAGAAGCCAGTTTGGAAGTTGCAGAAGAAGTTTAATTAAACATTGCTTTTACTTAAATTAAAATTTACAGTAGGCAAAGCAGCAGAACAGTGTTTATGTGTTGAATTATGAAACTGCTTGCTAAAACTAATTAGAATTAGGATGGGAGTAATGGAAGTTTTTAGCTTAACCAAACGAGGTGAATACACAGATTGAATTTGCATAAAACACACAACCCCAGTGCACACTGCAACCATAGTAATGTGCTTTCAGCCCCTTTGGACTTTTCTTGTCTTGTTGCCTAGCAATTTGTTATTGGAAAGGATTAGGGATGGGATTTTATGCAAGGGGCCTTTAAATAAAGCTACATAGGTAAAGTTAGAATGAATTTAGTGTTTTTCTACATAAATGTATAACTGAATTCTTTGCGCTTGTCAAGATCTTTCAGTTCAATTAACACTACCAATGTGCAATTAAATGGTCACATGATCTCAATATTTACACACTGATATGCTTTGCTACAGTGGCACCTTTTGTCTCGACAACAGACAAACTTAAGGATCAGACAGACTGACAAGCACCAAATTGAGATGACTAAATGACTGAGGCCTATCGTCTACACAGCAGCATCTCTTTTTTTTTTTGTATTTTTCTCTCTGATCCTGACAACTCCAGGACAGCGGTCTAAAGAAGGAAAACCAGTGAAAATACGACAGAATCATGGTCAAAAGCTCAGTGATACCTGTAAAGAGCAAAGGCTGCCCCATGTTGTAGTAACTGCTTAAAAATGCAACATGGTTCCATTTAAATGCTGCGTTACCACAGTGGGTTGCTGTTGATTGTGTTTGGTGACACATAGCTGCAGATTGGCTGGACTATGCTGACCAGTGTCCACTGGGCGAAAGTATAAAAACTAGGCGATGGAGCAATAGAAGAAGGCAGCCTGGCATGCTTTTTGCAAATATGTGCATAGGTCCACGTAGCCTATGTAGGTAACCTGAAGAAGACGTAGCAAGAGGATTAACTACCATATTTGATAAAGGGATACCAGAAGAGGTAGCCCTACCATCAATGTGGTTAATACGTACCCTCTGAAACATTCCCGCTGACCAAATATCCCTTTTTGACAACTTTCATTCCATCGCACTCCAAAAAACAGTTCAGGTTTGGTTTAAGGAACACAATAAATTCCAGTAAACATCTAAACCAGCAAGTCTGATCCATGGATGTTGCTCTTCAGAAATTGCAAGGTTAAAAAACTCTGCTAGCTCGGTTCCAGCTACCACAGTGTACCTGGAAAGGATTTCATGGAGTCCCTACATCGATGGATCAGGGCCATTTTGGCAGGAAAAGGGGAATCTGCTTAATATTGGGCAGTGGGTCATAATAGCAGGTTGATCAGAGCATTTATAGATTACCACAGAAAAAACCACCACCGTTAAATCGAATATTGAAAAACAGAATAATGCACCAGATAGATCACAGAGTTTTATGTAGACGAACAAGTTGCCTTTTTATTTTATTTTATTTATTTATTTGCTTTGTTTTCTGCACATTTAAAGAGACAGTTATGCTAAAAAAAACAATTATTATTTTAATTTAATTTAATTTGATTTCATTTGTGAGATATTAAATTTGTAAAAATGCCAACTGAGGTAAATTCTCTCTTTTTTCCGCCTACTTTTCACCCCCAGTTCTTCTCTGCAGCTTTGTCATTTTTTCCTCAGCCTTCCTCACTCTGCTTTCTCCTTTCTATTCTGCCTCATCCTCTTAATCACATTTCTCTTTTCATTGTGCCCTCCTCCCCATTTTGCTCTTTCTCATTGTGATTTGGACTGCAGATTAATAGACACCCATGTTTTAATAAAGTCAGCCGTGACCCCCCGTCGCCCAGTCCTCCCCGCCGGACTGTGAGGCTTATTGCAGGAGCGATAGAAGGAAGATGAGACAAGGCTTGAAAAGAGAAGGGTGGTGGTGGAGGGTGTCATTGTTGTCCTGGAGAATACTGACGGCTGTATAAGCCCCCCTGCTACATTTATGAGAGTGGGCAGACAAAGAGGAGGGGGATGGAGGGTGGACGTGCACGCTAATGTGCACACAGGGAGAGGAGGATGTGGCAGACCACATGGGGCTGTGTCTCTGTGACAGGATCGGTTCTCATTACAGAGCTGACCGTGTAATGGCAAGTTTCAGCTGTGTGTGCCTGTGGTTGTGTGTTAAAGATCAAGAGGGCAGCTCCATACAGCTACAACAATGTAATGTGATCAAAATCTCCAAGTTGCTGGTGAACATGAGACAAGAAGCGAGCGCAGTACATTATTGCTTCAATAAACAGTCCAATGTGAGCACATCACCACACACACCCAAACATGAGGTTGGAAAAGCCTTCATTCTTTTCTGTAATTAGCAAACAAATGATTTCCAATAAGGCGACTAGATCTTGTCCTCGCTTCTCATTTCCGCCTTGCCCGACTGTACTGACCCACCACTCACGAAACTTCTCAGACCAATGAATCCAGATCTATAGTGGCTGGAAAAATGCTTCTACATATTTAACTCAATAAGAACAAAATTATACCTCAATGTAGAAATACTACTAGTCAATTAAAAAAAAAATAATAATAAATGAGTAAAATCATCAACCTTTAAAACTAACAGATTTATCTTTTTTTTTTTTTTTTTTTTTTTTTAAAGAAAAAAGGAAAAATACTTAGTAGAAGCTCAACCCTTTTAATTCCAGTCAGCATGCAAACATTTTTTTTCAGGACAGCCTCAGGTGTCAGATTATGAGGCTAAAATAATGTAAAACGAAAGTAACAATACATGCAGCAGCATAAAGGCCAACCAGAACAACTTTACAGAATTTAGTACCCACAGTACTTTGTAGAAGTAACACACTGAACAGTGGCAAAACCTTTTATCATCTGTATTTCATTATCTAAGTTTTGGCTTTCAGGAGAAAAATATAAGCTTTGAAACAAACAGAAACTATTTATATATCTACACTTTTACCTCCAGCTGGATTTTTTTTTTTTTTGCCATTTTCAGTTATTTACACTACTATTTACCTACTATCCTCACAAAACCAGCTCTTAACTCAGCTGAAAAATATCTTATTGGCTTTTTTCTTCTTTTCAGACAGACATAGAACTTTCTGCTCACTTGTTGATCTTTGGCTGCTCATGATTGTGTCAGGAGTCAGCAAAGTGGACCCAGAAAATGTCAGAGAACTTAGGATCGGATGAATAAGATTTTATTGAATATAAGAAGGTGTCTCATGGTTGTTGAATCTGGTCCTTGGCAGTTGGCTCATCTGTGAACGTGGGAATGACTGTAGAGATGTTTCAGGTAAATTATTATTGTACCGGCAGGAGTGAAGTGATCCAGATCTAGAATCTCCACCAGGAGGCTGCGAGCACTGCTGAACCAGAGACACTAGAAATGAACTGAAGGGTTTGTTGTGCCAGGTTAATATGATTTGGGCAAAGAATTCCAAGAGGTCCGGAATATCCTCTTAGTCCTGCAAGAGGGAAGTAAACAGGGTCCAGAGAGCAGCAGAAAGGCGCCTGCTTATAGGGAGCCACACAGGTAGAAAGTAACAGCAATCAGAGCATGGCAAACAGTCAGTAGTAAGATTCTTTCAGAGGTGGCTGGGAGTTCCCAACCCCAGTCTAAAACCGTGACAGATTGGACATTACCATCGATTTACCCCACAGAGTTACACACTACTATTCCTGGGAAATTCTTGGCAATATAGCGACAATGTTGTGGAAGTTCATGCTTCTCGTAAACTAGTACAAAGTTAAGTTGTTTTAAGTCAGAACTGAGAATGACACACTGAACTTCAGAAACCAGTAACTAACCAACCACCCTGTTGCTGGGAAGTCAGACCCCTGTAGGCTGCAGGCAGTGTGATGGGTTGTTTGAGGCTGTTGGCAGGGGGTCTTGCCCTTGCCTAATGGCTTTTTAAAAAATAGCTTTTTAAGTGCAGGTGGACATAACCTGTGTAGAAACGTTCGATTTTCCACTGTCAGAATCTTCTGCAGACATTACGTAATATTCCCGTAAGTAATCAGAAGCACGCAATGAACGCGCTCGTCGGCAGCTTCTCTCCTTTCACCTCTACCTGCCATTTCCAAGCAGGACTGCACCAACTAGGGATGGGCAAATCAATACGTCAATATCAGCCAGTCAAAATTTTACTTAGCATCAAGATACCACTCTGCTGATACTAAACAAGCCATTTGTTTTCACTTTGAGCATTTTTGACACTAAATTGCATGCAAAGCCCAGCCACAGTGTTTTCCTTCTGTGTCACATGGTCATAGCAGCCTATCAGATGTCTCAATGATGCTGCTGCTACTGTTAGTGATGATGAGGTTTTATTTTACTGGTTTAATGCAAGTCATGGCACATTATGTTTTAATGTATTCATCATATTGTAAATATATCTTTCATTTTCCATTTAATAAATGTGTATAATCTTTTGTTAATCTGAAGTTTAAACATTTTAGTTTAAAATTTATCATTTTAAAAAGATTTATTTTGTCTTATTTTTTCCTATTTCTTTAATTTACTCATCAGTATAAATTATTGTTTTCAAAGCATTTCTTTCACGTATTCAGGTATTAACGCACAATATACAATCTGAGTTTCCTTTAAAGGACAAGAAGTCATGAAAATGAAAAAGTATCAAAAACTAATAGTATCGTATCAACAAAAAACATTTTGGGATTTCTCATCCTTGACACAAACGTTGCTGAGGAGCGCTGCCTGCTTGTTAAACTAGAGTGAGCGAAGCATTGTGGGTAACTTAGTTAAGTCAGTGTTGCACCGGTGAAAATATAGGCAGCAACTTTTACACAACCTCACATAATCCAAAAGTTCACTTTCAAGTTCTTTATTCACAAATGTGTAACATTCAGTTCAGCATTCACTGAAGAATGAACGTATTTAATGAACGCATTCACAACACTGAGAAGAGATAGTGCCTGGACTCTAGCCGAGTAGAGTAATTCACATGTAGAATGGAAAAATTTTCCTTAAACAATTTCCAACAGGTGTAAAACCACTGCTAATCTACATATAACCTTTACAACCCTAAAGAGAAAATAACAAAGGAGATCTGAGAGCGTGACGCATCATCTGACCACAGATGAGCTGGTGGTTCGTCCAGAAACTTGGTTCATTTAGTTCCAAAACAAGGATGCTGTGTCAAGATCTGCCAACAAAAGCTGAACAGTTCATCTTTCGCTTCCAAAATAAATAAAATTGATGAAACTACTTCAATTTTAATACACTTTTATCTACATTACTGCACGGCTAGAACCTGTGTATAACTGACCTGCTACAATGTGGAGCATCTTCTAGTTCATTTAAATGCTACGACTACAGTCTCCAAAGGAAGTATTAGTTTCATTAAATACTCTATGAATGTTAAAAAAAAGGACTTTTTAGCTTGGCCTCATGGCTATATGTGAAATAGTAACATTTGATTTTGAGTAAATGAACACAAAAGCTGTATTAATTCCGGCCCTTTTAAATGTGTGAATTTTAGTAGGATTTATGGTTTCTTCAGCTACATGTTCTGTAGCTGAAGTTGAAATCACAAATGCGGTGCATGTATGGGTTCTCTGTGGGCAGTAAAACTTATATAAGTGATTGAAAAATTATTTCTGTTCTGATAACATCTGCGAAAAAACGTCAAAGTTGCTGCAGTCAAAAATCTCGTAGTTGGATTTCAAGATGGAGGTGATGGTCCACCAGGAGGCAAGCTACCGTCGGTCACAGCCCCTGACACTTCACACCACATTGACGCTTTTAGATGAGTGTCCTGCAGGGTTAGAAATGCTTGCTAAAGAGTGTTCAAAGCAGCCCTGGTAGCCTGAATACATCACCCAGGAATAATAGAACAAGACTCTATCTTTTCTATCTTGTGGATTTCCCTCTAAACTGGATGTGCTTCAACTGGTTAAGAATGTATGTGTTAATGGATAAAAAGTCCTGAAACGCTTTGTTTGAAATACTTTCATAGCAGGAGAAATCATATGAAAATTAGGTCATTATTTACCCATTTTACAGTACAGTAATGCATATGTTGGAAGATCCTGACATCAGTGAGCTAATCTTAGTAATCATGTGTGTCATTCCATTTCATATCTCACTGACAGGAGTTCATGGCAATCCACATAATCCACAATTTTATGTGTCCAACAGTTTAGAGCTGTAGTGTTTCCAGACCTTCCAGGCTTGTCCTAATAATCCTGCATCACAAGGTATATGTTTGAGGGGCTCATGCAGCTGTACTGTAAGGACAACATGTAGAAGCATCCAAAGCAGAAGGATGTTAATAAGCAAAACATTCACTCGCTTCCAAGTTTTAAAGCTTCTGTAATACATTTCTCTTTGATCATAGTTTCTCTTTCGAACTGTTCTGGCTGCATACATGCTTTCAAAGAAGGGTAGTGGCTTTCTTTTGTGAATGCTATTGCTCCTGCACAGCTAAACTTCCTGCAATTTTTCATTTTGATGGAAATAATAAAAGGCGGCTGGGTAATAACAGAAATCTGAATTTTGTCGTAGCATTTTTTCCACTTTGATCTAGAATGAAACCGGGCATTGGTTACTTTTTTCTGACCATAAATATTTCTAAAACCAATCATCTCCAGGTTTCATCTCATTCTTTTATTTTTACTCTCCTAAAGATTAAAGGCATAACTTCATATTGAAAATTCAAAATGGAAGTGATAATATTACAATAGAATAGAACTTCATTGTTATTGCAACAAGCACAAGGAAATTAGAATTTACAATATTTAAATTAAAATTACAATATTAGTCCTATAGTCAAAGATTATGTAGGATTGTCATTAAACCAGAGCCATCGCTGATGTTATAGTCAACCCCCCAAACCTTACACGGGGCTCACACCCTGTTGTTATTGATGCTGTGTGATTATAGATCATGGCAAACTACCGAGGGGGTGGAAAACTTCAAGTAAACACTCATTTCTGTCATCAAATACACAAGTAAACATGTTGATAGAAAACATGAAAACCCAGAAAAGAAGCATACATTTGCATGGATAGACACATGGACTAACTCCTGGCTGCCGACACAGAGCCACATGCATGCTTGGGTAGTACAACCACACAAAGCAGGGAAACGATGGTGATCAAAGCGAGCATCCCACAGAGATTTTCCCAAAATGTGCATCAAGATGGCAACCAGCTCCTCCCTCCTCTGATTGCCATGAGGTCCTTAATGACAGACCCTCTCTGTCAACTCCTGCAATGTTTTGAATCCCAGGCAATCCCCTCTACCACCAACCCCCTCCCCAAACACAACCACACACATGCACACCCCACCACACACACACACACACACACTTTCACCCCATTATCTTGCTATTAAGATATCAAACTCGTGTTTAAAAAAAGCCACAGTCAGGATGTGGGCGGGTAATGGTGGAGGGTAGTAAGGGTTCAGCGGGGGTTTCTTTGAGGCATATCCTCCAGAGCTGGATTTGAGGACGGCTGCTTTGAATAATGCATACAATCTCGGTGAAACAGGAGAAGACACATCTGCTGATGGAAAACATGTAGGCACTTATGTGAAAATTGGGGGGGTTGGTGACGGAGAGGAAAACAAAGATGAGGCTGCACCAGAGGGAGGACGAGCCCAGAGTGCTAAAATAATTTTAAAATGTTCTCATTTGTTGTGATGGATAATAGGAAACTTCCCTATACACAATTGGTCTCTCTACATCAACAATGTCTTTATCAAGCTTTTCTCCTTTCAAAATAGGAGTTACCTGACGAAAAAACTTCGTGCACTGTGTAGCTCTTTCCTACTTCCTGGTTCCTTAACCAATCATATGTGACTCCCCAAGGTTGCCAAACAACATCACAGCGTTTGGTATTTTATGTTAGCAAAATGTTGAGATATGTCGGTGGGGAATATGCTCTCCGTGTTTTTCTTTTTCGACGACAGTTTTAATTTGAAAAACTAGGTGTGAACGCTACTTATTTAGCCTTTAATGAATAAAGGAACATATTCTATGAGTAAACACAATCTATAAATTCTAATTCAGGGATTGTTACGTTACTTCAGAAAAAGTTTATTTAACAGAATTACACAAAATTTTGTCATGATATCATATTTTCTAAAATTAATATATATATATGATGTTTTAAGGTGTACATCCTAATGTATAGCTCTCTAATAAGTTATTTTTATGTAACCTTTTTCAATATTCTATTGCTCTGACCTCCAGAAACTAGTTGGAACATCTGTTTGAACACGTGGAAACTTCAAATAGTCAGGCCAGTCATTATCTGTTCCGCTTGTTCCCATTAGGGGTCGCGGGGTGAGCTGGAGCCTATCCCAGCAGTGTTTCAGGTGAAAGGCAGGGTACACCCTGGACAGGTCACCAGTCCATCGCAGGGCCATGAAAAACCTTCAAACTTCAAATATTAGTAATCAATTAAAAAAAGAAAAAGAAAATCTGTAAATGCTTAGCCTGAATAATGCATTAATAGCACCTTTAGATGCAGGGTCTAATTCATTATATATATATATATATATCAACAAATAAAATCACCAAAACTCAATCAGTTTGGTTTATAATAAATGTCACACATATTTATAATACAACAGATTTTTTTTTTTAATTTATATCATACACTTATACTAGGACACACACCCACATGCACACTAAATTTTTCTTGTTGACCTGCCTGACAAGCCCGAATGCGGAAACCAAGGGTTACGACCCACTTTAGGGGTATGAGGGGGTGTAAAAAATATGCTAACACGGTGGACAGATGGTTAAGTTAGGTAAAATCTGGTTTTATTATTTTGAACAAAAATGAAAGAGATTCTTAACGTGGGTAACACAGCCAGTGTTGGGCTATATACTACACTATACTAGCCCAACACATACTAACTTTACTCTGTTATAGTTTAACACAAAAGGTTAATCTAACGCTGTATACGAAAGAACCTAAAGAGCAGCCAAATGAGCTGTATACTATCAAAACCAAAGAAAAACCGAGACAACTCCATAACACTAGTAAAAAATAAAAATTAGAGTCAGGTGTAACCCTGCTGAAACCTAAGGTATACTAAGTCCAAAGGTTGCCACCAACTAACCACAGAAACACACAATCAAGCAACCACCACTGCCAAGCTGAGGGGGGGCCGTCTGTAACAAACAGCTTCCCCCCTCAAGAATAATCACAACAGCAGTCATTTATTTCCTGGTGGATGATAGCGTGCGTTGTGATTGATCGAGGGTGAAGCCAACCATAGGGCAGGAGACGAAGGTGTGTCTGTTTTGGAGAATTGATTTTTTTTTAAAAAAGGGGCAGTTTATATAAAACTTTTCTTCTTTCTGCTCCTTTTCATTTTTGATTGCCTTTCTTTTATTGATTTGGATAAACAACTAATGGAATAAATAAATTAAACTAATTATCTACTTATATATTGCAGTGTTGAAACCCTTATTAAATGAATTCTTCTTTAGACTTATAATTTGAGCGACCTTTTCATACTCTATGAAAGATGTTGAAATATGAAAAAAAAGTCTGTTTGTCATAATTATATCAAAACTGAATTGGGTTGTAGTTTCATCACATTTATGCATTCAGTGTTCATACTCCTCTATGTTTCAACACAGCTGGGCAGGTGTGTGTGTGAACCGTGATTCATCCGTCAGCGTGTCAAATATGATTGTATTCCACACAGCAGGCAGGTTGGGGATAACTTAAATTAACATATCACCATACAAACCGTGTAATTTTCTTCACATCTGCTGGTAAAATGTATAAACAGGCTCATCTTATTCACTGTTGATGTTTGCCTTAATGTCAGTAAATCCCTTTAAAAGAGGTCTTTCAGAACAGAAAGATGAGTTGTGATTAGTTTAGTTACGCAGACAGAAACTCAAACCGCTAAGTCAGAAAATGGCATCTGTTTCAAGTGTATATAATAGCATGGAATATACTATTGCAAATTAAAACCCCTTATTTACTAAAATGTCACAGAATTGATGTCAGGCATTTCATTGCTATAACTGCAGTTATTTTTCAGCATAGTGTGACTGTTGTGGAACAGAATAGCACAGAAATGGTATAAAAAGAAGAAGCATGTGGCAAACG
The DNA here is from genome assembly GCA_037177495.1 of Rhadinocentrus ornatus. Lineage (NCBI taxonomy): Eukaryota > Metazoa > Chordata > Actinopteri > Atheriniformes > Melanotaeniidae > Rhadinocentrus > Rhadinocentrus ornatus. The sequence goes on along the minus strand of JBAMHW010000005.1, from coordinate 21,605,804 downwards.
CCATGAACAGTGGCCTTTCTGATCACCGTTGAACTGAGACAGGGCTCATTGGAAAGTGTGGGAATTAGCAAGTTATGGCTAAAATGGGGATCAGGATCTCAAAATAAGAGGCCATAGTAAGTCTAGTCCTGGAAAATAAGTTGAAAATACTGTGAGCTGCCTTTAAGGAGTCATTAGAAAAGGGACAGCGAGGTTAGCCATATTAGCAGCAGTTGTACCCTTACTTAGCTGGTCAGGAGGTACCTACACTGTGTGGTAGTCTAAATCCCAACCCTCACCTGTGTTCATGAACTGTGGAGTATGAGTAGAATTATAAGATCACAAATGAAAGCAGCTGAGATGAGCTCTCTTTGTGAGGTGGATGGACTCACCTTTAGAGAGAACTTTGCTATCATCCAATCACCAACTCATTCATTTATTTACAGTCCATCGCTGGGAAGTTCTCAACAAGAACAGAGAACTTTGTTCTTATTCTGGAGCTAGCAATAACAAGGACAACGTTTGTTTTGGCCCAGTTTTATCCTATACTTGACGAGAATTGTCATCCACAGTAGGGTGGGGTTTTGCATGGGGCGGTGTCTCTTTATATGCCATTTGTGTTGTCCAGATCTTCCTACTTCCTCACCCCGTCAACCAGCTGTTCCTTAAAACTATCTGTTCAACTTTGTTGAATCTTTCATATCAGTGGAAAGTCATAAAAGATCACTTTCTGCTTTCTGCTTTTCTGCATTACAGTACAATAGTTCTTGGATGTTACAGACAATGAAAAAACTGCCCAGATGCTGCGCTGAGAACAAGCTGTAAGAACTACGACATCAAAGCTCTCTGTTCTTACAGAGGATCTAACAGCCTTAACGGGACAAAATCAAGACACATGACCCTTCATATAGAAAGGTCTTAGCCAAGACACAATCCTGGGATCTCAATGCTGTGTAGAAACAATATGGACCACCACACAACGATGCCACCACCCAACCCTCCTCTAAGGGAAATTATTGAATGTATCAATACATCGTGACAACAGATATCTGATGAATGAGATACTAACCATTCCTACTACGATTAATGCTATTTTAGTTTACAGCTACACCTACATGAATAAACGTTTCAGAAAAGCAGTTATCTCCATCACATCCATCATTCAATCTTGTGTAAGCATGACAAGCATTATGATGCAACATGTATTATAGTAGAGGTGATGTAGAAATACTGGATCTTCCACTTGGTGTTGTGCATTTTAGCAGGATCTTTTTGTTGGACTTCTCTTTTCTGCTGTTGCCTAGCAATGGTGAATATAATGATGATAGCTGCACCTCACAAATTCCTGGTACAGAACGACTCCTCATTTTCTATTCTGTTACTTATCCCGTACTATTGTTCTTATTCATTGGTGCATCTTCAAGGGTGCTGTAAAATTAGCTGGAAACTGATTACTGTGGCAACGCGTCACAGCCGTGGGGAGAAGGTGGAAACTGATGTGAAAAACATGTTGTTTCCGTCCTTAGCTTTGGAGTTATTTGACTTCTTGTTTTCTTCATCAACTTCAAACAGTCATGCTCACTAAACAATTCCTATTTTTCAGACAATCTCTGTAAACTGTTAAGACAAAAAAACAGTAGATCAGCAGTTAATGAAATACTCAGAACAACAACCATGCTGCACTTAAATCCCCTTTCTGGCTCATTCTGATGCAGTTTAATCATGTCTACAAGATTAAATGCATTGAGTTGCTGTGTTATGGGCTCTACATACGGGAGGCGATGTTGCTACTTCTCCATAATTTTCTATGGAACTTGTACGATGAGGCAAAACTCACTGCCCTCCTCCAGCCAAGTGTCAGGTGACATTCGTGCATGTGAAATTTTGCACTCATTCACATAGACGTGCACACAAGGTTTTGTGACGTGACACAAGAAAGTAGAAAAATGTTCAATTTTTGTCGCTGTCGCGTTGCACTACAACCAATCAGCAATGGGCTTCATTGACTGACCAATGAGAGCTGGCTAGAAAGCGCAGTGTGCAAACACTTTCATCATGGAGGATCAGATCACTTTAGCTGTGTCTGACTTACTTTACATACTTTACGATACTTCACACAAAGATTATAGAGATGTGAAGAAAAGGTAGCGGCATGGCGTCAGGGTAAATTTGTCCGGATGTAGGTTCTAGATTTATCTGGATCAGCCTTGAGGTCCGACATCAAATGATGATATTCACGATGTTGTTTCCTATTTTGTAAACTCGGATGAACCCAGGGTTTTCTTCCTCTTTTGAACAGTAGAGTAAACAGCAAGATTTCTGTTGATTTGTGCAAAATCTTCTGACCCTTCACCCGTCAAAGTGTGTCTGACGGGTTTCAAAATTCCCTCCAATATCATAACTAACCAAATTTCTTGGAGAAAAGCGATCTCAGAGCATGATGCACGACACTGCTGCTGTTTGTCGCGTCCTGTGTGTTCGGTTTCCACCAGGGTGGCGATGAATTTCGCCTGTCGCTGTCGTTTGTCGCCCTTCCTTGTGTCGACCCCAAGAAACTAAATAAAGCTCATAGTTTCATAGTTTTAGTTGTTTTCTTCTCAAGACTATTGCAAACATGTCTTGTGAATCATATTCTGTGAAACTTAACATTGTGGCTTCATCTGCTCAGGATATTGTCAGTAGATGCACAGATTTTTCTCAAGGCAAAGCTAAACATGACCTTGCTGAGAAGATAACACAGTTTTAAGGCTTCACAGTTGACGCTTCTCAGTCGCAGCTCATTGTTTCTGTCTCTGTGCTGATGCGAACTCCTTGCAAAATAAATTTACTCTACCAAGATTCTGTTGTCTTCCCTGATGAATGTCTGAGATTATTTTTATGCAATATGCTGCCATTTGATTGGCTGATTAGTTATTTACCAAACAATTGCACAGTTATATTAAAAGACTGATGAGTCAAGGCATTTCAGGCAGCTCAGAAGCAGTGTCTTCTATGGGAGATAGTCCATTTGGTATGGACTTTGAACTTTCTAATAACACAACTGTACTGTCTTTGTTACTAAGAGTATATTCTTTAATTTATTATGAATCTAAATTGATAAGTTGAGATTCAAAACAAAATGGATGGCTGATAATGGCCTTTTTTCCCTGCTAGAAGAACAAATCAAATACTAATACTTATTATGGGACAGATAATTAGTATTACTAGTATTAAAGCCAAAAAAACATATAAGAAAATAACAATATTGGAAACAACTATAAAGTAATTCAAAGAAGAGAACAACAAATCAGGTCATTGAGATATTTATTAAAAGTTACTTCTCTTTAGAGCACAATATAATGAAATCTGTACTAGCATGGCGTATCAAACAATCACAGCAGGAAAGATTGATTACTTCACTCCAAGTTAATGATAATTTGAGAAGCTTATTAGTTTTGGTCTCAGAGAAAGGAGATTTCTTATCTTCTTTATTGTTATTATGAACCATTCGCAATAGCTATAAGAACTCATCAAAACATCGAGACGATACCACCTTGACAACAGGAACTCTGCCCGGCATTATTTGCAGATGTCATAATTTTTCTTACAAATTTGGAAAAATCTATTCTTATGTAATTTTATTTTATTAATCTATATGAAAGAATTTCAGATAATAAATTAGAAAAATGAAAATTATCAACAATGTTTCTAAATCAGTCAGAAAGAAAACGTTGAAATAACAACTCAATTTATGATTGTAGATGCTTGACATACCTCAAATTGTCTGCAAAAGATATTGCAGCAAGCAATTATAAACCATTAATGCAAGAAATTTCATCAAATCACTAACTGGGAAAAAAAAATTAATATGTTGCCTAAATTATTATATCTATTTATATTTATATAAACATCCTAATCCTGTTTGGTATTATTGGGCAGCAAAGCTAAAGAAAACAAACAACTCTGTAGTCAGAAATATGAATGTAGTTTGGTTTCAAGTTAAAAAAAAGCATCTAAGAGAAAAGTCCTCTTGATATTTCTTCATTCCAATGGGGAGAAATTACTTTTTGTATTCCAGGAAAAGCAGATGGGGGGTTTAAAGGTAGAAAAGGGGTGAGAAAAATAGGGAACCTTTACAATGTTGATAAAACTGATGAACCTCATAATCATTTCTTCAAATTTTTACAGTTGAGACACACAACAAAACCAATCATTATGCATTGTTTACCAAGGGATTTAATGTCTACTGTACTAAGACCAGTTTAGACCTTGACTGGCATGAAGAGAAGACCTGCATGGAGACATTTCACTGCAAGAGTGGAAGGAGGCATGTATCAAAGTACAATCAGGAACTGCTAATACTCGATTAAAACTACTGCAATGTAACTTGTTGCGAACATATTTAACTCCAGAAAAACGTAACTGTTATTGCAGAGCCATACCTGATATCTGTACAAAATGTATGAAAGAAATTGGTCCTCTTCCACTGTATTTGCCAATTCCCTGAAATCTAAAAATTCTGGCAAAAAGTGAAACAATATATTTAAGAAATTTTACAGGTTCATTTACCTTTAGATCCAAAGTTGTTTATATTGGGTTTATACCCCAAAAATCTGAGGAAGTATACTATTAGCAAAATGAGTAATAGCTTTAATATGAAAGGATATGATAAGACCAAGAGCTGACAGTCTCAGATTTGTACAAGACTTTTCCTTTAGAGAAAATAACTTGTACATTAAAAAAATCAACACATGATTTCTATCAGATCTGGGACAAGATTATTTCCTGTGTTATAGAAACAGACTTGACACACATGTTGGAAATGCCTGAAGATTTACTAAAAGTTGTGATAATTATTCATTTTATTTTCACCAATGAAATGTATTAAAATGGATCAAATACACCATACAGATTATGTCAGATTTTTAAAGAGACCTCTCCCTAAGGTTTCCAATTTCCTTCTGACTGAGCTCTGCCATGCGTCAACCCAAAGTGCAAGCATGAGGGCATATGCAAGGAGTGTACCTACAAATACTCAGGAACAATAACACTCCTTCTTCAAGGTTGGAACGCTTCAGTTGGGGATTGGAGATGAAAGAAGGATTTTCTCAGCAAAGCACCACTCCATGTTAAAAAAACACAAACTGCCCACAGGGCGCATAAGCGAATACTGCACCACTTGTCTTGACAAGAATTTCAAATGACAATCTTCCCTTTCTCTTGTCACTTTTGGAGTGCAGTAGTGTGTTCAAGGATGGTAATGGTGATTCACCTTCCTGTTCTGCTCTGGCTGTGATGTGGTGATGACAGAGAGGTGTCAGATAAAGGAGAGAGAGCTTAGAAGTGGTGGGAATTGGGCCTTTCTCCTTCACTGAGCTGATCTGTCTGCGTTCAAGGAGGAACACCAGCTGAGAGTAACCTCGGCTAGGCAAACCTTAGTTGTGTGTATGCTACAAGGATCACAGGCTGCAGCTTTTAAGACGTCACTGGGCAACAAATACAAAGGAGAAGAAGACTGGAAGAGTCTACAAGACGATACTTTAAGGTGAAAAATATCATAGGATGACTTCATGAATTGAAATATGTTATTTTAAAATGCTAGGAGTTCTAATTATATTTAATCTTATGTTATTGGATTACTTTCATTCATTCATTCTCTGTACTGCTTAGTCCAGTTCAGGATTGTAGGAAAGCTGGAGCCTATCCCAGCAATTAGCAGGCAAGAGGCATGTACACCCTGGACAGGTCGCCAGTCCATTGCAGGGCCAACACAGAGAGACAAACAACCACTTACACTCACTGCTAAGGAGAATTTAGATTGACCAATTAACCTAACAACTTTGGACGGTGGGAGGAACCTGTAGTTGTTTAAACCTCCCCAGATGAGGCTCATACCAGCAATGGTCTTGCTGTAAGGCCACGTTGCTAACCACCACACTGCTGTGTAATGGTGGTGTAGTTCTAGATGTTGCATCACTTATTGATGCTTATTTATGAGTTGTAATATCTTAACTATGTCGTTATCCTGTGATTTAATCCCATAAAGAGTATTAGTCTTGTTATTTATTCCAAGGTGGTTCAAATTAAGCTGCAGCCTGAACATGATACTAAGGCTGATAATATTCTTGCTTCTTTAGCTTGTGTCCACATACATAATCAGCTCCGTTATGAGAATAATTGTTCAAACACCTGCTTGTGTACCAACTTTGTTACTAGAGGATTCCACTAGGAGGCGCATTAGAGCACTCAGACTGGACAGAGTTGCTAATTCTTTGTGTTGCCCAAACAAAACAATAAAGATGGAGATATCATAGGTTTTATATAAGGCCTCTAAATCAAGCAGGCGACCAGATGAGTCTTTCTTTACCTTAATCTAAATGCTGGATCCCCGCCAGCATGTCCCAGGTCTTCCCTGGAGTCCTCCTGGTGGTACATACCTGAAACACCTCACCAGGGAGTAGCGGTGGTTCTACTCTGAATCTGAATACGATGACAGGGCTTCTTTTCCTCGATGTGAATCACAGCCTCTGGCCATCACAGTCACAACAAACCAGCCCAACTGATTCCTTATGGGAAAGTGATTAAATCTTGTAATTGTCTTACTTGGACCAAATAATGTAATTTGTGCCAATGCAAAATTGGTTCAAACAATTTAATCAATCTGAATCATTACCAACTTTCTAAATGTTTCAATCATGATCAAATTAAATTTTCTTGGTTGAAATAAACTTTATATAATTGTAATTCATACAGTGGTTAAAATGTATTTAAGCAATCCAGTTCACACCCAACCTTAAGAAATATGTTGAATCAATCCTAATACATGAATCCAACCCAGGAAAATGAAGTTGAAAATGCTGAAATCCTTCAACCATTTCATTCTGTGAAAACACCATCCATGTTTTTTATGTTCATTCAACAAGTTATTGTTTAGAGAGCATTGTCTGCTTTCTCAGCAAGCAAATGTTCATCAATTGCACATTGTCAAAGCCTTTTAAATACAAAATAATTATGTCTGTGCGCATCCAGGCACATTTATTTCTGTTAAACAAACATTGTTTGACGTCCTGTAGTGAGCTTTAGTATTTTCAGCATTTTCAGCTGGCACAAACCTAAGCAGAAAAACATCATCTGGCAAATCCCTCTGCACATCCTCATACCAGGGGGGCCTGGTGTCTAAACAAACATTACAGCAGTCTCAATAGGGATTAGCCTAAAGCGCAGCGGTGCAGCACCACTGATACTGATGTGTCACTTTAATTGTCCCTTAAATTAAACACACAGCGGGTTATCTTCAAATCTCGTAAATCTCATAATCCTTTCTCACTTATCAATGATGAAAAGCTGAGCGTAACGACTTCTTTCTCCTGAATTTTCACCTCAGCCTGGAACTTCAGCTGCTTTGTAAGACAAAGTGTAACTGATCACATGTTTGCTCACACGCCATTTTTCATCTGTGAAGCTAACATATTAGCCAATTAGCAGTGATGAAAGCACACAGTTCTGGAGTCAGTGATTACTGCCTCTGTGCAATGATGACATTTATCATTCCTACTGAGAAGCTGAGATCACATACGTCCTCACATGGTGGCAGGTCTTTGAAGGGAGAATCAAAGCGACAAAGCCATTCATCCTTTCTCTTCTTCCATCTATATGTTAGATTGACTTTATATTACCATATGGGCTGTTTCGGTATGACACAGGACTGGTCAGAGAGTCTCAGAGAGCTGAGGGTTCAAATAGTTTAGAGATTTTAGTTTTTAATCAGGTGAAGTCTGTTCAGATTGGTAAATTTCCAGAAGGCCACAAGTCCCTGAGGAAGCAAGTATGATGAGACAGCAGCAATCCATCCGGGTTCTGTAAGGATGATGAAGAAAACAACGAGCACAGAGAAAGCCCCTGTACCAGCGTGTTTGTGAGTTTTTGATCATCATCTTGACTTTGAATGCCTTCTGAGCTGCTGTATATCTGCTGCATATTGCCTTACCACACAACCCAGCACCTCTTACAGCATGCACAGCATTCTGACTGTAACCTCAGATCTAAATAAAACAGCAGTGTTATGATGCAGATAAGATTTTCTATTCACATTCCTGTTTGCGTTACATTATGTCCCCATTTGCAAGTGCAAATGTAGGCAAAAATGGCAGTTTTGGCCTACATTAAAGCATCGTCAGATTCATATTTCCTTGAACCATGGAGAATCACCCTGCTTTCTCTCTGCCCCTAGAAGTGTGGCTTAACTCTGCTCTGAACTTCACTGGTGTTGCCAGATTTTATGGTAGATATAAGCAACACAATATAATCCCAAAACAAGCAACAATGATCTTATAATACAAGCCAAAATTGCTTATTATTAGCAGACCTGGAAGCTCTGGAGTTTAGAGGGTGTGTTGTCAAGCAGCAGAATGTGAAATCGAACATAGAGTGAAAACTGTATTAGGATACGCTGGTGCCATTTTTGGATACTCTAAAAATACCTACACAAAAGAAATATATTCCACAGAGTTTAAGGTGGTCATGACATGATCATCCTTCGTCAGTTCTTAATTCTGGGCACCTCTAGATTAGTTAAAACCCTGTTTATCATAATATTAGCTTAAAAAGAGAAAGTGATATTTCTTTTGCCAAGATAATTAATCCTATGAGCAACCCTTCATTCACTTTTCCAAAAACATGTATTTATTTTCTCATTAAATTCTCTGAAGTCTGCATTCCTTTGCTGACTTTTTCAGTACTTCTACTCTGCAACTTTACACGCCACCTAGGATGAAAATCTACAGTTCATGCAGACCGGACCCAAAACTGATGAGAAAATGCTCAGTATGCACCTTTAACAAACACTGTAACTGAAACTTAAATATTACTGGTCTGGAAATTCCTACAGGATGCATATCGTTGCATCAGCATCTGAAAACATAAACCAAAATAACAGGTTTTTATTTATTAAGAGCTTACCTGAGCAGTGATGAGGAAGGGAAGTCAAATGGTAGACATGTAAAAGACAGAGAGAGAGAAGAGAGAAAATCATTAATCAAAAGGTCAAACTCTGCACAAATTTACCCTATGAGATAAAATCCTTCACATGAAAACATCCCAATGAGTTTAACAGGTCCCCCTAGCAGGAATGCAAAGTTTTTAGTAGGTGGACACACAGATGCTGAAGGGCCTCACTTAAATCCAATAAGGGTTACAGCTTGGGCCTCCTCAATCGTTTGCCATTACATCTGTTTGTGAAAAGTTGATGGAGCAGCAATCCAAGTCTGTCACACATCCTGTCATAGCACCCGTCCTTCACAGGAAGCCTGGCTTGATTTATTTAGGCTGACTGATGCATAACTGATGGTGTAGAAGTGCACACACATAACAGCAAATGTGATCCGAATCATGTGATCGTTCATATTTGCACAGGTTGGAAGCAGCTGCGAGCCACAAAGAGGTGAATAACCGCCATCCATCACTGTGCCGCACACTCACCAGATGAGATGCAACCTGAATGAATGACTGATGTATGTGGGTCTCCCTGTGAATCAGTGGCTTTCTTTCTGCCTTGAAGTCCTATTGGTTTAGATTCCTCTTTTTCATGATAGCTTTCAGCATCAGAAGGACGATGCGACAAGGCAGGATTGAGGGGATGTATTCCTAAAGAGGGTTCTGTCAAACAGAGAGGTAAAAAGTGCTGACAGGGGAATATTGTTTGATCAAAAACTAATAGAATGGGCATCGGGGATCTTTTATCTGGGCAGAATGAGAATTATTAATGCTCACTCAGGCGGGAAAAAAAAAACGAAACATCCAACAATCTCTCACATGTCAAATGAAGTGGAAATAAGAACTTCTAGATCACTAATGTGCTTAATGGCACTTCTGAGATGGGAAATCTGAATCTTTTAGGTGTGTTCTGATAAACACACAGTATTTATAATGCATTGCATAGATAATGAATGAGACTGAGCCAGAAAAACACTCCTCCCCACTGTTAAGTCAAGTTCACCTTTAACCTTACAGTCTTTTAGCTCTTTGAGTTTACAGACGATTAGTGTTAAAAAGTAAAAAAAAAAAAAAAAAAGAAGAAGAAGGTAAGATGACCTCAAAGCAGATAATTGGTGCAGACATACTAACATTTATAATATATGAGAAAAGAATTGAATGTGGAAAATAGAAATGTAAATATTAGTCATCACATCTGTAATTATTGAATAAAATACATTTGACTGATTAGATATTTGTGTTGACATGTAATTTAACAGATAGAATAGAGGCCAGTGAGTTTAAAGTATAAAGTGTTAATGTGCTTCAAGCTGGCTGATATGCTGAACCAGAAGCTCTGAAGACACGTGGCTCAGAGACAGATTTCTTGATAAAGGCATTAAATCTGAATATATGAGGAGGGTTTTCTTTTTGTTACTTTCCAGCCAATTTCTGGATGTTGACAGGCTAAATGAACGCTATCTTTGCTTCCAGTTTGTAGACAACTTTAGGGAATGCAATCGTCGACTCAGTGTAATTCACCCCGACAAAGTTCAGCTTAAGTTCACCATGAGCCACAGTCACCTTCCCCTGTCTTCACCTCCATCACTCCCATTCCCTCTCCATTTCCCCTCGTCATATAACCTCTCTCAAACAGCCATGTAGGCTCTAAAATATTAAACCAAACACAGCCACCACTTGCCCTCAAAAGCCAGGGAGAAAAAAGAAAGTTGTGTTATCTTGACACGTTGTATGTCACACAAATAAAGTTTCTTTTGAGGCAGAGGAAGGCAAAATGAAAGAACAAACACATCAATTGTGTACGAGGATATGCATGATGTATCAGCTCAAAATGTCATCTGAAATACCTGCTTTTCCTCAGATTGTTGAATTAACATACCACAAATTGGTTGCTTTCTTTGACTGGGCTCATCCCAGAGATAAAAGCAACTCTTAGACATTTGAATTAGTTGTTTGTTTTATTTATTTATCATCAGTTTTTAACATCAATCATGCCTTCATATTCTCATGCAGAGTAGCTCATCCTCTGTACAGTTAGGAAGCAGAGTCACAGGGGGCTGGAGCCCAGCGAATAGCAGGCAGGGCGGGGTACACCCTGGACAGGTTGCCAGTCCATCGAAGGGCCAAAACAGAGAGACAAACAACTACTCACACTCACTCCTGTATGGACCGGTTAACCCAATATGCATGTTTTCGATGGTAGGAAGAAGTTAAGTACCCATAGAGAACACACACATACAGGGCAAGAACAAGCAAAAACATCCCACTCTTGTACAAAGACAGAAAAAGAAAATAACACTGCTGTGAACCCTGCGGCTGGGGAGAACAAGCACGAAAAATGTGTGAAAGTAACAACCAGCTCATTAATCTCTAGCTTTTCAGCCATGGAGGTTGATCAATTCTCATATCGTGTATCTCCAACCAACATGTAAACATACAACATGTAAGAGGTCTATTGCTGTTTATTTGTTAAAAATATGCATGTTGTGAATCTTTGAGTGCTTGACTGGGGTCTTCTGCTGAATGAAATTGAAACCAGGTTAATAAAGCTGAAAAAATAAAGAAGATTTAACTTAAACACTACATGCACTTCTCACTCATGCAGTTCTCGTTGGCCTCCTCTCTCCTAGCTCTAATAATATCCCTCAGAAGGCAGCTGATCTCTGCCAACCTCCAACAGCTGTATTATTGGAGAAAGGTAGGCTGCTGTATCAGCATATGATTGCAGAAGCAGATATCCAAGGGCAATTTGGTGTTAATTCAACCAGCACCTTGAACATTTAAGGAACCTCCTCCTCTGAATTTAGCAGTTTCTTGGCTGTACATAGCATGAGTGGTTTTTATCCTAGGGAAGGATGTTCCCTAGACTCTGCCTTAAATTTGAACATGTGCCAACAATGTTCATATTTTTTTTGAGAAGTCATCTCTGATAACTCCTTATTCCTCATCCTCTGCATGCTGAAACAGTCACTGAGTCGTCCAGTGGGTTTATACACTAATTTAATAATTTAATAATTTAATCATTTTTCTTTTTTTTTTTTGCTATGGGTTTGTGTCTGGTCAGCGTTGTGATAAGTTTGAGATATGTCTTTTTTGATTTGGTCATTATTTAAAAACTCTTATTCACTGGCAACTCTCTTTTTCGGTAAAGGCTGTAAGAAATTTTCTGGTGTGTTTGTACAAATGTAGAAGTTTGTTAGTGTGGATTGAAGGGTCGTTGTCTTCTGT
>JBAMHW010000005.1:21569339-21590866 GCA_037177495.1 Rhadinocentrus ornatus | reverse complement strand
AGTTAAATTCATCTATGTAAGTTGTTGCCAATCACAATACCACTGACAGGCACAGCTTAGATGACGCTTCCATGCAAAGTCCCAAACTTTTGTTTTTGCACATTTACAAATGGCCTTTACAAAACAGTATAAATGAAAACTCTGTGTAGACAAAAAATGCAAATAGGACTGGAAATAGTGCAGTGGACATGCCAGGCCTGTAGAGGGCAATGAAACACACCCCAAATCTACGATATTCTTACCAGACAGGAAGAGACGGCATAAATGTTGCACAAGAAGCAGGTTTTGCTTTAAGAGACTAAATAATTTAAATTAAATTCAGCAGCACAAACATGGAGTCTGTAAATGTTGATGTTGCCGTGCCGTTTGGGTTGTAAACAAGGCCTGAGTGCACAAGTACAAGATGACGTGACAGTCGTTGCCACAACACTGTTCTTCACACTTACAGACAGGAGTCGCCTTCCGTTTCAAGAAGATTTCTCTAGTGGCCATTTCTAAGCCTTTGTGGTTTCGTCCACCCAAACTCTGTTAATGTGTAAACATGAGTCCAAAGCTTAACTAAGCTTATCATTGAAGGTTCATTTATGCTTCATTCACATATGTGAATAAGTTTCTACTTTTAAGATGTCTCTGTCTCTATATTTCCATAAATCCATTGGTGTGATTGGTGAGCAGTTCATCCATTAGAGGGCAGAGCAGAGTTCAGAGTTCCCCTCTGAGTTTGGACATCAGTTTCAGACAATAGCAAACATGGAAACGGCAGATTATGTACATATACAAAGGGACATAAAAATAATAAAAATAATAATTAATTATTTATTAATTTATTTATTTATTATTAAATACATTGGGGTTTCTTCTTATTCTTTGTTCCTTTTGCTGGTTGCACGTCAGCTAAACTGCTCAATACTGCTCCCGTAGTTTCTGTGGGTATTGCTCCCTTTGCTACGCTGGGCTATGCATCCGCAAGAGCTGTGGAAACAGACCAAATTACACATGCAGAAGATGGACGGAACGTTTAGTATTTGTCATCATCTCATCATCGCCCTGTAAATGGGATCTAAGTCGTCTCTAAAGCAGTACTGCCAAGCCCAGTTAGCTTGGGTCATTTAACGTATCAGTTTCAGTGGTGGGGGACAACCAGATGAACAACAAATGAGTCGATCAAGCAATCAATCAGTTAGCCATTTTGAGATGCATATGCCAGTAGGGTGAGTTATCACACAGAAACACTAAATAGCATTAAATTACCAGCAGACTTAAAAAAAACATTATGAAAAAAGTTATAGGAGGTTTGGATGGCTGATAATATGCTGGGATCCCTGGTGTCTGGTGGACGAGGTACACAAGGTCAAACAGTAGCAATATCCAATGCACCCTCCGAACACCAGCTTCCACGCCTGTGTTCTATAAGCTCGATGATACATTTAAATCTAGTAATATGATGCAGAAACTGACCACAGCCTGCACTTGTCAGCACTGCTGGGAAACATTTCCGTTCCCCTCTTTAAACGCTTTCCCCTATCTCACTTTTGCATGAGCACACATGTTTACACGAAGGTCAAAAACTAACAAAAGCTCTTTATGTCCCCTCAGTGCATGACTGTGTGTGCAAAGACAAAGGAAGCTTATCACACTCCCTGACAGCTGTTGCATTTCTAAATACACACCCGGCCGTCTGATTTACATCCGCAGAGGGATGTTTGTTTGTGTGTGTCACATGGGTCATATTTCTTCTTCTTAGACACAACCACGTATGGAGCGTAACACTCATGCACCATAGGAGCGCCCTGCTAGCCTTTCAAGTAGCTTCGCCTCATTGGTGGCATGTTGAACGCACAAGATCACTTATTTTATTGTCTGTCAGGAAAAATTTCTGAGCCTTTGACATCACAGAGAAGAGACATTCTGCATGTAGAGAAGGTTTGCACTGTAACCTGCAAAAGCAATCGTCTGGGTTACACTTGTTTCAGCCTATATGTGAAAAATACTGCAAGAATCTTAGTGACAGGCTAATTCATTGCATTTATAACTGTGAAGAGCATTTATTTGTAATATACCGCAGACAGCGCAGCTATTAACCTGTTAACGAGAATCAGATGTGGTGCAGTCACCTCTCATTAGCTGTAAGTTACAAATTGCCAGTCTCCTGCTCCCGTCACAAATGATATTTAGTGTGTACCCCCTGTCACAGTTGGTTTTACCTCACAGGCTTCACCCCATGTCTGTAATGAGTTTATGGGTCGCACAGTTTGTAGCAGCGCTATGCACGGTTGAGATTTTTCTGACCATGAAATTCACTTTGCACTGCTGTGTGACATTTTGGTCTTTGGTGTATAATGTATGGTACACAGGTGGGAAGTAATGTGCAAACAAGTGAGAGGTTTCATCTAATGATGGAACACAACATTAGTTTTTGGGTGGAAATGAGGGCTGATGTTTGGCAATGAGAGCATTCAATCTGCTGCCACATTATTAATGTTAATAATGGGAGCAAACGTAGTCAGAGCAAATGTGCAGTACCTCAAATATGAACAGTCCCAATCAATCAAGTGGAGGGTTTAAATTATCATCATAACAACATTCAATGCAGCTTGAGTAAAAAAACATGTAAATTTGTCTGGATTGACCAATATGTTAATACTTTTTTATTAAGACTGAGCACGTCAACGTGTCATTGTGTTAATGCATTAATTAATTGACTCCAATTTTATCACAGCTTTTTTCAAGATCTGTTGCCCACTAAATACAAAAAAAAAAACCCACCAAGTCTACGAGGAGGGGGGAACCAGATTGGGATGGACGTCATCATGCAACATCAGTGTTGTGGGTGGTCTAGCGCCACCGAATCCTCACTCCGTCTACATGCTGAAAGCAGCATGCACTCTGAAACGAAGTAACTTATACTGCTGACCTGTGACCTTCTAACAAATAAATCTTGACATTTTCATCCTTCATAAATCATAAATATTTTAATGAACACTTTCTAGCATTGAATATTAAGAAACAGCACCACATGTTTGTCTTCCAATAATTCTTTTAATTTCTTAGTCATATTTTACTTTTTATTTATTTATTTTATTTTGACATGTTCTTAAAGATTTCACATTTTTTCATTTTGTATCAACTATAAAAATGATTATTCTATTAAAATATAGCTGTATCATTTTCTTTTCAAGTGTATGGATGAGGCAAATATAGTAATTGCAATATTTACATTGGGAAACTATATTATTTGAATTTATATCAAAGCTTGCTTAACTAAGTTCAACTTTCATTTTACCAAAAAATCTTTCAACTTCCAAACATTTAATTAATTGATATTTTTAACCCCGTTTTAACCCACTATCACAAACATTTAAAGCTGAAACTGGAGGCAAAAAGTTGCACTGATTTCCACTTGACTGAGAGGTTAATAGCTTCACTCTAAAAGCTCACGAACAGCAATTTCAGGAATGTTAAGTGTGCACAACATAGTTTATTCATGCTGTCAGATTTCTACAACAGCAGGGGTTCGAACTCAACTTTGACTTGATGGTGCGTCAATGATTCTGACTGTTTTCTGTGATCTTGTGCCTTTTTCTGTGAAGGTGTCGTAGGGCTTAGCAGGTGTGGAAAGGTTTATCGGAAGGACATGAGGGGTGTGAAGCAGTTATTTTTGCAGAACAATGGCATGTCTAGCGCTGACTTTGAATCGTTGCCTGACAAAAACATGCTGAGTTCCCATGAGGGCTGCAATCAATTATTCAGGGGCTTTGGCTTTAAAGATACATATAAAGTATTTAACAGATTGGTCTTTGGTTTTGAAATTGTTAGAGTTCATTCTCTTGTAGAGTATTATGGCCAGTTCTGATACAAATATGATGTCAACTTGGTCTCTTTGTTATCTTAACTAAGCACAGTGTAGTGAAGACAAGATCATGGTGACACGGCCGTGATCTCTTCACGACAGCTGAGAGGGGAATCTCTGCCATGTGTGGGCTGAGGGGGTGGGGCTGATGAGCATTGACATTTATGCCGCTGTTACGTTTGAGTATTTCTTGCTAATTGTATTGCAATTATGTTTTAGCTTTGCTGCACTCAAACTTTAGTTATTGTGGCTGTTCGGGTTTTAGGGCTGAAAACAATGGTGGCTGATGGTGTTCGTGGCTCGCCTCCTGGGCTCTATCCAGCGTTTGAATGTGTTGTTCTCCGATCCGATGATTTTTGTGTTGTACCAGTCCATGATGTGGTTTTTTCTTTCGCAGTGGTCTGATTTGGCTGATTTTAGGTTCACCTGTTCTGCTTTTCTTTTTGTGATCTTGTGAGTCGTCCTGTTGTTTTCTTTTTTTTACATCCGCTTGTATTTGTTTTTTTCATGTGTTAAATCTTCTTCTTGTCTTTCCTTTGTATGTTTTATTCACATGTTTTGCGTGGAAATGCATTTTTGGTCCAATCAATCTTGTCCTTTGGGTGAACCAAGAACTGGCAGAGTTTTATGTGTGGTGTTGCTATTGCATTGATTTTGTGTTTTCTCATTGTCCTCTGCACAGGTTCACTGATTCCCCTGATGTTTGGTGTGGTCGCCATGTCCTTGTTGCTGTTTTGGGGTTTTTGTTTGGGTTTTGTTCTGTTTCCTTAATGTTTGTTTTTGTTATGGACTTGCTGTGCTCCTTTGATTGTGGTCCTTTTTGGATATTGGCAGTGTGTCAGTGCGTTTCATATATGTCCTCTTCCTCCTGTCTGTCCTCCTCCTCGGTGATGATACTGGCTCGTTCATAGTGTCCTGACTACCGAACGTTTGTGTGTTATGGGGTGTTCCGAAGTCCAGAAAAGGTATTGATCGCTGCGTGCGGGTTTTCTGTATTCTGTGATTTTTGTGGTGAATTATTATGTCCAGGAAGTTTATGGTTTGGTTTGTTTCCTCTTCATGTGTGAATTTGATGTTTCCAGGTGGGGACCATTGAAGTTCCAGTCGAAACACATCAAAGTAAAATTACAACTCTTAAAAAGAAAAAAACAAACAAACAAAAAAAAAATCTGGTCAAAAGAATCTACAGGAATAAAAATGTAATGTACTGGAAGGACTGCCGCAGTTACACACAAACACACACACACAAAAGAAAAGAAAATATTTAATTGTAGGAACAAATCATTTTAAGTTGGAGACTAATGACTATGTCCAAATTCTCCTGGACAGACAACGACTCCCAGTACAGGTAGAAAAGAACTTTTCAACGTTTTGCATTTTCATGAAAAACATCAATAGAAACTATTTTAAAAAGCATTTTAGATTAAATGCATTTAGCTAAATTTATTATCTAGATTATTATACTTGGGGGAAAAAAACAGGAAATTTGAAATTTTGCTTAGCTTGTGACACATTGGCTGGCAATCAAAAACATTCATTTAAGCCTTGTGTTCAGCAACGGGTGCAAAGCGGGTAAGGACGCATTTTTTTGCATTTACACATGCCGGGAATGGTACCCTAATATCAGACCTGTCCTACTGTTTTGGGACCCTTCTGTTGGGGTACCAATCTTACTGATCTGACCCAAAAGGGTGGAGCTTGACACACTGCAATCTATTGATTGTTTGAAAGAAAAAAAGAAAAGCAGGAATGGCTCCTTGTTTAGAGCAACAGATTTTTATTTATTTATTTATTTTTGAAATATAACTTATAATAATAATAATAATCTCCATTTAAAATGATGTTACAAAGCAACAGCAATAAGAAAGAACACAAACTGATGGATGACCACCAATCTGCTCCTTAATTTCTGAAGGCATAACGCTGTGATAGCATCATGCCATTACGTAGCTGAGGCATCTATTGCTATCAGGCTGATGCTCCGGTTCTCAGGTAAGGTTACAGTTGGCTGTGATAATGCAACAAGATTACATTTACAAACCATATCCACACCCTAAGCATCCCATGGTGACCCGCATGCACTGGTAATTTGTAAGTTGACATTGCACTTTTGTTGCAATGACAATAAAGTTCTATTCTATTCCGGTGGAAACGAGACTTTAGAGCCCTGCATATATGTAAGCAGAAAGGGTCATTTGAACACATTAAGTGTTTTCAGGCTTATCAGTTGAGATTATTTTCAAGTAACCTTAAAATGTGGTTTACATCAGAAGACGGGAGATGGAAACTAATCTGTGTAGTCCCATGAAACTACTCACTAGACTATTTAGTGAAAGCAGCTGGTGCATCAAGCACTGAAATGGTGGTTTCTGTTCATTAAAGTTTGCATGTTTTCTTGGTTTGGTTGCACATTCATTAATAGGTATTCATTAATTGTAGCTGTGTGTTTCCTGATCACAGTGATTGCAACATGAAAATTTGTGGGAAAATGCTTCATGTGAAGGGAGGGAAAACCTTGCTTAACCTGTAAAACTTTTTTTTGAGTTATTTTGTTTGCTATTGTTCTCAAGCCACTCAGCCATATACATACACAAGATTTACAGAAATACTAGTTTTAATGTTTAAGTGTAATTAATAAGAGAAGAGAAAAAAATTGGAACAGTTTATTTGAAAACTTCCAGTAAACTGAGCTCTTACTTAATGGTTGTTGTCAGGAAATTGTGGATGGTGCAGTGAAGCTAACAAGCAGTTGTCAGTTTGGGTTTGTGAAGCCAGATATAATATGCAAGGGATGGTTATAAATTAGACATTCAGCTGCAACCACCTGCCACTCAAAGCAGCCATGTGCATAATTCTGCATAACTTTAAACCTTCATGCAATTTAAAAGGTTGTGTTCCATATAAATCCATGTCCGTGACACCTGTCATGAGGGGGTTAATGCATTTGATTTAGAGAGTCTACTGTCTTTTCAAGAGGCATTGCATAAGTGATACATTACTTTCGGTTTCTGCTGGCAAGTATTGGGATTTGCAGTGGAATTGGCGGGTCTCTGGCACAACCCCTCTCATCAAATTGATCAAAGGTGGCCGACCATTGGCCCCAACAGTGAAGTCACAGATTCACAATGGAGACAAATTAGCTAATTATAGCAATGATCTTACAAAAGAGTGTCGAGACCAGGTAATCTATCACCATTGTAATGAGAGATATATAACCCTTCAGCTTTTGTTGGCCTTCACGGCTGAAATGTTCATCAATAGTTCCATCCAGCCTTATACAAGAGTAAAGAGGAAATTGAAGGTGGCTGGAAAGAAAACCAATAGGATGTTTTTTTACTACAACAAGCTGAAATGATGTCATCCTCTGAGCAGCAATAGCTTCTTGTGTCAAGAATCAGTTGCAAAACTATCCAACAGAATCTGCCCTTTTTTTGCCTTTTTTTCTGACGCTAACATGACAAATATTGTTCACTGCAGCATTGAATCAAAGGTTAAATGTAGTATTTTGCATTTAAATGAGTAACTTTTTTCTTCTAAGATTGTTTAACTATGATCTATCTGTTTGTACTCGTTCACAGCGTGGGACTCACTCCTCACTCCTTTACTTTTTGTTTTTACTGGCACAAGTTTTTATTTGATTCTAAAGAGCTGACACCAATTCCCAGGGGCAGAGAAGAACAGCGACACCGTTGTTCACTTCCCATCTGCTCAAAGCAAGAGGTTGTGTTTTGGTTTGGAAGCTGTTGCATGCCTTCAGGCGGGCAGCTGGGCATCTTGAGATGGGGTCTAATTGGGAAGCGGTGACCTTTTCAGACCAGGAAACACACACACAGAAGCTGTAAAATTCACATCATCAGACAGAGTTACACAGAAACGGGACAGACACTGACTTTCACAAAGAAATTAATTAAGGTGACAGATACTGCACTGAACTTAATTTATGATTCATGTTAACACACGTGAAGGGTAAGCCCCCCTCTTCAGTCTCTCTAACTGTAGTGATACTCTACGATTATTTTATCTGCATTATACGTTCCCCTCTCCTTTTATTTCTTTTTACTCCATGGCTGCAACTATAGCTAATACTTCTGGAGGCATTTAAGCATTTCCATTTGAATGGAAAAAGCTATTTGTCAACTGTAATTTAAGCTAATTTCTACTCTCGGCATCTTAAAGTCAGTATTTTACTATTTCATCTATTTTGTGAGAGCAGGAAATTTTGCTAGCAAGTCTGGGATGCTTATAATGAACACAAATGTGTTGGATCAGACCAGGCAGGGCATGCTGGATATAAAAACATGATCTTTCAAGCATAAGTACATATAGTCAGATTAAATTAAACTGTTGTAACACTAAAAAGGATGATGTTAAACCTAGAAACAGGCTTTGACTGTTGGACTGCTACACTGCTGCATATTATGAGTTTATAGCTTCAAAAGGTTTCTGTAAGCGAGTCACCGAGGGAGCTTACGTCCCACATGCCTTTGTCTCTTTGTCTCTTTCACACCTAACTCCCTGGATCCAAATTTCGGTTGGTTTGATTCAGACTACATTGCTGGTGTAAAACATTTCATGGACAACAGACCAGATCATGCAGATGAAAGTCATTCTGATAAGATGAAGTAACCTTGTTCTGGATCGAACTGAAGTACAGTTTGGTTTGTTTCAACTATGACAACATTCACTTTAGCACGGTTTCAAGCCGTCGGGACAATCACAATAAGTTACACATGGAGAATTGGACCAAACTGAAAGGTAACTACTCCGGAGCCCCTAGAAGCGATTGCGAAAAGTCATAAGATTTTACAACAGAGTGACATCAGGCTACTTCTGCTAATCCCAGCCTACCTGAGTACTGTTGCTGACCATGACCATCCCTTTATGACCACAGTGCAGCATCTTCTGATGGCTGCTTCCAGCAGGATATTGCACCATGTCACAAAGCTCAGAGCGTCTCCAACTGCTTTCTTGAACATGAAAATGAGTTCACTGGACTCCAATGACCTCCACAGTTACCAGATCTCTCTATCACAGCCTTTCCCAAATTTCGCTTTACCTCGACAAGCCGATTTTGGTTATGTAGGATTTTTGTTACAATGGTGAACCAAACCCACACAAAAAACCCACTTTATCTTCTTTACTTATGAGGTTTCTGATATTTTTTAAGACTTCATTTAGTATTTTTATCATCAGATGCCCAGAAACAAAATTCAAATTTAGCCTTAGCTCAGCGAGCGAGGCTAATTTTTGGCATTTAGGTGTTTTTCCTTATTTATGAATACTCAGACACTTTTCAGTCTTTTCCTTTAAGATGGTTGCAGCATGACCTATTTGATAATTCACACAATTAACCACTTACTGGTAGATGGGGTGGGGTGGGGGTGGGGGGTCGCAAACTCCAATATATGTTATCCAGGGGGTCGTGGATCACAAACTTTGGGTGTCACTGTTCTATCATTTCAATATGGAGAAAAATCTATAAGACATGTGTCCAACACCTTGTTGAATCTATGCCATGAAGAATAGAGGCATCTATGAGACCAAAATGATGCCCAATCCGGCACTGGATATGTGGACCTGAGAAAGTGTCCAGTACCAACTAGTACCAACTAAAATTCATAGACATACAAAAAAAAAAAAAAAAAAAAAAGAAACAACTAAAGATACTATTAACATTATAGAGTTATACTAACTCTGCTTGCTAATGTTAAGTTGCCCTAATTACTGCGCAGTTACATATGCTGCATATGTTTGCAAACCCATTACAGTCAGAAGTAGCTTCTTTCTCATTTGTCATCCAGTTTTTGTTTTTCCAAAATTATGTCTACAGGTAATAATACAAACTCATTCATACTCGCACACATTCGGACACTCCAAGCATTTCCACATTTATTACAGGAAGGGAAACTTTGCAATCATACATTGTTTTCCAACCATGTTTACAACAGTACAGACAGTCAGACATCATTGTGATTTGAATTAAATTAAGCAAATGTGGTCGCTTTGCAAAATGGATTTTATAATAGCAGAGACCGAGCTGCAGTTCTGTTTATTGTTTTACTGAGCCCCCACTCACCCCCCAACAACTAGCAGCAAATGTCTGCTCATATAAGGCAGAAAAAAAGAGGAAAGAATATATATATATATATATATATATATATATATATATATATATATATAGTGACAATACAATGATGAACTGGAAGATAGACCAGTTGTAGCCAGCTGAATCATAATTTTCTAAAGGAGATCTATGTCTCATTTAACTAAGGGAGTAGTAGGAGATAAAGTGCCATTTTAAAAGAAGTCTGTTAGCTGGATATTTTTTGTGGCTTGGCAGCTCATTTATTGGCTTCCTAAACTATCTGTCATACCATTCAGCTATGCTGATTGGCCCTGCAGACGGCAAAGAGACCAAAAAATCAATTTGAAGCCTGGATCTTCACTTCATTTGATTAAGTGTTTGCCTCGCCTGGAAGGAGAAAAAAAGTCTGCTGTCATTGTGATGCAAACTCAGACCTCACTCAGCTCCACCAAACCAGCTCTCCTCACTGCCATCCATTTTCTCTCTCTCTGCCCTCTGTCACCTTCTTTTCTTTCAGCCTTGCAGCCTTTTTTAAATTTATTTGTTAACCATTCACTGCTGTTCACCTTCTTTTTAAGTTTTGGTACCAACTTGAAGGAATTAAATCAGTTTGACCAGTGCTTGTCAAACTGGCTTGGAAGAAATGATTTTCATTTAAGCAGGAGAAAGAAGGTATGCTTAAAATGATTGTTGGAGGGAAGAGTGTCTGCTTGCCCTGATTCCCATGAGTCTCTCTGCTGGCAAAGAGAAGCATCATGGCAACTGCAGCCAGAGGTTAAAGCACCAATTAGCTTCAGTTAATGAAGCCTCATTAGCCTCCACTAAGTTACTCCTCCTCTTGCTCTCTCTTTTGCACTTCAAACTTCACACTTCTCCATTAGAGCTCAGACATAAATCCTGCCTGGCCTCACACTACGGAATAATAATAATAAAAAGATATATATTTATATATCTGAGGTAGTCCTTATAGGTGTTAAAATTTGTTTAAAAAAGATGAACACATGTTGCATGTTGCATCTTTATTTAAGTAAAACTAAAAGAAAATGCAGAAGCAGTGTGTGAAAAACTAAACCTTACTGGTTCCACAGGAATTAGGAGGGTAATGCTAATCCACTGCACTTGCTGGTTTGGGGCTGTGAGGTGTGTGTTAATGCCATGCTGAAAGACGTCAGCAATCAAACTTGGAAAGGTTATAAGCCCACTTCCAAAGTATTTGGAGTCTATCGTTTTGCAGAGAGAAAGACTATTTAGAACAGAAAACATTGAAGACAGCTGCCAATCTTCCCATTAGTGGATGTCCCAACAAGGTCACCCGAGTTCAGAAAGTGAAAAGAAATCCCAAAGGGCGATAGCTCAGATCCTACACTCTGCTACAGGTAAAGTCTATGGAGCCAGTGCACATCAAACTTTTTGAGTCATGATGATATTAAAGGTGCAGCATGTAAGAAAAACAATAACAGAAAAATGCGGAAGAGTTTCTGGCCAGCATTGATGATGTCAGCCACCCTCTGCATCACAGCACAGCAGCTTGTTCACTTGGTCACTGAGTTGCTGTACAGATCAACTCAGGAAATCCTTCCTACCCCGACCATCAGAATGAATGAATTCTGCACGGTAACTTTTAACTTCTCTTTTTAATCATTTTAATGTAATTTATGACTTTATTGTGATTCTTGCTGTTTTCTGCCTTTTACTATTTCTTTATATCTGTAATGCTTTTGTTTTATGTAAAGCACTTTTAATTGTCCTGTACATGAAATGTGCTATACAAATAAACTGCCTTGCCTTGCCAAGTTACGCATAAATAGGCTCAATAGAAATTTAGGTATCTCTGTAAGAACTCCTCCAAAATTGTATTTTTATTTTTTATCTCCCTTTTACCTATTTCTGTAACCCTGCAGCTGCTGTAGGATTTTTTATTTATCACTGTATCAAACTGGAGAGACCAGGCCTGAGAGCAGGACGTAGAAAGAGGCCAGGTTCTTATTTCTGACGCCGACTTTAGAGTTCATTCACTATTTTCTGTAATCTTTGTTCTTTAATGACAAAATGGGTCAAATTTCAGGTCATAGAAACAACCCACCACCCTCCATCTGGGGGACAGAAGATGATAAAATAAACCGTTACCAAGATCTTCATTTCTCCTGTAGAGTTATGGGCACTCTACACAGACACACACACATAAATCAACATCATTAAATCGGCCCCCTGCTTGTGTTTAACAAACAGGGGAAGCCTCAGAGCGGTAAGCGGTGAAGAAGCTCACATCAATTAACGCAGCGACAGGCGTGTAGGATGAACTTAGGGACAGAGTTGCATAACTCACATCAAAGGGCAGAAGATTCATGACATGCAACGTGTGTGTAATTCAAAACCATCCCACTGGAAAATGTGTTTTATGTGAGTGTGGTTTATCACAACAGAATCTCTTAATGAATGCATTGAATGCTTTCAAGTGGGTAGTATATTATTGGTTGTTATGAAGCAATGCAGCACACATGAGGGAAAAAACTGGTTTACACTAGACCGAGTTATCTGCAGAATTCTGGCTGATGCAAAAGTTCGGAGCTAAACAGTATAATTAGGCGGAAATACCAACCTTTTTGACACCACTGTGCAACAAAAACGCTTTTTTGCATTCTTCCTGCCGTTATGTTTGTTCTTTTTAGACAGAAATACAGTTTTCTTGTCACTTGTTGCTGCTCCTGATTGGACAAGACATCAATTCAAAGAAGTACATTGTAATTTTGGAAGATTTTGCCATTTTTGCCTCCTTTATGTGTGTAAATACATTTGTTTCAAACATCACTGCTCTCATGCTTTCATGTGTCCTTTACGTTGGTATGGTTGTTCAGCAATACATCCACCAGAGGGAAGTGCAGAGATTAGAGTTCCCATCTTACTGTTGATGAAATGTGAACGGCAAACATGGTGATAGTGGACGAGACAATGATAATGTACATTCTCAGAAAGAGGAAAAAGAGGCAGGACAGTGCCGGTGGTGGTGTGTATTGTCTCTAAGTGCAACATTTTATTCATCTTTGTTCCTTTCGCTGGTTGCACATCAGTTATACTGTACAACACCGCCCCAAACGGTTTCTGCTGATATTACTACTTTAGCTGCATTGGGGTACGCACCCACAAGCTCTCTGAAAACACACCAAATTATGCATGTAAAGGATGCAGAAGATGGATGAAAGGCTCTGTATCTGCCTTTATCGTAGAACATAAATGAGTAGAGACGGCTTTTTGAAGGGAGCCGGACCTTGAGGAGCAGTTCCTTTCAAAGAACCATTCAAAAGACTGGCTATACCTTACATTATCTTACAAAATTTTACAATATATAAGAATGACAAACAATCAAACTATGTACCTTTATAAAATTTATTATACAAGATAAATTAGAACAAAAAAATTATAGGAAAATATAGATAAAAAAGGATAAACCTGAGCAAATTCTAGTAAATGTTTGGATAGAACTCACAGTATTTGTTTCTAAACAATCAAATCAAACTTTATTTATAAAGCGCTTTTCATGCCGAAAGCAACACAAAGTGCTTTACATGATTAAAAACATTATTGTATGTTTCAGTTCATGCATCTTATAAATAAACAAGCCTTTACATACATGAAAGTAGAATTACATAACAATAAAGAAACACTCATTAAAATCTTTCACACAGTCACACGCACACACACACGTATACACACACACACTAAGCACCCCCCCCCCATTCTGTACAAACATGACTCTAAAAACTGAATGTAGGTATAAAATACTAAAAGTGATAAACATCAGGCTTAATGCTGCTGTACTATCTGCCCATAGATGCTTCACATGAATGAAGCATGTTGGACATCGGACTTCTATGATGTCACAAACGTGATGAAAGCAGCATAGAACATTTGAATATAAAAAGAATGGCTCACAAATGAACGGCTCACAGCTGTGAATCGGTTCCCATCATTAATTTAAAAGAGCCGTTCAAAAAGAATCGATTCGTTCATGAACGTCACATCTCTATAAATGAGCCTTATTTCGGCATCCATCTTGCATTCTACCTGCAACCATCAAGTAAAAGTCAGTCTGATGTTGACTCCTGTGACTGATGTGCACACTGGTGACACTGTTTGCTGCTAGGTAATGTGGCAGCGAGCAGAAGCAAAACTCGTGCGTGGTTCCAGGTGGGATTTCTCAGCCTCAGGATGTTGCTGGACAGTGCCTGCTCCAGGAGTGTACGTAATAAATGTCAATGTGCCATCAAAGCAACTGTTGACAATATAAGGGAGAGCGCTTGGGGGGGCCGGCAGTCTAGCAGAGTTTTAAGGGTTAATGCTATAGCATGCCAACCTATCAGCCTGTGCTATGCTCAGAGTTGAAGCAGCATCTTTAGATGCAATCAGATTCACAAGTGGAATCCATTGGTAATAATTTCCCCCACTTTCAGTAAGTGATTCTGGAAATAAACTTTGACACAGGGATTGGGAGCAGTTTATTTAATAAATGCAATACAAACTGTCACCTAAATCACAGCCGAGTTGTAGCTTAAACGGGAAAACTGCAGTATTGATGTCTACCCACGTGCCGACATCTGATGTGTTGGTGTCCTAATTGAAAAAGGGCATCTGGGATGTGTTGTTGTTCACGTGCTGTTAAACTCCGATTACACGCTGCACGGGTGGGTTTTCCCACTTTACTGCCTTTAGTGATCAGACAACAAAAGCAGCAATTAAGTGCCTACAAACATGAATACTGTCTGTTTGCTCAGGCTTAGAGACCATGAAATGAGCCCTAGAGAAGCTATCAAAATTCCCAGCTTGAAAAACACCCACCACATTTATTTCTTTTGCTGTTGCTGAGAAATGCTGATTGATTTGAATCCTGCCTTGATGGGGTATTTATAATGAGACTTTATGGTGTGGCAGTGATATTCTGGTTGGGGAGAGTGTTGCGTCACATGTAAGTAAGATTTATAGTGTCTCATCATAGCAGAATTAAACAAAGCAAAAAGATGCACAGCACAACAGTTGCTCTGCATGCTTAAAAGAGCTTGTTTTCCAGTAAAGAAAACTAATTCTTGGATGAACATGAAAGGAGAAGTATACACTGCAGAGCTGTGGGCTGGTGGAAGTTGTTGAAGAACTGCGTGGGCATCTGGCTGCCTCCCAGTGGGGATTAAAGTCTGGACAAAGACATCAAAACATTTATTATGTGGCAAATTCTCTTGGTGGCAGTGATCGACTTCCTTGTCTTGTACGTGATACTTTCAGTTCTTCAATCAATATAAAGTTCCAGGCATCTGAGCTGACCCGACACTTCGTCAGAACCCACCAAGAAAATCAGGAAAAAACTACAGGGAGCAAAGCCCTGTTAGCATGGTAAAATCACCATATTCAGTACTTTAACCACAGAAAATGGGCTGAAATCCCACAAGTATTAAGAATGTGAAGGAAAACGGAAAGCTAAGTTCAGTTTGGTTCAGTGATTTTACAGTACAGACTCTCTGTTAAAGGCTTCTTTGAGCAATTTTGCAGAAACAAAGTCTATATAAACACTAACGCTGTCTGTGGACCAGCCAGTTGACATTAAGTTCTGAACAAAGGAGCAGTTTCTTGAAACAAGCCGTTTTTGTTACAGTAATCTGTTAAACTACTTCACATAGCTCCCAATAGTCCAACTGGATACTACTACAGCCAAATGGTAAATGGACTGTCATTATATAGCACCTTTCTGGTGATATGTTGACCTATTAAAGTGTTTTACACTACATGTCACAATTATCCACACACACAGTAATATTAACTATTACACCCATTCATCCCTGATAAGCAAATCAGGAAGACATGTAGGGTTCAGTGTCAGTGCCCAAACAGTCTGGGGAAGCCAGGAAATAATCCCTGCACCTTCCAGTTGGTAGGAGACGGCTCCTCCACCTGCCCATGAGAGTGAGTGTGAAACATTAGATGTGAAACCACCAACTTTCTCTGGCTGCAGTCCTCCAACTATCATGACATCCAATTTGACTGGTTTGGATTGAGATTAAGAGATTTTAGGGGATAGTGGCCTTGGCTTTTAAAATATCATCAGAATCACAATAAGAGGATCCTCAAAAGCAGTCAAGAATTGGAGGTTAAATCCGCTCATAACAACATGTTCATGGCCTGGTAAAAAATTATTTAAGTAGTGTTTGTATTAATATAATACCCACAACATTTACCAAAAGTCACTCAATGATGTCAGTGTAGTGAATTTGGCTGAACTTACACACATGATGATCTCCCACAGAGAAAGTTAGAGCAGAGGACTGTTAATTGTTTTCTCATTCAGTCGACATCATCGCAGCATCAGATATACTTTTGCGTACATCTTGATTTCCCTCCCGTGGATATATTCCTGGACATGAACAGTGACCCAAGGAAATGACTGATGAGCTGTTATAATGAGCCTCTGCTCCACCACGTATGACTGGCTGTGACTCATAGTTGGATTGTCTATCTCCACCCACTAAGGTTGAGCTATAACTCAAATAACTTAATGCAGCTGTCCATACAGGCAGTAATTATGTAACCAAGTTATATTCTGAGATATACATTTTAAAATGTTGTCAAGTCCTATGGTGAAAATAAAAAGCAATCCTGGTCTTTAATATCTAAAATGTCCTCTTTGGATTTTTTCAGTGTTTTCTGTTATTAAAATTCATTCTCTGCAACATTTATATGAGGGTTTGCAAGCGTGGAACTGAGAATACTGCCGAGGATAAAATGCCTGCAACATCAGTGTGTTTGATTTCTCGTGTATCTGATCTGCCAGAGTTGCAGGTGTGTATTTTTAGAATAACTTCACTAACATCTAAGCATATTAACACATTTTTATGATGCTTTTTTTTTTTTTACACTTACTGTGTAACTCTGGAAGAAAAAGAGATAATTCTTGTCTGAATTCTTCAAATCTCACTGACATCAGGATAAAGAGATTTAGACATTTCAAAACCCTCAAAAAGGAAACACTCAGCCCAGTGTTTTTAAATGATCAAATGGCTTTGCAGAAATGTATCTGGTGGACATTAAAATAAAGCCTGAAATTAAGGGCTAAGCCAATGTTGCCTTTAAAATTAGGCATCATTTCAGCTGAAACAAGAGACAAACCATAATGTCTAAAATCACAAACATACAATGCTACTGCTTCAAAAGAAGGATTCTTAATATATCAGCAAATAATGCCTCCCAAACACAGTGTAAAGTACACTGTTAGTCAGCATAGTGCACAATAAATAACCTGATGTGTTGCAGTCATTTTATTTAATTTTCACTATTTTAATAGCCGGAGATCAAGAGTTACAGTGAAAGTGGTTCGGTTTATATGCATTGCTTTCTGTAGTCAAAAGTCTTAAATAACTTTTCTGAGAAAATGTGTTTTCTTTATTGTTTGTTAACTTATTTGTTAAGTTATTTAACACTAACCTTTTAATCATTCAAGCATAAGAAAGGTTCCAAATTCAAGGGATGAACCAGTCTTGTGTTAACAGAACTTTTAGTTATATGTTGAGCCTCTTAATCAGTCTGCCATATAAACACGTTTGTTCCCATTTCTTTAGTTAAATATCAAAGATAACACAGTGTGACAGACATAAAATTGTATTTTTGTATCAACTATTTCATTCCCAAAGAGCAGATGGCTGAAAATGGGCATGTGTCAGCATGGTGTGCAGCATGCCCTAAAAGCATGAGGAACCTGGACAAGTGGAGGAAAAGTGCCAGGCACCAGGCCTACAAAAATCTATCTACAGCAGATGATCAGGAGATGCATCTGGACCTTCAGTAGGCCCATCTACTGTTCCATGACGCCCCATCAGAAATGGTCCTCAAGAAGGATGCCTGCCAAGACGCCTTTCTCAGGGAAGTAAAACAGGGAGAAAAGGCTGAGGTATGTCACATGACATGAGAACTGCACTGAAAACCAGTTACACCAGATCATCTGGACAGAAAGCAGGAAAAAATGCAGCCGACATCCAATTAAGAGCTTTAAAACGTCCTTCAAAAAACCTGTAGAACTATTTCTGAAGAATTTCTGAAGAAATTACAAGAAACTTCTCTGAGAGTTGCAGAAAAAAGCTGTTTAGACCAAACTTTCAAGCTTGTTTGAACAGTACAAACCGTCCTTGGCTTTAACGCTGTTCTTTAATTTATGTTTAAATAGGTTTCAATAATCGCTGCACCCATTTCTTGCTTTCATGGCAAATAAACAGATAAAGGTTGGCTCAATGCTTTTGTACATTACTGTATATTTACTCCACGATGCAAGGTTGTCAATGAAGTCAAAAAGGAACAAATGTAATGAAAATGTCAAAAAACAGAAAGCATTAATGTAAAAAATCCAAGCAATACCTTAATATATCATAATTTAGCCACAAAAGGAAATAATTTAAAATAGTTTCAGTTGGATTTTAGTCCACTTAAATGAACAGTATGAGGCAATTAGAAGGAATATGAAATGTGGGAGAGCTGATAGCTGTGAATTATGACTGTGTAGGAGCAGCCCGTGTTTGTGCTGTGAGGTGTAGAGTATCACAAGGCTGCCTTGCTTTGCCCTATTGTTAGCTCTGCCAGTCATCCTCATAGCACACATTCATCTCCATTCAATATGCTGTCACTGTTCCATCCTTGTTCACACAGCATTTCCCTGAGCTCATTACCCCTGCAGCACACACCCACACACATCCACACAAAAAAACTAGGCCTTTGTGCATCAATGCAAATAAAAACTCCAGTCTTGTTCCATTATTAATTTGCTTATTTATTTATAGTATCAATAAAACATGGCATCAGTCTGGAGACTGAAGGAGCACTACTGAACAAAATGAGGATCAACAAACTGGGTCTGAAGGAGATCACGTCTCTCAGTAATTGTCTGGTGTTCATGCAACCTGGGTTAGCATAGCATGAGTTCCTGATTGGCAAATCAGGTGAATCAGAAAGATTTTTTTTTCTCTTAATAGGATTTTATTGTTTATTGGTAGCAGAGGCTCATTCAAAATGTTTAGTGATGATTCAGCCTTTCCCACCAAATAGGACAGACTGGGAATATGAATTAGGATAACTGAATAAAATTCACTTTGATTTACTCTAAATAATAAATAAAAAAAACAGGAAATCCACAGAAAACCAAAAGTAATCATGCAGTTTGCGATGAACAAACTGAATCATACTGAAGTGTACAACTGGGGCGTAGAAATGCTTCTTTGATTTGACTTTTCCAGCCTACAACTGGGAAAACAAACATCTTTACTTACCTTTTCTTTATGACACAGTGCATATTTTACCATTTGTTTAATGAAAGTGGTTATGAGATTTCTATGTTAAGTGGGATTGACACTTCAAGGCAAAGTGGAATGTGTGAAATCCATCATCCCATCGACAAGTTGCTCCACTGGCAAGAGGCCAATGTCAAAATGACATTTCTCGCCTCTGCCTGAAGGCAGATGAGGTGATGCAACTCTTGGCGAGTGGTTGACACGGTTTGACACTTTCTGATTTGCATTTGCTTTCAAATAACTGATATAAAACTTCTTTTTTAAACTTTTATTGCTGAATAGCATCCACTTTGTAACCAAATAGTTTATGTAAAATAGAAACAAAATCTTTCTTTTGCAGCAGCAAAATAATCTCTCAACTCAATACCCTGAAATTGTTGCTTCAGCTGAAAGAGCAGTGATGAGCAAAGGCTATATATCTCAGGATTATCCCATACTCCAGCTATTGTAGTCAATTTCAGCATCATTTTAGTGGTATTTACTTATACAAAAGTCAAACATGCTGCACACATAGTGTCAATTTTATGCAGAATTTTTTGAGTATTTGTTGACAAAATGTAGCAGCATGGCGGAACAATGATGGCTGCCGTGTAGATGTGGTGGTACTACTGACCTCCAATCAATCTGACTTTATCTAAAAAATCAATTAACATCCACCTAATCCTAACCAGTTTTTAATTGGTTTAAGACACAAATACTTTGGGATTACAACCCTTTTCTGAATTGGGTGAAATATTTGGACCTTTTTAGCAGAAGTTACAACCCGCTGGCAAGCAGATACTTTCACCAAACCTTTTTGTATCATCTAAGGTCCATATTTGCTGCAACAATGCCCTCAGGAAAATTGGCTCAAGATTTGGAGGAGATAAAGAAATCTTTGGATTTTATGTCACAAGAAATAACTACAGTGGCAAAACAACAGAAAGGCCTACAAGAAGCATTGGATGAAATCAAACAACTCAAGGCTCTAATGCAAGAAAATGCTGAAAAAAAAAAAATAACAACTGGAATGACAGTGAGCTACCTTCTGCTCTAAATCTGGATACTTCTTCATTGGAAGATCAGGTAATCAAGTTCTTAAATAGCAGAGCCATCACAATAGACAGTAAAGATATTGTTGCCTGTTACACTTTGGCTTAAAGGTACAGTGTGTATTTTCTTTCGTATTTTGTTAGCAAAAATCAAGAATTGCTTTTATAAATACGTATTTTACCAAAGTCTAATCTCAGTTGCACCCAAATAAAATCGTTCTCGTAGCTTAGAATGAGATGTTTTTAAATACATAGATGGTGGCGCACCAAACTGGAGGCTGCCATGTTGCATCGCCACCTTTGAATACAGTAGCCGAAAGGGGACAAGCTTGTTAGCCTTGTGCATTTTTACCTGCGAGTTCCCGCTGTTTTGAGGGGAGGGCGCGGGGGTAGTGTAAACAAGCCAAGACTACCGTGGATGATTCAGCTTGCCAGCTTAAATTAAAATGGAGGACCATCTATACTCTTTGCCTGTGAGACGGAGAAAAAAATAGCCAAGAAAAGAAAAAAAAAAAAAAAACGGGAGAAAATAAGAGTGTACATGGGTGGAGCATTTACCAGATGGAGGCAGTTGATGAGGAGAGGAAATTCAACGCTAATGCAGAGGTTGCAGCTTTCTGCTGGATAGGTGAGTTAATTCAATCTAACAGTGAAGTTTATTGCGGCATTATGTTAGAAACAGGGCAGGTGGTCCAGCAACTACTTTATCCTCCCGTTTAAGTCGGATCATTTACTGTTACTTGCTATATAAAAGAAACGGCTAATTTGTTAGTTAGCTACAGTAGAAAAGCTACCATGCAACAGTTTTCAGTTGTTACTCTTCACAGAAGTCATACCAGCAGGCTACCATGCGGTTCTTTCAGACATATTTTCCGAGAGCTTTCCCTCCTGTTTTATATTTTATTTCAGCTATTTTGTCAACAGGATGGGGGTAGTTGTCCTCCTTCTAGTCAGACAAAATAGATCAAAGTAAAACCAGTTTCTCAACGTGATTTAATCACCAGAACCGCAGTATTCTAACACAAAAATATCTCTCAGATAATAATTATTTTCTATTTGGATCTGCTCGGTGCCCCTGCCCCGTCACGCCGGGGGGGCTCCGGTCTGGGGGCCTCTCTGCTCTGGGCCGAGTGGAACCGCTGCTCTTCCTGCTTTGGCTGTCCTGGACTCTCTGCTCTGTGGACCTGCTGTGCCTTTGGGACCTCAGGCTCCCCCCCGTCTCCCCATGGCGCTTTGGGTGCGGCGTGATC
>JBAMHW010000005.1:21558798-21569239 GCA_037177495.1 Rhadinocentrus ornatus | reverse complement strand
GGTAGTTTATTTTGTTTTTGTAAATACTGATGTGATTTAGGTAGCCTAAACAACTTTTATTTTCACATTTCAATTCCATCCTTTTTTCTTTTTTTTTTTTTCCTTTTCTCTTCCCCTCTATCTCCCTGTCAAGTTCGGCATTGACATATCAAGACTGAAGAAAATAAGATATATATAAGATATAATAAAAATATTTTAAACATCAAGGGCAGCCATTCATAGAACATGTCTCCCTTGGAAGAGCAAATCTGTCTGTCAAAATATGGCACACAGACCACCGTTCTGTATGTTAGGACCCTGGACAGGACAGGGTTAAAAAAAATAAAATATATATATATATTTTTTCTATAAATACGTCGCCCACCTTTACATTAATAACATGTATTTGATACAAATACATGTTATTAAACACAGAGTAATGTTACAGGACGGGATCTTCCTCTTGCAGTCCACTGCCCTGCTTTTTCTCCCTCTTTCTCTCCCTTCTGAAAGTCTGCAAGTCACAAAAACCAATTTCATAACATTAGCTATTAGCAGTAGCTTGGTACTAAATACATGGAGGGCACGCTTGTAACTTAATGGCATAAAAAAAAAATTATGTATTGTTCTGTTCCTTATCACCTGTTGGGACACTCGAACTTCAAATTTATGAATCTCCGCGGCTGCCATAGTTGTAATAACGTTCTTAAGCGTTGAGGCTCCAGTAGAGCGCTACTCGGTTGCTTGTAATATACTAGCGCACCACTAGATGGGAGTAATTCTTACACACTGCGGCTTTAAAAAAATAGCAAAAAGTTGAATATTCTCATCAGGCTTGCTAATAGGAAACACAAAATGGAAGTGCTGAGAAATGCAAAAAAATTGAAGGGCACAAGCGTATATGTGAATGAGCACCTCACAAAAAAAAATTCTGAAATTGCAAGACAAGCAAGAGTTCTGAGAAGAGAGAAGAAGATTCACAACACCTGGATGAGAAACTGCAAAGTATTGATAAAGCTGAATGGAACAGGCAAAATGATGGTTATCAATGATATTTCAGAGTTAGAACAATACAAATGATACTATTTTGGGGACTAACATGGATAAAAAGACAAAGACTACTCTCAATATATGGACAATAAAAAAAAGACCTACTAAGAATTTGAATTGATCAAAATCCTCAGCATTAAGAACAGAAACTGGTAAAGCATGCTATGAAAGTTTAGAGTTTCAAATGTTCGATTACACAGATTATAAATTCAGGATATGCAAAATGATATTGATCCAGAGAATAATTTCTATACTGCAGTACGAACTCACTGTCAATATTATACAGAAGATCAGTTTGAAAGTGATGTGATTACAAAAGACAAATTAACTGTCATACATTTTAATTGTAGAAGTTTAAACTCTTATTTTTCTAAGATTATTCACTGGTTGAGACAAACAAAAAATAAATTTACTGTAATAGCCATTTCTGAGACTTGGCTTCATGAAGAACAATCTTCTATGTTTCAAATTGAAGGATATATGTTCTTCACAAGCAGAGATGGCAAAAAAGGCAGGGGGTTGCTTTATATATCGATCAAAATCTTACAAGCAAATTGGTAAGTAATATGTCATTTGTAATTATTACAACTATGGAGTGTGTTACTGTGGAAATCGAGATGGAAAAATCAAAGAATGTCATAATTAGCTGTATATATAGAAAACCAGGATCCTGTATTGAAAGGTTTAGGAAAAATTATTGAAATGTATGATGGTGTACGTGACAGAAAAATGTGTTTTGTTTGCTGGGATTTCAACATTGATCTGTTGAATCCTCAAATGCAAAATGTAAATACAGAGTTTATTAATTCCATGTTCAGTTTAGGATTGTATCCATCAATCACTCGACCAACTCAAATAACAAGAAACAGTGCAACGTTGATTGATAATATATTCACTAATGTTATAGACGGAGAAGTGTTAAGTGGACTTCTAATTGCTGACATATCTGACCATCTGGTTTTCACAATAGTACAGAGGCATACAAAGGTTACTACAAGTAAAATTATTGTAGTCTGAAGCCAAAAAACTCAAGAAGCAGTAAACTCATTTAAAGCTGATTTAATTAAAAAGACCTGGGATAAGGTTTATGTAGGGCTAGACGATATGGCCAAAACTTGTATCACGATATATTTCTTAATTTTGGTCGATACGATATAATTCCAATATTGACATAAACAAAATATATAGCTCAGAATAACGGCCAAAAATGCCACAACAGATGCTGTAAAACTAAAAATTATTTTGCCAAGTGTATGAAACTCCTCCAGTATAACATTTTAGAAATAAAAACTGTACAATAAATTAATGTTCACCTTTTATTTGTATTGTAAATCAGCCTTCAAACAAAGTAATTTGAAATCACCATCAAAGGTCAAATGTAGGCTTATTATGTTATTCTTATAGATTTAAACAAAGCTGCTTCAACTAGGCTCAGAATTGCTTCAGTTGGTGCTTCATCTTATGACTCAGCATATTATATGAGTGAAAATGCTTCAGATGCACTGTTGCCTCATCAGCATAAAATAATAAAATAAACCTAAATTCTTCAGTCAATATATATTTTTTGTTTTGTCGTTTAATTTTATTAGGTGTAATTTGATTTTTAATTAGGAGTCTGGAACATGTCAACACTTGAAACTTTTTAAATACTTTTGTCCACACTCTTCATTAATAGACATTAATATCTGAAGGTAAGCCAGCAAGAGATCAGTCAGCAGCAGTTTTGTACGTTTCATTTTAAGCCTGGTGATGAAACAGAGCTGATCCGCTCTGATGCAGCTGAGCTGCGTCAGGACCAGGTCTCGTATGAGTGCTTTTGGACGAGGTGGCGTCAGTCCCCAAAAGTCTCCAATAATACCAGAAAAAGTCACTAGATCTGTTGCCAGCTGCTTAAAAAAAAAGAGAAAAAAAAAGTCACTACAGGGGAGTGAAAACGAACAGGACATTGTCGCTAAGTTGCCGACTCTGAGCCAAACCACTTCCGTACCACAGAGTTAGTCTTTCTTCTCTTATTAACTATTTCGTCTGCTTTCTCTTCGCTTGTAGAAGCTCGTTCAGGCACGTTTGCATTACAGACATGAGCACTCGTTTTGTAGCTAAAACTAGCAGCGTTGGAGCTTAGCCTAGCCTAGCCTAGCCTAGCCTTCTACTTTGTGCTGAGCACAGCCAACTGCTGCTGGGCTTTTTTCTTTTTTTTTTTACTGCTGCTGGGCTTAGTCAGGCTTCGTGTCTGTGGTGTATGTCATCACTTACGTAGCCAATGTGTTGCAGCTCTTTCTATTTGCCAGTCAGTCAAACGCTGTAATCTTACACTGTATGTATATCAAAATGTCGGAAATTTGTTAAAAACTCATATTACCGTTGTTGAATAAAAGTATATTGCGATATACATTGATATTGAATTACTGTCCAGCCCTAGGTTTATGTAGAGGATGTAAACATGGCTTATGGAAGTTATTACTTCTCTTTATGAAAAAAAGTTGCCCTTTAGTCTATAAGGTAAAGAGAAATAAATATGCTGAAAAGCCATGGCTAACTAAGGGTAATCAAAAAGCTTGTACAATGAAAAAATATTTGTACAAAGTTTTAAAAAAAATAAATAGAACTCAGGAAACAGAACAAGACATAAAAGTTATAAGTTAATAAGTATTATGCAATCAAGTAAAAGAAATTATTTTAATTATATACTGGAAGAAAACAAATCAAATATCAAGAATACTTGGCGTGTACTAAATGAGACAATAAAAAAGGGCTGTCGTAGTTCTACTTTACCAAAATATTTTCTAACAAAAGAAATAAAATCAATCAACCTAATGACATTGTAAATGAATTCAACAAAAATTTTATTGACATTGGGCCTAATTTGGCAAAAGAGATTAATTCTAATCAAGAGGATGTAGATAAAATTGTAGGTAAAATAACCAGCAAACTGCCCAAGCTTCTCCTTTTTAGAGGTAATAAACTGCATTTGATCAGCTGTACTGGATTTCTACTTACCCTCTGAAATGAAAGGGATGGATTTGAGTTCTTCACTCATTACATCTGCATTTTAGTTTCATTTTTATATATATATATATATATATATATACAATGACATCATGTAAAAATCATGTGTTGTATCTGATATCACCTAGTTTTAAGACCTGTTAAGGACCAGGTGAGTTTTCATTGCAGTCCATTTTTTGCGCGACTGCACTGGTGACGTTCTTTCATTGCATTCAGATTGCTCCAAATCTGCCTCAATAAAGTTTTTATTTCAGCTGTGAGATATTTGTTGTGCATTGCACTTTGGAAGAACAGCCAATCAAAATCTTCTTTTCTGTTTAGAGAATACAATTAGTTATGTTCCTTTCTATCTATTTGCTGTAGGTATAAATAACAGCTTTCAAACAAAGCTAATGTTTTCATGCATGATTGTTTGATAATTGTCTTCAATGAGCAAATCAATTTGTTTCCCCAGACTCTAATTCTGGACCTGCTTATGTAGTTTTGTGTGTTTGTATACACCAGACAGTGTTCTTGCAGTCACATACTTAAACACAGAAAAGAACTTGCACGCTTGCATACAGATTGAGTATATCATCTTTATCCGTTCCTGCCAGCAGACCCAACACACACTCACACTTGCAAATTAACACTCTTCTGCTGTTTATCATCTGATTCAATTAACGCAGTGAAGGCGAAAGGATCAGAGCCCGCGGGACAGCATTTTAGCAGATGCAAAACAAATGAGTTGAGGTTCAGCCACTGACATTTAAATGAGAGTAATGAGTCCTGCTTGTCATCGGCTCTCCTTTGCCAGCCACAAGACTCAGGCTGTTGCTCCATTTTCTTCTGTTTTCCTTCTGTTGCACAACTTTGTCTCTGCAACTTTCATTTGCCCCCCATCACTCTTTCTCAGAGTAATTTTACAACAGTATATATAGCATAAATCTGCACCAGGAAAATGCTCCTTCTGCCTTGACTTCCCTCCCCTGCTATGATGCTTATTCTTCTTTCATCACATCGTTCATCATTTCTCAATCCTGGCAGAGGAAATGCACTGTACTCCTTCTGCTTTGCACATCCCAGGCAAAGCTTTTGGAGACTGAAGTTTATCATTACTCTCTAAGCACAAGTCACTGGCTCTTATTTATTCTGCAGTTGGAAGACTGCAAATGTAAGGTCGTTTTTAAAATGCAAATGGGGCCAATAAAGACAATCGGCTTCACATCTGGGCAAAAGAATGAGCAAACTTGTTAAAAAAAAATACTAAATCATGACAAAAACAGCAATAACTATCAAAAGCTGATAAAAAGACACCTTCCCAGTTGTTATAACCTAGAGTAAACGCCAACAGAAGACAGATAAATGAACTTGAATGTCCACCCTACTCCTTAACCCCTCGTTCACTACATAGGGCTGCACTATATAGCAAACTACATAGTACACTCATTCTCTTGGTGATTCGGACACGAAACTGCCTATTTTTCCCTCGCCGCAGACCACGTGACTACCAGCCGTCACCACAGCAACCATAACGCGCGTCAAGATGTCATTCCAAATCCAATCCAAAGTTGTGTGTAAATATTTTTATTTTTATTCCTTATGTTGTATTTTATTCTATGTTGTATATCTATTCAATAAAAAATGTTTTTTCGCTTCTTTTTTCTCTCTGGACATTCCGACACCCCTGCAAAATGGCGTGACCCCTATATAGGGCACTATGTAAGGAGCAGGGTGCACATTCGGACACAGCCTCTGATTTTCAAATCACCAAAGTCTATAATAATCTCTCAGCCAATGATCTGCAGCGTACAGGAAAAGTGCTTTACTCTAATGGTCTTGGCTGAATCTTAGCACCTCACGGGTCACAACCAGCCACCAACAAGGGTGGCAAAGGTCAAGCACATGTTTTTTTCAGCAGCCAATCAACTCTCACCTTTAGCTGACTTTTTGCAAAGAACAGAGTGTCGTAGGGCCTCGTTAGTGGTACTGCTGGCGACTGTGGTGGTCCGCCGGCGCAAAGAAATGCACCAACGAAATGTAACTTTTCAGACATCAAGTGAAATTGCAACACAGAGGAGGAGTGGAACAGTGAGGAAGATGAGTTTCACTTATGCAGATGGCCCTTAGAGAGGTGTAAGGAAACTTTCACTGGCTCTGGTTAATTGGAATGTCAGGTTTCAGCCTGGCTTCAATAATACAACTCCCATCAAAATATGCAACATGGGAGGGAATGTTGTATGTTGCGGATCCACGACACTTAAATCAGATGTGCTGCTTTGGGGCTGTTGGAGAAAACTAGATGTTCTTGAGTTAAATCAATTAATTATTAATGACATATATCGAAAAAGGACAGGAATGGGCTTTTGGATATCCTCAACAAAGCTTGGTGCAAAATCTCATGCTGGATTTCTGACCATAGCCCTAAACTCAAACTGAGATCTTGTGGGACCTGTAGGATAGCAATCTGCAGCGCTTTAGTCGAAATCATCTTATTCATCGCTATAAAAAATGCAGCAGCCTTTAAGAAAAGCACAGCGATCAGGAAAGGCAGAAACTATCGGCATGTACTGCATATTTGGTTAATAGACACCCTAGCATATAATAAATTGCTTTCTAATTGAAAACACAATTCAAAAACAATAAATATTTCAATCAATAAATAAGCAGTAAAAGTAAACATGATAAGTAAACAACATCCTACATTATACTTATCCATCCATCCATTTTCCACCACTTATCTGCGGTGAGTTCGCAGAGGCAACCACTTCAGGAGAGGACTCAACATCCTTCTTCCCAGCGATACTCTCCAGCTCCTCCTTGTTTATTCCAAGGCATTCCCAGATATAATTCCTCTGCTGGGTCTTGGGTCTGCCCCAGGGTCTTTTCCCAGTAGGACATGTTGGAAAAAATCTCCAAGGGGAGGTGACTTGGATGCAACCTCCTGAATCACCTCCTGATCACCTCAGCTGACTGCCATAATTGCAGCGAGGAAGTGGCTCTACTCTTCACCTGATCCCTCAGATTTTCAGCCACCTACTGAGGAGGCTCATTTCAGCTGCTTGTATCAGAGATCTCACCCTCGCAGGCACTACCCAAATCTCATGACCATGGATGGAGGTAGGAACAAAGATAAACCAGTAAATCAAGAGCTTAGCCTTTCGACTCAGCTCTCTCTTTTCATCACAATGTACCGGAACAGCATCTTCATTACTGTTGATGAGGTCCCAACCTGTTGGTTCATCTTACTTAGCTACTTTTATTAATACATATAAACACGAGATTAAATGGAAATCTAAAACATGTAACACATTACAATCTGGAAAGCTGTGGCTGATGTACCTCTGAGTGGTTGACAATTCAGAGGTTTAGCCAGGCAACAAAGAAGAAAGCACATACCATATAACTAGAGATAATTTTCTCTTTTCAACAGACTCACCTAAAGAGTTGAAGAGAGTCTTTAAGGGCAGGCGGTTTATTCCCAAACTGCCATCTTCACCAACAGCAATACTAAAACCGTCCACATCTGAAAGATTTCTATCAGGTCCCGTAAGACCAAAGAAAGAAAGTTTAAGCTCTTTGACCCCAAAATTACACCCCTCATTTTGGAGTTGTTCCACTAGAACAAGTTGACATATTTTGTTAGTGATGACAATTAGGAAATTACTACGATACTGTGCAGCCCCAGATTTTTTAATGTTGTTATCCACTGTGTTTTCAGAGTTGCCATCATTTTGGAAAGAGAATGCAGAAATTATGCTGTACAAACCTCTGCGTCTTCATTAGAAAGCGTTGTGAATAGCCGATGAAGCTTCTTATTGTGTTGATATGAGCACTGCGTGTATCTGCATGTATCAAGGATAGCAGGAAGCGAGCGGAAACCAGCACACAGGTCAGCGAGAAGGATAAACTCTAACTCATACAGGCTGAGAGAGGCTCTAAATGCTCTGGGATATTTGCTGACATGTTTATACGCTGTCTCAGCTGCCTGCATGAAAAAGGGTTATTCACAAGTGAATATCACAAATGTTAGTTTCTAGTTAGTTGCCAATGCACCAGGGCTAATTCAATAACATTTTAGGACTCCAGTGCATGTGTGAAAGTTCAACACAACTACTACAGTAACTCATTTCTTTCCAGCTAAATTCTTATGTTGTCTGGAGAAAGACAACATTTCAGACAAAACCTCTCTCCTTGATTTTCTCCTTAGATTTCTGCAGTGTTTCTATGTCATTTCAAGTCTGGAGATGGTGGTCTATGATTCCTTTTCCTCTTTAATTGTTGAAAATCTTTGTAAAAAGGGATACTATATAAAAGCTGCCTTACTCTTTGATTCAGCTCTTTTTTAGAACCGACATCAAAGCCTGTTTCAAGTAGCTTAAAAGAAAATGCTCTCTAATGAAGTATCTAAATATGATGTCACATTATGTTATTGCAGATAGTGGGAATTCACTGCTGACATCTTGGCCTTTTGTGGATTAGATTTACATGTTAGACATTAGATAATCACAGTGCAAGACAACAAAACAAACAAGATTAAAGCAGAAGAAGGAAAACAGGCCGACAACAAATAAATCAGAGAGAAAAGAGGCAAAGCCTCCAAGCACAGCATTCCACTCTGCCGACTCTGATCCTGCAGAATGAACAGAGAGACGACAGACCAGTTCACGGTGAAGGAGCACCAAGAGCCTGCAGCTGTGGCAGAAACGTTGTTGCAGCGGTGGAGCCCAGCACCTCAGCTTGTCTCATTGATTTCAGCTCAACAACAAATTGGACCATTTTTCACACCGTCCCGCCGTGGCACCACTTGCCTTGTTATTTATTCCCCTATTCAGCAGAGCTGCCTGTGACACATGTGTCAGGTCTGTCCAAGCAGACACACGCAATGTCTGGGAAAAATGAGCAAATAAAACACAACATAAATACAT
Source organism: Rhadinocentrus ornatus (assembly GCA_037177495.1). NCBI lineage: Eukaryota > Metazoa > Chordata > Actinopteri > Atheriniformes > Melanotaeniidae > Rhadinocentrus > Rhadinocentrus ornatus. Next base: position 21,560,297 of record JBAMHW010000005.1, on the reverse strand, counting down.
TTCTATTACTGTTTAGAGGGCGTTAGCCAGAGATGTAATGGCCGCTACCAGTACCACTAACCTTTATATTGATAAAAAAAAAACTAAAAAAAAGCTCTTATTTGGAATAGTCTTGTGTAATTTCCACAGGAGAACAAGGTGTAAATACATTAAAAGGCTGTTTTTTGAGATGTTAGAAGACTTAGAAACCAAATGCATGTATTGGATCTTGCCATCGTTTTTAAATCCTCCATGCAGCAATGCAAGCAGTCTGACTGTCATGCATGTTGTTAAGAATTTTTCCTATTCTGTTTATCTAATCCGTAGCAGACATTGTTTGTTCTCTCGAAAATCACATTTTAATGTGATTTAATGTGATTTTTAATTTAATCAGAATTTCCAAATAAATCTGAGACTAACTACTGATGAAACGGTTGTTTGATGAGGAAAGAGATAAGACTAAATATGTAGAATCATAGTAGGAACTAGAGTTAACTTAGTTCAGTGCAGTATTAGAGGATTCCACTAAAATTTCCTCTGCTTACTAATTTAATCATAAACTGTCTGTCAAAGTCTAAAGAGAATTTCCTCTTCTGGTCTGAGTTAAACTGCTCCTAATACAGAAATTACAGGTTTCTAAAGCCATAAACCACAACTTCCTCCTGGCATTGGGCAGGATCTTGGCTGGGTCACATTTCGATTCCATCGATAGTTGCAGAGCTTAAAACAAGCTTACTCTAACTAAACTTCCAGTGCAACTACAGCAATCTACTAGAGGAGATGCACTTTAATAGTAAAAATTTTTCACACAGCACATTTAAAAAGAGAGACATCCTTCTTAGTTCAGTTTACCTTCATTTATAGGAAACTGCAAGTCTCATTCTTTTTAATCCTTTGTTCCTCCCTCTATTTGCATTGCTCAATCTGACAGAACATCTGCTCTTTACTTTAAACTTCTCTTCAAATTTGCACCTCCCTGTTGCTGTACTTCACCTCTGTTCCTTTTCCTCTACACCAAACCTAATTGTTCTGACTTTAAAAACCAGGGAGCGATGCAAACACTTTACAGGAGAACGGGAGCTTAAGTTGAAGTGACAGTTTGTGTCGCTGCTGCGCGTGAAGTCCATTTAAGAAATGTCAGACTGCTGTATATGAAGGTGGCTACCAGTGGACTGAGTGTGAACATAATGGATGACTGGCTTCAGGCAGAGTCTGAGAGCTGTCAAGCTGTCTGGCTTAAATGTTGCATTGCATGGTGGCCTTGCATTACACTCAAAAGTTAAGGGGGCTCTCACATCTGGATGCTCGGGGCTGTTTCGCACTTTGGCCGAACCAGCAACACTCTGGCGTCTGTCAGTGAGTCACGGTGGGATGAATTTCTTTCAGACATCTACTGTAAAACTTGAAGCCAACATTGGCTGTAAACAGTGGCACTGTAGTTGTAAAAAATTAGAAGCCTGCTTTCTTTTTGTCTTTCTAAGCCATCACCATGGTGACCACTTCACAGGTGTGTAGTAACT
>JBAMHW010000005.1:21535023-21548433 GCA_037177495.1 Rhadinocentrus ornatus | reverse complement strand
TTTTGACATTAATCTGTATATTTTTGAAAGTAGCTTTGGAGTACAGAGGTCCATAATTACTGCTACCATTGGAGGGATTTCCAGGTCTGTTCGGTGAAGGGGGAATTTTGTGTGTATTATGGTTTTGAGTTGTTGATATTCTAAGAATCTGAAAGATCATTTTTACTTTGTTACACTTTGTCAAACATTTTTCATTGTTCCATTTTTGAGCGCAAGGCAAAAACCTCGTTTTACATTCAGTTGTGTTTCACTGAGTTTTAAGTCAAGAGCAGGTGAAATGGTCCGTATTTATATAGCGTTTTTATCCAAAGTAAAAATACATCATATTCATGCACTGACGGCTGAAGCTGCCATGCAAAGTGCTCACCAGGAGCAATTAGGGGTTCAAGGACACTTTGACATAAAATCGACTTGGCTGAGGATCGAACCGGCAACCTCGGGTTACAAGACAACCGTGCTACCTTGCCGAGCCACGCCCCAAACATCCATGAAGTTTTAGAACTATTGGTGATGTACTGCAATGCAGTCACGTGACATCCGCGTTTTGATTCAGATCACGGAACATTGTTTCGCATCAAACGTTCCACATGAGTTTCAGTACGGACTGGAACACAGTTTCAATCTTGCCATCACTAACAAATATTAAATTACTTTTTAGTATCTTTACTTAATACTTAAAACCATCAGTGCACTGTTTAGTAAAGGTTTAGCTAAACCAATTAAATCTACCTTTTCCTTGCAGCTGGGCCTAACCTGGAAGATTTCTGGTTTTCTGCTACTACACACACACGCACGCTCACACGATAAACCAATAAACTAATTAATTTAAACTGTGAAAGTATTTAACATTAATCTTAAGAAATTTAAACATGTTTAACCATCCACAAGTCCTCACTAAAAATACACAATGAGGTAACAATGGTTCATTGTGACAATAGGATATGAGCCTGATTCAAGCTTTTCCAGTTTTACCTGAGGATGTGGAGGATGTTTCTTGGTACTCCAAAGCATGCTTATGGCTGAGGTGATGCAGCAGGTTGCTCCTTTTGCCGCCTCCAACTATACCTAGCGTGACATCATTTGCAGTAAATAATCATTTGGTTCATGTTCAACCTTCTGAAACCAAAGATCTCCAGTCAATTATGAGATTGTGTCTCATCGTGTTTAACTTCAACGTCGGCTACAGCTTCACCTTCTGATCTTTCTCAGTTCATGTTGTGGTGCAACATGTGTGCATGTTTAGTGGTGCAGCAGTGTAAAAGATCCCCCTTAAACAGTGTCGCACAGCATCTGTCCCCAACATTGTTAAGGCCATTTAAACCGGTGTTAAGACTAATTCATATCATAAGAAAAACTGGCTTTCATTTTGAACCGGTATTCCCACACTTACTACTTCCTAAGAATCCAAATCTTGCTCAAGTTTTATCTCAAGTGTAATCCCACTCAAATTTAACATAGATGATATGTGGGAAATGTATTACACTTGTGGAAACCCACAATTCTCTTGTCATGTTCTGCATGTATATGGGTAAAATCTAATATGCAACGTCTAGTTCAGCTGCTTGTCTGTCCTGGTATGAAACATATAAGTCTCATAAAAAATGTGACTAATGTATTCATGAAATAATTTACATGCCTGGAATAATTAAAATGAGCTGCAGCTTTTTTTCTGTGCGTTGCCTCCATCCGTACATCCTCCTTTGAAGTTCATAGATTTATTCTGCATGTTCTATATGAGGTGTAGCTGGAAGTGATGAGCCTTTAATAATCTTTAGAGTAAAAAGAGAAAACTCATCTTTCCCTCCACACAAAGTGCAGATCGACTGCAGATCCCTGTATCATTAGCTGATAATGTAAGTCAGTTTTTCTGCTACTCTTTTCTTCTTTACCTATTCATCACTACCTCCCACTTGTCCTCTTTCACAGTAAATATGCATCTGCTACACTTGCGCACACACATACATCATCGGGGTTACAACACCTGCTTCCCCTCTGCCTCCAACATAAATCAGCCATTTCTAACTCCTCATTTGTACATACATGCTCATACTGAAACACATGTGACTGACTCATTGCTCATAGTCAGCCTCAATCAATCTCCAGCTTCTGGTTCACACTCGGTCTTCTGCACTTAGTGACAAAGAGGACAAATGGGGTAAAAAGGGGAGGGGGTGTTATTGAAAAGAGAGAGAATGAAGAAAGCAGGAAGTATAGTGTCTACTGTAAGGTTCATTTTTCTGATGGTGTATGTGCCATATTCGTGTTACTTAAAAGGGATGGGGAGGAGAGAGACTGAGACATGGCAATATGACTAATAACAATGTTAATACTGGATAAAAATAGATAAATAAACGGTGTCAGAGGATAAACTATAGTTGAGTTTGCATCCACAAATCTTCAGTGAACTGTTAAAATATTGCTTCATAGAAAATTTAATTATGTTAGTTTCCATTTTCTACATGTCAGTGTTGAAGTAGCAAAGAATTGTTTTTTATATGTTGATTGATAAAGTAATATTGGAAATTTGAGTCAGGTGTATTAAAGCAGGGAAACACCTGCAAGATATGGGCCCAAGAGGTCCGGAGTTGGCGATCGCTGGTCTAAACTGTGTACATATTGGCTGAGCGAGAACAGTGACTTCCATCCTCTGCATTAAAACATGAATTACATACAAATACATTAAATCCAGATCTTAAAACTCTTCTTCTGACCCGTCCATTAAGTACAATCCTGAAGCCGTTGTTGCCTTGCAGCGCCCTGATGCTGAGAAATCACACTTCACAACTCTTTTTCCAGCCTGGGCATCATGTGACAGCTGCATTTTGCTTTACATGCTAGCAGCTGGATATCAACACACTGGCTGTTTTTAATGCACACCATGGTTTTTTCAGCAAAGAAACACAAGAGCACATTATTGCAGGATGGGAGGAAGAGAGAGAGAGAGCAAAAGATAAGGCAAGAGTCAACATCAGACTGAGTTTTACTGGCTGGAGGGAGCTCAGAGAAGAGACAGGATGCTAAAGTAGCTGTCGTTAGGCAGCACCAAAGGGAGAGACTCTGCCAAGGTTCAGCTATGCTGCTCTAAAAGCAAGTGTGTGGAAGTATTGTGGCTTCTATGAAAAGGAAACAGCATCAGAAACCAAAATATGTGTCCAGTGAGGTGGATGAAAAATACCCCGTAGTAGTTGCTGCCTACCAGAGGAGTCAAAACTTCATCAAACTCAGCAAAGTCCATCCCAACTTTTACTGCCAAGAATTTATGTCTGTATTAGGTCTGAAAACCAGAGCTTTAGCACTATGTTGCACACTTTGGATTCGAGTTTCAACACACCAGCTTTAAGATATTTTTTGACACAGTGATCCCCACACTCTGCAACATGACCTTAACTAAAGTCACCAAGTCAGAAGGCAGGTAAGAGTGACATGATGCTGCCACAGAATCTATCAATCCATCACTGTAACTGTGTACTTCATCACTAATAATTAGTAGAAATCTTCTCATGTGACCAATGAATCAGAGATATTACATAGATGTGACGTGAGGATGTTGGTTAGAATTATTTCTTTATTCATAACTCAGCTATCTGACATCTGTACCAATTTTCCACTAACTTGATGATCCATGCACATGCACATTTTCTTTCTGACTCTTTATCAATGCTGGAAACTAACAGCAAAATGTAACCTCCTTGTTTTCTATTTGTTTAATCACTAACGGTTATTGGGGTATTTCCTCCTGGCAAAAAAATAAATAAATAATGGAAATCAAAAAACTTTAATGGAAAACTCACCATACTGACAGAAACAACTCAACGTTATAGCCCATTATGGGTCAGTCAGTCAGTCATTATCTGTACCGCTTATTCCATTAAGGGTCATGAGGTAAGCTGGAGCCCATCCCAGCATTGTTTCAGGTGAGAGGCAGGGTACACCCCGGACAGGTCGCCAGTCCATCGCAGCCATTATGGGTAATTTCTTAATAAAACAAGTCCTGTTGTAAAAATATGCTACATTATATAAGATACAAATAAATCACACTGAGAGTTGACTGGTTCTGATGCTTCAGTGTGCATTGCTACAGCACCACCGCTCATACATCATGCAGATGTTTTTTATGCTGATGTCAAGTGCAGAAAGAAAGTGGACTGCCAACACTGCTTTTCAGTATACATAGTTTCCTTCTCTAAATAATGTTAAAATATTGTGCGGTTAAAGTGAAGTGCTGTACAACAGTTACCAGAACCCACATGACAGAGTGGAAACACACTACAACAGTTTTCATACAACATGTTGAGCGAATCTGGCAGATCTCTGCAGCCCAGCTGGATAGAAGTGCTCGAGGTTTGTTGAAAGAAGAGACTGAGACATACTGTATGTGCACATTGCTGCATCATCTTATAACTGAAGTGAGAAAAACTCCTCATGCAACTCCAAAAAAACATGCAAAGAGCGGTAATTGATAGATGTGTGAAGTTGCTCCCAGGAGCTAAGTGGATCTCAGGTGTATATTAGGTCTCAGAGTCCACTTCACACATTTTTATTTGAGTTTTCTGAGCTTCTGAAGAACCATGAGAAACCAGGACCCTAAAAAAAATCTCCACAAACATCATTAACGCAGTTTTTCAAGCTGAGATATTTCCATATGTTGGAGAACCACCACTTAAATGGTGAGGTTTCAAAAATCCTGATAGTTCATGAATATTAGATAACGATTCTGCTACAGAATTGGGCTAAAAGATGACAATGAGATGCTGAAAAACATTACTGAGAAAAAGAATGCAAGGAAAAGATTGAAGAGAAAAAGATGCAGAACTATAAAAAAAAAAGTAGAGCGAATGAGACGTAGGAAGATGCTTTGATGGATGACAGAGGGAAGAAAATGTGTCTCGATTCAGACTGGGATTCACGAGCATGACAGCAACAACTGGAAGATTAGATCCACTTTTAGGGAAGCAGGATGCAGCCAAGACAACAGGAGCAGGCAAAAATCAGGTTTCAGATATAAGGACTAAGAGACAGATGTGGAAGAATCTGAGCAGGAACTCTTAAACACTCAAGCTGGTTACAAATAAAAGGCATGAGTGATGGAGTGGTGGTATATGAAGAGGGAGATGCAGGAGAGAAGAATAAACCTTCTTTAACTACTGTTAAAGTAAATTAGCAGAAGTTTGAAAGAAATTAACTGTCCATCCATCCATTCATTTTCTGCCGCTTATCCAGAGTCAGTTTGCAGGGGCAGCTACCTAAGCAGGGAAACCCAGACTTCCCTCTCCCCAGCCACATTCACCAGCTCATCCGGAGGGATCCCGAGGCGTTACCAGGCCAGCTCAGAGATGTAGTCCATCCAGCGTGTTCTGGGTCTTCCCCAGGGCCTCTTTCCGGTAGGACGTGCCCGGAACACCTTACCCGGATCACCAAGCTTCTCATCCTATCTCTAAGGGAGAGCCTGGCCACCCTGCGGAGAAAGCTCATTTCGGCCGCTTGTATTCGCGATCTCGTTCGCGATCAGGGGGGCCATTCCTCCCAATCACACCCCTACAGGTCTCGCTGTCATTGCCCACGTGAGCATTGAAGTCTCCCTGCAGAATGATGGAGTCCCTGGAAGGAGTGTCCTCAAACACCCCCTCCAAGGACTCCAAAAAGGGTGGGTACTCTGAACTGCTGCTTGGTGCATAAGCACAAACAACAGTCAGGACCCTTCCCCCCACCTGAAGGCGAAGGGAGGCTACCCTTTCGTCCACCGGGGTAAACCCCAACATACAGGCACCAAGCTGGAGGGCAATAAGCATGCCCACACCTGCTCGGTGCCTCCCAGTGGGAGCAACTCCAGAATGGAAGAGGGTTTCAGCCCCTCTCAAGGACAGTGGTTCCAGAGCCCAAGCCATGCGTCGAGGTGGGTCCAACTATATCTATCCGGAACCGCTTAACCTCGCGCACCAGCTCAGGCTCCTTCCTCGCCAGAGAGGTGACATTCCACGTCCCTAGAGCTAGCTTTAGCAGCCGACGGATCAGACCGCCAGGGTCCCCGCGTCTGGCAGCTGCCCAGCTCACACTGCACCCGACCCCTATGGCCCCTCCAGCAGGTGGTGAACCCACAGGAGGGGAGGCCCATGTCATCCTTTCGGGCGGACCCATGGGCCACCAAGCGCTCGCCTCCGTGCCCCACCTCCAGGCCTGGCTCCAGAGGGGGGCCCCAGTGACCTGAGTCCGGGCAAGGGAAATCCTGGTCCTTGCTTTGTCATCATCATAGGAGTGATTTGAGCCGCACTTCGTCTGGTTCCTCCCCTAGACACCTGTTTGCCAGGGGAAATAAACTGTTTATTGATAAACTGATGATAAATGGATCAGAGTGCGGCTTTAGAAAACCTTGAGTACCCTCTCATTTGGGCTAAAACATGCTGAATTTAACATTTATATGTCAACAAGACAAGAGCTTGTATTCACATGATGCCACATAAGCCCTAATAAGTTATGCATAACATGAAGTAGAGGTCTACATGGCTCATTGTTTACCAGAGTGTGTGGTAAACATGTCCTTGATTGCTGGAAAATTCCTTGTGTTAGCACTGTTTGTATTTTTTTCCAATCATTCAAATCATGACTTTAATCAAAATTACTTCAGGGTTCCTGGTAAAGTCCAGAAAAAGGAGAAAGTAATAGATTTCATTGAAGTTGCTGAAGCCAAAGAATGTTAGAGTTTTTCATTAAGTTTGTTTTGTTAAAGGTTTTTAAGTCATTGCACTTTAGTTGGTTAGAGTCCTTCTCGGTTAGTTTCTGCTATGTTGTTCATGGGATGACAAAAGCTTCACCTGCTTTCTTCGTTTACTTGCTAATAGCTGTTGCTTAGCAAGTAACCAACAATACATGGGTTGAACTCCAACTATGATAAAAACTTTACATAACCTGAAAGAATTTGTACATTTTGGCTTTCGTGGATAACATGTAAAGCTGTATGACATCACATATCTCAAGCTTGTTTGAAGATATCTAGTGCTGAAACTCACATCCGAACTGTGAAAACACTCCAAAAACTACCTGCATCTTCCTTTGTTTACAGGAAGTACACGAGTCTGTAAAAGTCATGTGACTGAAAACAAGTATGTAACACTGCTGGCTGATCAATTAAAGGGTTTGTACTTGTAACTTTGTCTCTATGGTCTTTCTGCATGGACCAACTGAGAGACTTCAAAAAATTAAATTAAATGGAACTAAACTTGGCTTGTTTTAATTAGGAGGGGACATTTTAAAAGGATTAGTGGTAAGAGCATCTTTTTTAGACACCGTATTTAAACAAGTAGGCCACTTAAAATCTGTCAAAGCTAATAGAGCTTCTCTTTGGCATCGGTTGCCTCTGCATGGAATACAAATGCTGATTGAAGTGATTTTAGTGGCAAATTATATATTAATAATAAATTTCATGTCTCATTATGTGACATAAAAAACAAAAGAATCCTGATGTCCGAGTCTCTCCCCCCTTTCCTCTCGTATGCCAGCTCCTGTAATCTCTTCAGCCTCCCCCGTCTGCACTGAAATATTTATCCAAGTCCATTAAACCCTGGAGGCCATAGCCGTCTGAAATTCAGAGAACACAGTAAAGTTTACACGCCTGCGAAAGCTGCATGACGAATAATTCCAAGCTGAAGCTCCCTCCAGGGTGAGCCAGCACATAGCAGTGTGAGTCAGTGGATCTGGCTCGCCGCCTATTGATCAGAACTGGTGGATTGAGGTCAGATCAATCCATTTAGGGTCAGCGTGTGAATGCCTGAGAGCAGCAGCCCTCTTCCCAGTGGACCTCTGCAGCAACACAGGACAACAAAGCGCAGCTGGACATAGCTTATGGGTCAATAGCTTCAGTCGATGCTGGCTTAAAGATGATCACAGCTAATGTTATGCTGTCATCTGAATAGACTGTGGCAATATGATTTATTACGATCTGCAGGGACTTGAAGCAGCAACACTGAGGATTGTGGAGGAAAAGCAGGCAGAAAGAGTAAAAGGCAACGGTGAAAAGATGTGATCAGTAAAGTCATAATCAATGTCAAGAGAGCAGCAACGCTGGATTAACCTGCTGGGTGGTAAACGTATTTCTTTTTAAAAAGAGAAGGCAGCAATACCATGTCGTTTCCACTTGACACTTCTGCCACTGTGTTTTTTCTCTCATCAGTTTCTGTTTCATGTCTCTGCGTATGCAGTCACAATCTGCACACCGGATTCTCTGCTCTGTGGGTCATGCACCCTGACACATACTTACTGTAGACTGCTGGTACTGATAAGCTGAGAAGAAGACAGAAAGAGCGCAGCATCTGGTGTGTCATACCATAAAGAAAATCCATCTCCACCACGATGGTGCCGGCTGTTTCACATGCTGCATGTCTGACTCACACTGCCTCTCGGATCTAATTTTACCAAGAAAATTCCTACACAGGCCCACCTCTGTAGCGGTTCTGGTGGAGCCTTCGCCTCAGGTGCAGAGGCTGATTCCTTCCCTTCTTGCTGCATCTATGTAGGTGAGGGTAAATGAAAGTGTTTAAATGAAAATGGGAAAGGCATCATCACAAACCATGAAACTTGAGCAGAATTTGAGTAAAATCCCGTACTCCATCATTTCCTGTGACTCTTGATAGTCAAAACTAATTTGCAATTGGTTGCTTCCAGCCTCTGAAAGCTCCCATGCCAGCTGTCATCTTACAAGATTCAAATGAAGCTTAAATATTGCTTTCATATGATGGTGTGGGTAGAAGGGAATCCATAGTCAATAACCCTCCAGCTAGTATTAGCACTAGCTTCTATGGCCTAACCTTGCCTCTGACTGCCCTCCTTACACAGCTGCACCATCCTCTTCCATCTGCTTATCTGCCTCAGCACAGGTCTGAGATCAATGTTTGGGCAAAGGATAAAGAAAAGACTTCAGGGATATCAAGAAAATTGAAGCATAGCGTAGTTTTTCGCTGTGGAACACATGTTTTTATGTGTCAAAGCTGTGGGTTGACAACACAAGAGTTACTTTTTGTGGATTTCATTTTGTTTTGGCGGGAAAAAAACCTCCATATTATACGTCTAAAAGCTCAACCATGCCCGACAGTCACACCAGCGTGGGCGTTACATACAGAGACACCAGTTTGACTTTCTTTACTGAGTCTTTTCACACAAATACTTTCTCAAGAAGAGGATGGATGCTATCCCCAAGACTGAGAGCAAAGTGCACCATTAAAGAACGTCTGTAAACCCTTTTGAAGTATTAATGATTCATCACACAGACGGGAGCCGGTTCAGGAACAGTGTCAGCAGCTCTGAAATGGCCCTGAAATGTGCAAAGTAACATACACGAAAAGAGACTTCAGAGTAGCAGGGGACATTTTGAAAGCCTGGTTTGGAGAAACTGTGACAGCTTGTGCAGAATCAGACACTCATACCTGACACACACAAGCAGTTTTTCCCACAACAACTTAATTAAAAGTTCATCTCAAACACAGTGAGCAGCTTTCAATGTCAAACTATTTTAGTCACTTTTCGTAGCACCCATCAAGGCATCACAGCGATACATCCGACCACAGCAATGACACGTGCAGCAGTAATGATGAGTGGAAGAGGCGTTACTCTGGATTTCCACACGAACATATATTTCACACATTTTCTGCAGTTCTTTGATTTTACTACTTCTGTATCTTGTCAATGAGGTAAAATAAGGGGTTTAAATGAGATATTTTGTAAATTCTGTGATTTTATTGGTCTCAGTTCATGTCATGTGGACACAAACACAAACATCCCCAAGTGTTTTATACAGCCACTGATTTAAAAAGTTTTAGAAAAACAGAAAGGAAAAGACGACAGCTCTTTCAATGTCAGTCACAGCAGAGGAAAAGAATCAACTATCGTCTTTGAAATTAGAAAAATTGCTCCTTATCTTAGGAATTTCATTTCACCACGATGTCTCCTCATCTGAATATCTTCGCTTTGTCTTTGAAGCTCTTTTAGCTGCTAGTCCCCAAATGATGACAGTAAAACTGCAGTATCATTCAGTCTATTGTGCTTTTCCCATTTTTCTCTCTGAAACCTTTTCACTTGTGTCTGGGTTTTCTCATTTCTCTTTTCAAACTTTGTTCTTATTGTTTTTACTTTTTTGGCTTCTTTTCTTTCCAATCTCAGAAGGCAACTAAAGGTGTTAAAGAAATACTGTCATTTTTGTTTTTGCCTCAGTCCAAAAAGTTGTTGCATTTTACACTTTATCTGCTGCTTCAGGTAGATTTAAATAAGCAAAAGTAAGATTTTACTGGAGGTTGTACTGGAGACACTAAAGTCTATAATCTTTAGTTCTCAAGGCCCATTGGATAGTTGGACATGCCAAAACACCTCTATTTTAACTTGACAGCTGTTCAGTAAATCTTTCTCCATCATAAGCGCACTAATCTGTCTGCCATGGGTTTGAAAATGCAAAGAAGCTATCCATCCATTAATCTATTATTCAATATTTATCCAGTAGAAGGAACTGGGAGATGAGGTGAAGTTTACCAGTATAGGCTACTAGTACATCACCGCCCTAACACATAAAGTCAGTGCAGGGTTCTTGCTAATTTAAATCCCTGATAGCAAATTAACATGCATGTAAACTTTGGGAGGAAACCACAAACAAACTGGTCTCACTTAAGTCCAATCCTGTCACCAGTGACAGAGAGTGACAGGCACAATTCAAATGGCCTAAACTCCTTAATCAGCAGGATTCCCACAGCTGCTCAGCAAATCTGAGTCTGTTACTTCCACAGCACTTCCAGAGGAGATGCTAACCAATCATATATCTAAAGCTATGAGTCCATTAGTTGTTGTCATGTTTCTTAAAGAGCTGAGCTGGTGCTGCTAAAGCGGCTTCAGAGTGTTTACCTATAAGAACACTCTCCGACATTAGACAAAGTTTTTTTGGCAGGGATCAGACTTAGCTAAGCCGTTAATGGGCCAAGAATACACAGGAGTCCACTGAAATGATTTAAGTTGTTCTAATACCTTGGATGTATGAGGCTATTGGACCACAAACATATTTCTGTTCTTGTTAACGGAATGAAGTCAATGTAACATTAGTTAGTCTTCTGCGGTGAAGCTGAATCACCACCATCTATCTCCAGAGCTGTAGATAAAAGATTAAAATCACAGTTTAACTAATGTCTAACGCAGATTTGGACCATTTTTTTATACTTTGTCACTTGTTATAAGCTGTAAAGGAAAATTGTTATTAAAACAAATATGTGTTAATTTAGATTTTGTCCGTTACTAGTACCTTTTTATTTACAGTCCATTTCATAAATGGCAGAGACAAGACTTTTCTGGTTACATGTCATGTTGCTGTTAAAGTTCATTTTAGCAGCTGATTTTTAAATTATTGCAGTGATGCATGGAAGCAATTGAAGTTTTTGCATATTAAAGAACTCTAAAGTTTTATTCCACAAGTTTAGTTACCGTCAACTCCTTAAATTTGTCTTTCATGTCATGTCTCCACCTCTGTGCAATCATATTGCACCAAATAACAAAAGCATTACAGTTTGGGCTACATTTCTGTAATTTGTCTTTGATTATGTCCAGTTTTTCATACCATCTGCAACCACTTGCAGAGGGCATCGAAAGTTGCAGAGCAGACATTGCCTCAGTGGCTATCATGGTAGCTGGGGAAATGTGTTCAAGGCAAGCATAGTCGTGGTTGGTAAATACTGCTGTAACTCAAGCCTATGCTGACAATCACCTGGTTTCCATCAACTAACAAGCAAGTCTGGAGTGAAATAGCTCCAAAAAAAGAACCATGAAATAGACAACTTTAGGCTACGATCCTGGTGGTTGCAATCCAGTAAAAAAGTAACTGTCCTGAGCCAAAAAAAACCCTTTATGAGGAAATAAACATCTATATCAGATTTTCAAAGAAAAGGGCAGTTTGGACAGCTTTTATTCATGGATTAATTAAATCTGTGGGAATGTCTGGGATATCATATCTTTGAAGATGATCAGTCAGATGATCAGAGTTTATTCTTGTACAGCTCAGAGCACAAACTGTTGGTGAGTCACATCATTTAAGTCTTCGATGTGATTTTCAAAGTTATTTCCATTCCCTTTCTAACGTGGATCGAGCCTTCAAACCAGAGAAACCACCTCAAGCAAGTTTCTACGCTTATTTATGCATTAGAGGACCTTTTTCCAAGTTTTTAATCTTTTTATTTACTGTTTCCTATTCACTTATTCTAAATGCAAATAAAAAAGAGCTATGGAAACCCAACCATTTGCATTTTCACCGTATTTTCATACTACAATATACATACAGCATTTCAGGATAAATGCAAGTGTTTTTGTTCCTTTCGCAGATGTTTAGCTAAACTAGCAGGAGAGTAGTTGTGTGAAAGGAGCAGAGGAAGAGAAGGAAGCAGCCCTGCCTTCATCTCCATCATGACTAGCAAAGATCCAGTAGACAACATAAAAGATCCTTCAGGAAGAAGTCTTTGCTGTTAAAAATGGCTTTTAGCATATTCCTGAACCTTCATTTGGTCCATGCACTAAGCACTCAACAGGAAAATGGACCGATGCGAACACTTTGCCCAGATGACAGCTCTCTGGAGAGATTGTTAAAAGAGGACAGCAGAGGGAGAGTATGCTGAGCCTCTAGTCTCTAAGTTTATTTACAAATCTATTGGTGCTGAGAAGTGTCAAGGGTCCTTGGGAGCCTTCTCTTACAGAGGGCCTCGAGTGGATCTTTGATGAAGCTCTTAATGAAATGAGAGAGAAAGAAAGAGAAAGAGAGGATGACATTGTCTCTGTCTGAAGACTCACCTCTCACTCTAATTGCCTCAAGTCCTATTGATTACCTGAGGCCCCCTCACACCTTTTCCACGCGATCCCTTCTCACCGCATGTAATCCCTGCACATCACAGTTCACAGACTCACTTGTCTGATGTTTTCTTATGCGATTAGCACTATTGATCAAAGTGTGTGTGCTAGCTGGTGTGTCGGGGCACCTTACCACCACCAACACTCATAATTCTGATACTGAAAAGAAGTATATAAAGACACAGTTGCAAATTAGAGTGATCTGAAAATACACCAACACACAGCCACTTCATCTATCACAACATCAGCGCACACACACATGTCTACATACACCGAACCTACAAATCCTTCCCCTCCTGCTGGGCCAGAGGCCGTGTTTAGGCAGAAGCTTGATCCCCTGCACATATTACCAAACATCCTACTGTCACAACACACACTCTTACCGCCAATCACTCGCGCTTCCTCGTCTCTCTGCACTTCCCTAAGGGGATTCAGGATGACTCCATTCCCATGCAATTAAATGCTCTCTGTCTGGTTCGTGTGTGTGTGTGTGTGTGTGTGTTTGTCTTGCTATCAAGGTGAGGACCATCATGGGTTTTTAACCTTTTGAGTGAG
>JBAMHW010000005.1:21511978-21525130 GCA_037177495.1 Rhadinocentrus ornatus | reverse complement strand
ATCCACCTAGCCATGCAACCCAATCACTTTCCAGCTTGTAAAGGAAATTACTTCAGCCTATTTTGTTTCTGTCCTTCATTTCATTCAGGCGAAAATAGAAGCAGATGTCCATACCATACTTGATGATCAATACAACAAGGTACCCTGAAATACAAAGGTGTGTAAAATACAAAGGGTATCTTGTTGTACAACTTTGCTGTACAACAAGATACCCAAAAGATTGACAAGCAAAAGTTTACTTTCTTTTCCATTTTCCATCTCTAAATTCTTCAACAACTGAAGAGCAGACTTTAGATGTTTAGTCTTGCTTCTGCTGCTGGCACCGTTTTATCAAAGTGCTTTTTGCGGTGCTAGAAGTCCTTGAAAGCACATCCATGTTTAATTCTGCAAAGAAGAGTTGCAAGATAATGCATTTTTTCTTCACTATAAAGAGTGAGACTCTTGCAGAGTAAGAATTGATCAGAACTGACAGTCAGGCATGCTGCAACATGAAGGATGCTTTCTGTAACTGAATGCTGCAATCACCCTACTGTATGATGAGTAGTTTAGGTAATTTGCATTAGAACCACAATATATAGAATAAGAAGTTGGTAAGATGTGGCTTACTTTGCTGTTCAGCTTAGTCACTGATGCCTAAGTAGCAATTGGCAAATTGCATCTGAAAGTGCCTCCTACACTGTAAGTAGTCTGAGCAGGCAGTGCGCCAGGACACAGTGATTCATGTTTGGTGAGGGCACTTCACAGTGGCGGATAGTCTCTTGAACAGCACAAAACCACTGGAGCATAGTTATCAGGAGCAGAGAGCCTCTGCCATTTGAAAAGCTGCTTATAGTAGTCCCCTGACAGTCCTTTTAGCGTCTATTTTTTCCTGTTTTACAGAGAATATGACAATAATACATCAAATATATCACAGCCAGAATACATGCAATCAGATAGCTTTTGTAAAAGGTCAGTGCTGTATTTTACCACTGACCTCTCCAAGGCAATATGGTGAGTCACTGATCTAGTCTTGTCAGCTGTGATGGTTATTTGTTTGCTTCCTTTTGACAAGAACCACTGAATTAAAGAATGATAGAAAGGGATGTAGAGGTTATCATGGCCTCCAGGTCTCCCTCAATGGACTACGCTTTGCTTGTTTCTATTTACAAAGGCAGGACAAGCACCTGGCAAAAGGTGCCCTGTCTCCCAAACGTCCTCACTGTTCTTACCATCAGTCTCAGAAATAACCCCTTTTAAGTACATGGGTGTATCTTTTAGCCTCCTTTATTAACCTTTGTTTTCTCAGGATAGAAATTTAGCATACCAATAATTAGCAAATGCACCCACATTACAAAACCCATAAAACCCAATACAGACTTCAAACCCACCATCCCAACAACAACACAGCGTGGCACACTTTAGCAAGCTTTGCTAAACATTGAGAATATTTGCATATTCATGTCAGTAAGAGAAATGGGTTATGGAAAGAGATCAGAGAGGCATTACATGCAGTGTAATAATCTAGTAATCTGAAAATCAACGTTTTCACAGATTCATGGCTTTCCTTGGAACGTGACTTTCTTTGCTACAGCATATCGTGTAAGGTGTGAAGAGGAGGGAAACATTGAAGGGGACTGTGGAGAGAGAAATGGTGACTGACAGCTCTTGGTGTTTTCTGTCAGAAACCCTTTGTATCACGTCAAAATACTCACATTCATTTGAGTCCAGTCTGATAATCATCAGCTCCCTTTCTGATTGGATCTTTCATATGTTGGATTTCACTTGTGTATTTCAAGGTAAGTTATATCTGTCAAAGGTTTACTCTTCACTTCTTTTCTTAGATGCCTGAATATGTTTCATTTTACCCATGTTAGCAGCATATTTCTTAGAGTTAAAACACTCCTCAACATTTCTGTCTGTTTTTACTTTAGTTCGGGTTAAAAGCCCTTAACAACTACTCTGTGGATTCATTTGAAAGCACAGCCTGCATGGCTCCTTCACAATCAAACTTGAGTTCCAAGTGGCTTGTTGTATTGGTTATATAATGTAAAATAAAGATGCAAGCTGTGGTCAGTACTTTGCAAACCTTAATTTTTCAAGAACTTTTTAATTTTTTTATTTAATGTAAAGTCTTTGTAATTTTAAAGCTTTTAACCCTCTGGAAAGTCCTCTCTCTCAGAACGTATTATGAAACATCCTCAACCTTTTACCCACTTCGTCTCTTGAACATCCACACAGCATCCTAAGTGACCCCATATCCCAGCTAAATTGGAAAAGGAGCATTAAGGTTGTCTAGGGGGACATCTTCATCACTGTGCTTAGGGATATGCACGCACGAACATGACACGTAACATATATGTTTTTTGAGCCGTTGGATCTTTCTGGTTTGAATTTGAAATATCAATTTTAGATGTGAGCTCTTCATGAGAAGATAATGAAATAATGTCTCTGACTGAACTGAGTCCATATGGAAATCAAACTGTTCACAGCCTGAGAGCCTTTTCCTCTATCTCTGGATTATTTTTAATTGCTCAACCCCACAAAAACAAGTGTTATTCTGATCTTATTGATTAAATAAAGGAGAAATCCTAGCATGTAAAAGATCTTCCAACAAATGCTCTAGTTTTGCTCTTGCTTTCTTTAGCTTATGTAAACCAGGTGAGTTAGGTAACTTACTGATGGCTTTTGTACTTTCATATTCATATTTTGCCTTAATTAACAACAGTATTGAGGTTCTCTTCGCTGAAGTTACCGTTGATTCTGATGTATTCCTACCACAACTCTCAGGGCAAGGCCGGGAACATGGTGATGATCTGATTAGAAATCAACCCTCATGTTATTCGGTTCATGGGCTTAGACAGGTTGGTTACAAATATTTAGGCTGCATGCGCTTAACTGGAGAGGAACCAAAAGAAATTCTAAAATTTATATTACACAGGCCTCATATATAAAAGCTTAAGGAAACAGAATTTGCTTTAACTTATTACTATACAGGGTCTCTTTTTTAAAGTACAAGATTAAAGTATAATGAAAAGGGTCCATGTCTTGCTTTTGTTTTGTAGATTTTTTGGCTCTGGAGGCCTTCATTTAGCAGTGGGGTATAAACAGGTAAGTTCTCTTACATCAGGATCATTTACTGTTAAACTCATGTATTTTTTTACTTTCAGACAGTGATTATATAAATGTGCATATCTGTCTTCACCTCTGCATTGGACTTTTTCTCATACATATACAGCAGTTGCTGGTTTCCAGTGTACATGCAGAAAGACAACCTTATTCCATAAAAGATTATTTCTGTTTTACCTTGATATGCTAAACTTTTAACCTTTGTATGCGAGATGCAGGTGCGCAGGAGCGTTCCAACCACAAGTCTAGTGTCTTGCCAACATAACTTCTCTTTGTCTCGTTTGCATCTTGACTTTTATATGAACTGTGTTTAAAGTGCGTAGATGGAATTGAACTTTTGTGCAGCAACAGTTTTATACATCTTTTGGTTACAGTAGTATATTTATGACTGAGAAGTCAGGAAGGCATATTCCTCACTGAGTGCCTGAGATCTCTGCTGAATGTAACCACTCTTGCACAACTAAAAGACATAATGGTAACTGTTGACTGGGAAAATTTTGGCTATCCTGGTTACGACAAACCTCCCAGCACAGGGCAGACAAAGTAGGGAATGGCATACAGCAAAGCTGATAGAGACTTGAACTATTTAGGACTGTAATGAGAATTTGTGACTTTTCTGTGCTCCATTAATGACTCTGTTCACTGTGCTTTTGGCAAGGTCACCAGGTTTATCTCTACTTTGACGATACTGTTGAGGATATAATTCCTCGGTCAGAGCTGATCTTACATTCTGAGATTTACATCGAGTCAAAAAGTTTTATTTTCCTTGCCTTACAAATGATGCTCTGCAGAGGAATATAGGGCTCTCTGCAGCTTGAAATACCTAAACTTGCAATGCAACTATGCTCTTTTATGTCTCACCACAACCCACCACTCTCTTTTCTCTACCGCTTAAGCTACAATGTACACCTACCTTTATATTTTTTTAACTGTTACTAAGCAGTTTTAGTGCTGAAATCTAAACCTACATGTTTTAATGCTTACCTTACCAGTTATGTTGCCTAAACCTAACCAAACACTGTGACACAAAACTCAGAGGATAGTGTTTAAACATACTAAATGAAAAAGGAACAGTCTTTCACAGGAGTCAAATGTAGATTTAAAGGATGCAAGTCAACCTGCCCATGGTTGAACAAGATAAAACATATGTATATTTGAACTGGTTTAATATTCTAACCATTGTTGCGAACTTAACTTTGCATTATTGTTGTATTGTTGAAGCATTATGTATACATTTCTCTATTTATTTTGCGGTTGTCCTTTTAGAGAGTTATCTTAGAAATTATTTTAAAAACCAACAAAAAAAACTTAAAATTAATGCAAAGGCCATTTTATATAAAGCCTTTTTTCCTCACATTTCAAATATTGTGGCCATCCGCAAGCCTTGCTAAGCACTTATCAATAACAGGTTGTGCCACCTTTTAGAGTTTTTGCTTCTTTTAAAAAACTCTACAGCCCTTAAAATCCCAATAAACTTGAACAAACTTGGACTACATACAGAGGCTGATGGTCCTGAGGCCCCTTTGCTGCATGTCATTCCCTTCTGCCTGCTGTTGCCTTTTATCTTTGAAAAAAGCCTAGAGGAGAGTCTACAAAAAATTTAAAATAGACTTGATAGACTCATATTTCTTGCACACAGCACAATACATTAGTGAGAAATGGCATCTTTAAGCAAAGCATCTAAATTAAATTAACACATTTCATGTACCCTGATGACTGTTGATGCTCACGAGATGAAAACATGGTTAACTGGGGTGTCCTTAAACATTTGCATGATTGCAATGTAATTGTAAGCATGCAAGTTTGCTATTATCACAACTTAACTTTAAATATAATCACGGCTTTCTGCATATTTTGCAATTCTGTTGCCTATGTTGACATGCATCTATTATTTCTGAATGTTGTTGTCCTCTTCATCAAATGTTATTCTAAGATTTGTTTAGTACTGTTGTGGATTTTATCCAACACTCCATACATGGCAGTGAGTGGTATAGAATAACAATATTATAGTTTAAAATTGCAAAGATCAACGTTGTAGGGCTCAAATTATATTAATGTTAAAAAATTGACAAGCTATGGGCAGTTTATGCATCAATAGACTTTTTTTTGCTACATATTGCTTGTGCTATTATAAAAACAGTAGCTTGTGCTAACTGTCACCACAGGATAGTTTCTGCTGTTGATGGTAAAATTGTCTGCAAACCACTTTGCACACTTTTGGTGGAATGATGAATAATTATCGTAAATGACACTTAAAAAGCATCCATGGGTTCCCCAAAAACTAAATGCTGTTTTCTAACAACTGTGAGACAGTTAAGTCTTTACTCATTGATTAAAAGATGGATGGTTTTATTGACACAGCGCAGATTAATTAAAGTAAATTATTTTATGCATTTAGCACCTGATAATCCTCCAAGAGCTTTAACTTCAAAGACATACAAGTAACTCCCCTTTGGTGAGAGTCGAGTCTCGCTGCGAGCGCTCCCTCTGACTGCCTTGGGGTATCTCACAGTTGTGGGGATAAAGGCCAACACTGCTGCCTGGCTGGCAACGATCAAGGGCAAATGTGAAGACAAGAGTTGAAAGAATTTGAAACAAGTGCCTTTGATGTCCTCAAGGATGGTGGTGCTGCATGTATAACTTATGACCACTAGACCTTTTACTGATTGGTTGGATGTAAGTCATCCATGGTGGAAAGAATGTATTTGGGATACCTTGCCAAGCTTTCTTTTAAAGTCTGCATTCAGGAAACAATACTGGAGTTTTTCTTTATGGTCACATTAAGTATAGTAGCAGATGTTGCAAAAAGAACTAGTTTGGTTCATCATTTTCAATCCCAAGCCTTCTGACCTCCAAAGGTAAAGCCTGAGAAGATCAGCAGATGCCCATGAAGATCTGGGGGGCACGACTGAGGCTCCATGGAGGCAGGTCCAATCCCAAGTGAGGCAGCCAAAAACAAACCAACTTATATCAGTAACTGGCTCTGACAGGAGCCTGAGACCAATAAGCCACTATTGATTGCTGTTAGTGGGACTGTCAATAAGTCTGGAATTTAGGATGCAGCCTATGTTAAACACACCGATGGTCAAGCCTTTCAAATGTGAAGATCTTAGCATTAACCCACCATTGTGATTTGCAACCATTATTCATGTTGCTGTGAGAGATTAAATTAAATGATTGGACACTAATTGGGATTAAGTATAGCAAAAATTAATAAACCTGAAAAAAATTAGCTTTAGTTTTTTTGTCAGATTTGGTTCCAACTTGCATTCACAGTATGTAGCAATCCAGACTATTGCAAAAGATGCTGTTGAAAAAAAGCCTGTTTGCCTGATGGTTTGTCTAAATACAGCTGCAACACATAACCATGGATTTCTTGTGTTTATGAAAGGATTTACTTATTTTCTCCTTTCTTTTTACTTGTTGCTAAGTTGGGCTATTTAGCTAGACCAAACAGTGAAACAATAGCTGGATATAAGCAAAAACAATAAAATAAAAAAAAGTCTTCCACCTCAAAGAGCACACTTAGTAATGTAAAACATGCTCTGCTCCATAATAATAACCAAAACTCTAGCAAAAATTATTTACCATTAACAGGTTAGTCATATTGGTTAGCTAAAGTGGATTATGGACACATTCAATTACAAGCATATCTCTTAAAAGTTACATCCCTAAACAGCTCATAAGATTTCCCTTTTAAGTATGAATGTTTTAATTTAAAAGTTGTGCTACTTCAGGCTGGATTTAAAAGTTAATGGCTGGATTTTTGAAAGACTTGTACACAATATTTTTCACCAATAACAACATCCGATCTGTGTTTGTTTAGTTTGGAGAACAAGACATACTTTAGGTACATAAAAGTTCCTGATAAATACTAAAACTGGATAGTTTAAATAAGAGAAATCTGTATTGATGTCTCCATGACTTCCCAACTATATTAACAATGTTTGTATGTAAACCAGAAGAAAAAATAATGGCCAGATTAGATTTATATAAATTCAAAACACATTTACTAGAACAACCTATATGCAGTCTAATTGTGCTTTCTTATTACTTATATATTTTCTACTTTTCATGAAAAGTAATAGATCTGTACCTTTTAAAGGTCTGTTGTGAAGGATGCAGTGACATCTTGTGGCACAAACTGTGAACTGCAATGGGAGTATTTGATATTTTATTTGTCTTTTTTTGGCCTCTGTAGTAATGCAGCATGGGTGAGAAGAATGACCAACAAATGATGGAGAACGTTTGTAGGTAATAAAAACACAGTGATCCTCATCTTTCCACAATTGCTACGCTTCTGAACTCCACAGAATATAACATTTATGCAAACATAAAGACCTGATTTGGAGAGCTGAAATGAAAGGTTTAAATAAGCAAGAATATAAAACAAGTTGTCTTTATTCAAGCTCTTAGGATTACCATGACCTGGAAGACGAAGCATCTACACCAACAACAAGCTCTAAATGTTACACTGGCTCTACAGCAGCTGTAGCTGACACAAGCAGAACACAAACACTCCAACTCTTTCACACTCTGAATGCACTTCAGCCTGAATCCTTCCTTGGACAGCAAAGAAAATGGGCAGAGTAAGACAGCCGGTGCTTTCAGTAAGTGGACTGCTAACCAGGGCAAGTGGTTTCCCAAGGGGCCGAGTGAGCACACTGCAGAGCCCTCACATCTCCTAATCATGTGTCACCCTCTCATCCCACACACAGACTGCACACAGTACATGTCTTCTGGTCTGGAGTGTGCTAAAAAAATTATCAAGGCTGACTGATTAAATATCTATCAATTGGAACAGCACTGAATTGTTCTAAGTAAGGTGATTTAAATGGGTTTGTTTCAATTTTACATTAACCATCATTTCAAATCTTTCAGTCGGTAACTGGATATTACAAAAGCACACCCCTATGAGGCTATAAAAGCTAGCATGCATCACTGTAAAGGACATCCAGCTTTTAACAATTAAAAGGCAACAAAGATGTCTCCTAAATGTCTTGAATAAGTTTACAGGCCTGTAAAGCAATCTCAACTTTACGGCAACCCCCTGCCCTTAGTTAGGAAAAGATTGTGCAGTTTTGTGTGCAATCCTCTAATCCTGACTATTAATATCTCCACATGCCGGAGAAGGAGACACCATTAAAACAGTGCTGGAAGGATTCAACCCAAAGCTAGCAGGGGTGCTAGAGGTGCCAGATCTTTTTAGCTAAAATAAGCCATTTCATAACTGAGTGGAAAATAGTGGAGGAGACGGTCATTGTAAAGGATTAAGACTGGTAAGGCATCTACATGTCAAGGGACTTTTGAGTAGGAAGCAAAAGCAAAGTCCTATATCATTTATCGCAACATAAAAGGCTTTTATTATGTAACAGTTTCCTTACAGTATTTTCCTCATGTGGTAGTGCAATCGATTTACTTTTTAAACAATGTCTATAGAAGATATGAGACCATCTCTCTGGCAGTTATTTGGATCTTATTAAAATATGGGTAGGATTAGGCAGCAGAAAGATGTGACAGCTTGTTAGGTGGCTAACATGCTTGGCAAAGGTTAGTGTGAAATAATGAACATGAATAATAAAGCTCAATCCCAGCACACATAGTGGTGATTTAAACTGACAGCATATCTTTGTAAAAGTAGATCCCTCTCTGTTTAAGCAGACTGTACAACCCTGGAATGCATTCAGATGTGTAGCTATAATATTTATTTGTGAAGCAAATTTATAAAAATCTCACAGATGATAGAACTGACAGATTTGTCATCTGCACACTACCTCAAACTGGAAACCAATTGGAAATGATTTGAGCTTTGTGATGTTGTGCATTATCCTGCTGGAAGTAGGTCATAAAGAGATGAACATAGCCAGCAACAATAATAGGTTATGGTGGTGAAACCATGCCATGTTGGTACTAAGGAGCCCAAAGTGTACCAAGAAAATATCCACCATGCCTTTATATTACATGTTTTCATGATGTTTCCACCAAATTCTGATCTGAATGTGGAGCTGAAATGGAGACTCATCACACCAAGCAACATTTCTCCATCTTCTATTGCTGTTTTGTTGAGTCTGTGTGAATTGTAGCCTCCGTTTCCTGTTCTTTGCTGACAGAAATGGCATCTGGTGTGGACTTCTGCTGTTGGGATGTAGGTGAATAAAATTAGAGGACCCAGGACAGAGCCCTGGGGAGCACGTGCAGTGGGAGGTCAGGCTTGGGAAGAGAAGGATTTCAGCCGAATGAACCGAGTGTGGCCAGAGAGGTATGATTTAAACTTAAAGTGGAGTGTGTGATGGTGTGAAATATACTAACAAAAGCCACATTCAGATCAAGATGGATAAGGATAAAGAGAAGAGCAGAAATAGTTTTGGTAAGGAGTGTGTAAGTGATTTTTGAGAGTGCTGATATGGTGCTGTGGATGGGGCAGAATACAGGCTGGAATTGTCCATACAAATTGTTTTGGTATAGCTGAGTAAGGAGGTAACTAGTTTCTCCATGACTTTGGAGAGTAAGGGCAAGTTAGAGATAGGACAGAGATTATCAAAGTTATATGGCTCTGAACCATTATTTTTTTTCTGTTGTTTTTTTTTGGGTTTGTTTGTTTGTTTGTTTTGTTTGTTTTTGGGTGTAATGGCAGCAATTTTGAAAGGCGTACGAACAATTTCATTGGTTATTGAGAAGTGGATAATAGTGGTGATAAGGGGAAGGCGGCAGAGGAGACGTGCTTTACCCAGCGCTGTAGGGAGAGAGTCGAGTTGGCAAAAAGAGGATTTAGAATTGCAGGTGAGTTCAGATATGACTGAAGGGGTAGGGAGTTCAAAGGCAGAGAGTAGATGATCTGGCAGAGCAGAGAGGGAACTTAGAAAAAAAGACACTGGTGGATGGAGTATACTTTAGCATAGAAAAGCAGCATAACAGAGTTACAGTAAGCTGCTGAATAGAAATGGGGGGAGCGAAACAGGGGGGTAAGAATGGTTTTGTAGAGAGAAAAAAAAGCCTTGGAGTTTCCTTTATGGGAGCAGAAGATCAGAAGTTAATTTCGATTTGTGAAAATCAATCCATGTAATACAACACATGGTTAAAATATTTTTTTTATGCACAGAGAGTCCTGTTTTCTTATAAAGGCACTCAAGTTAACAGCATTTTGCCTTTAGAAGACAGAGTTGAGCCAGGGGACAGAAACAGAAAAGGAAATAACTCTTGTTTTCAGGGAAGCGAGATCGTTGAGGATGTTGGATAAGTTGGCATTATAATGAAAGACCAAATGAGAAGGAGAAGTGAACTTCAACAAGTTGTCTCAATTAGGTGACTAAATAAATTAAATTGCTGCCATGTGATTTGCTGATTAGATATCTGTGTTAACAATGAATTAAGCATGTGTACCTAATAAAGTGACCACCAGCAAGTATATTTATAAATACAAAATAAGAGTGGATAAATAAATAAAGTCTATTTTAAAGTCTCCTCTGATAAGAATATAATTAATAGTCATGACTGTTTCTGATTTTCTTCCAGCTGCTCATTCCACATCATTAGGTTCAGATTTGTTGTCCTATATGAGTCCACAAGGAGCATTACAAGACAATAGAAACATTTAATGTTTAATTCTAAAGCCTAAGCCGATGCATGGATGCTTAAACAGGACTGATGTGGTCAGTCCTCTTGGCTCTGGTTAAGAGCCTGCTGGCTCCGTTCTGCACCATCTGAAGCTGAATATTGGATCTGTAGAGGTGAACTTGTGTGAAATGTTCTCTGGAAGATATAAAATGTTGTTTTCCATGAAAACATTACAACATTTGTGAAGTTCTGCTGAAGCTTAACTTAGAGTGATGACACTGAGATTCCTTGCTGCGGGTTTAATGTGTTTCAGCAGGGAATCAGCAGATGGCAGGCCTTGTTTTGGTTTGCACTGTGAACCAATTACAATTTTTTGTTGTGACTTAAACAGCAGAAAACATTGCGACATTCTTTCAGGCCACGTCAATTTGTCAGTGAAAAACAGGCAGGTGCAACTGTGCATCATCAGCATAACAATGAAGAGACCTGCAGGAAATCATGCTAAGGGAAAAAAATGAATACTGTTAAAGGACCAGAGGACAAAAAACTTGTATAGTTATAAATGGAAAAACAAAACCTGCTATTTAAATGGTTTAAAACATATCTCCAAACAAATCAGTCTCATCATTTAGATGCCATGACTATTTATTAAGTAACCACTGAGGCCCACAAAAACAGTAGCTGCTTATATGACTAAATCTTTATTATTTCCTGCTGTAAGTGCTTGGACACTTTTGCTTTTTTGCTAAAGTTTGTGTGCATTTTAAAACTCTCTTCATATACTTTTTCTTATATTACTGCACTCAACTAGTAGAGGAAGAGATACAGGATTGAGAGGAAATAAATGTTCATCTGTACAACTGGCTGTGCAGCACTGTGTAATGGTGTGCACTGTAACTTTCTCTGTGACTCGGTGAATGTCACATGCTTGTGTGCCGTTCAAGTGATTATTGATTATACTGTATTTTCCAGTTAGAGATGTATGATGTGAGATTTAAGATGAAGGAACAGTAACAGGAGAGGAAATTTGAGAATTAACTACATGCCTTTTTCCAAATTTTAGCACGTTGTTGCCCATGTTTTTGTGAATCTGTTATAAATTTAGACCTAATAGAGAGAGACAGCCGCTGGTGTATTCATAAGAGTTTTGTTTTGCAAGTCCAACAACCAACCAACTGCTACAGGTGGGATGCAGCCCTTGTTAATACACCTGAGCATGTCCCACTAACTTAACTCAAAGTATCTGAGCTGAAAGAAGACCATTGTTCTCTCCATCACGACCACCAGAGAAGTCTAATTGAGGAGCTGTCCATGGTGCTGAGATTCTACAGCTGCCTTCAGTCTGACTCAACCGCCAGCAGACATCAACCGACTTTCAATTACACAGAAAGCATTTCAGGGTGGGAAAGCTGGTTTTATCGCTTGTCTCTTGCACTGTTGTGGGAAATCTTCACAAGATGTTCATTTACATTTAAATACCCCAACATTTGCTTGTCCTTGCCTAACTGTGCTGCAGCAGAATGTAGGTGGTCATCTCATTTGGATAATTGCTTCTAAAAGCACACTTGCCTCATTGGATGAGCAGAAATATAATGCCTGAATCTGCAGACAGTGAACTTTCTGATGTGTGAAGTAATAAGATAAGAGAGTTGCTGGCACAAAATCAAATGTGATATCACCTGATGGAGAAGATCTAACTGCTATGAGAGCTGTATAAAACAAAGCTAAATAGCACAGTTTCAAGTCAAACTGTAGTGGCAGAGATCAAAAACTTCCAGACGGATAAAAGCAGAGCTGGGATGAGAGGGTTATCACAGGGCAGGATGGGATGTAGAGGTAAGAAAGGAAAGCTAAAGCAAAGAAAGACTGTTAGAGCAATGTAGCGAGCTGATGTGTTTGCAGCTGGAAGGCAGGTTAAGTGAATTCCATCAGTGTGTCCAGTCTGAGGTAAAATTACAGACAAAGTGCAGGAAAGAATGACATCACACGCACACAGACGAAACACTACACCCCAATCTGCTCTCCCACAACCAGTTAAGATTTACAATATCTGTACGTTTACATTAAAAAAAGAAAAGTGAGAGAATCTGCAGATGTTAAAGGTAGCTTTGGTTAAAAAAAGAAAAAAAGATCACCACAACAGGGCACAGTTTCACTAAATGTTCATTTCCACTGCTATTCAAAATGTGTTTATTCATGTATGAATGATGTGTGCTTGAACACAAGAAGCTGGTGTCACAAAATCAGCTGAAAAAAGCGTTATAAAATGTTTTTATATAACGTTATTTTGGCTATTGTGCATCTCCCCTGTTTTGTTTTTTTTACCCTGTCCTGTCCAGCGTCTTAACATACAGAACGGTGGGCTGTGTGCCATATTTTGCCGGACAGATTTGTTCTTCCAAGGGAGACATCCTGTCCTTGATGTTTAAAATATTTTTATTATAATCTTATTTTCTTCAGTCTTGATATGTCAGTGCCGAACCTGACAGGGAG
>JBAMHW010000005.1:21500811-21511878 GCA_037177495.1 Rhadinocentrus ornatus | reverse complement strand
TACCACAGTATTATATCATAAATAAGGAAATTAGGATAATGATGATATGAAAAAGTACAACAGTACCTGTAGATAGACGTACCAACACACAAACATCAACAACATCTAGTTGGAAGTGGATGGAGAGATGAGCACATTTGTGAGCATGCACATGTGAACGTGCATGTGTGACCATGCAACATCTCCCCTGTTCAACACAGCTTCGTAATGACGACGGTGGATAAAAAGTACCAGGAATAGCTACCATTGTTGTGATTGCTGTTTTTCTCTAACTTCTAATAGTTTCCATGCTTTGGTGACTTCAGTGCCGACTATTGCTTCCTCTTCTTCTTCTGTTAGCTTCACAGCAGAATGGACCATATGGTGAACCACATCCTATCTAAGCAGGCAAGGCAGACTTGGGTAAGTAAGTGTGCAGCCACACTCACACAAATAACCAGGACATGCAGCAACAGCGAGTCCTGAGAAAACAGAGAAGGTGTTTTGATCTGGAACCACATCAGTTTTCCTCACAGAGATAAAAGACGAGAACGTTCTGAGTAATAAGACCGGAAACAGAAAGTTTATTCATGGTGGCGAGAAGCAGCTAATTTTGGGTGAAGCACTTCCCCTGATGAGGAGACGGAGCCTCGACGTCCAGCAGGACCAGATAAGTGCCCATGATGTTTCTGTTAATAAGTTATTCAATTACGTTTCTATTTTATTGATTAATTAGATCTAATATTCAGTAATATTGAATAAAAAATTACTTTTCCGGGTACATAATGACCCTTATAATGCTGCAACTCAATTACTAACTCTGTTACTTTTTTCAACTAAATGGTAACTATAATTAATTGTCTTTTTTTGAAGTGGTGAAATCTGATGTGCTGAAAATCAAAGAAATGGTCAATAAGAAATTAGCTGTAGACTTTATCATCAGGTTGGATCTTAACCACATCATGCTGATATACAGTTTTATGCTCCCTGCAGTTAAAGGTCAGTGTTTTACTGAATATTCACATGTTAATCTCGTTTTCTGCATTTTAACATTTAAATTTAATTAAAAATAAGAAAGTTGGTGAATGGTTTAAGGTGTATCTCTATGATCTCTAATATACAGCATTTTAACAGACAGCAGGTCTCTGTCCTGCGTGTTTTTTCTATTAAACTGTTCCTGAGGGACACAGCTTCTAATGAGACTTGGTCAAACCAGAAGGCAAATCACACAGAGAAGCCAGCTTGGACTGACAGGACTTTAACACACTTTAAGCAGGTGTTGTATGAACAAAGAGGGAAACATACAACAGATTTACAAGAGCTATTTGAATTGAAACATGTGTCTTTCATTACCATTATTCTAGGTACATACAGTTAATTTATTAAACAGCATCCTCTATTAAACATGACATGCTGTGCTTGTTATTATATCTCCTCTCTTTGTGGCTGATTGCTTGAGACAATATTTCCCCGTGAGCTCTCTAAACCAATGATGGCTGTAGATTGCTGTTGTTAACCCCAGCAGTCAAACACACATCTGAGTGTTCCCTTGCATAGCTGACTGTAAATAAACCAATTAATGCTGCACTCTGCGTCTCTGGGGAAATAGCCTGTCAGGACCACCTGTGAATCTGTATGTGTCAGGAGGCCAATCCCCCGGTGAATGAACAGATGTACTTGCCTGTGCGGTAGAGAACTAGCACTTGTTTCCTGACAGGTAAGTCATCGCTCATAAATAAAATCGCTTAACTAGTAGGGGGCTGATGAGAGGACATTGGTTGGTTGTGGCTCCCCACTTATCACCACTCAGGTCACTATAATTTGTAATGAACAAACTAAGAGGAAAACTAGCAATTTTTCTTAAAGTTAGGTAACCTCATTAGGTTTTCATCACATCTATGTGTTATTCTTTGTTTTATGTGAAACCCCTGTTACTAAATAGTTGGTACTTTGTCAAATTTAAAGTGGGGCAAAAAAAGAAAATAGAAACAATAGAACGGTGAAAGGGAGACATAGTACTTTTTCCTGTAAAATACGACCCAACAGTCCAGGCTCTTATACAGGATCATATTTTGCTTGTAATGATGCACTAAATCTATCTCAAAAGGTTTAGGACTGCAGACAAGCCAGTCCAGCACCTGGACTCTTCTGCTGCGGAGCAATGCCCTTATAATAATTGTCGTTAAGCATTGTTTTGCTAAAACGTGCAAGGCCCACATCACACAGAGTAACAGTAAAAGAAAAAAGAAAAACGTCTGCATGGGAGCAGATGTTACTATTATTGATGGGTTTTGTCATTTTTGTTGTGTTTTTTTAGATTGTAGCAACAGATAATGTAATAATGGCTAATAATAAAATAAGCTATTACACCCAGCCCCTCCTATACCACCACGCCAGCTTCATATTTCGGATGTATGATGTGTGGAGGGTCCAGGCTGCGTGGATAACCGCAGTCACAACTTTTTCCAGTACAAGCTGGATCCTTGTTTATTAGAAGGTTAAAAAATATCTGTGCTGTTTGGTAACAGAAGGAGAAATGTAGCTCAGTCAAAACACAGAGAGCTGCTTTCTAAAAGGCTTCCAAGTAGAGTGAACATACCCTGTGAGCCACAGCGTGTCCCCCAACATGCAGTAGAGTAAACAATTCTAAACCCATCAAGTTAGCTTTATTAAATGTTACTTTAAATTTTACTTCTTTTAAAATTGTGGCTCTTCAGCTGAAAGCTAATCTCAGATCAATGTTTAGAGATATTTTCCGGGCACCAGGACACGGCACAGCATTTCATGATGAGTTTAGTGAAATGCTGGCTTTAATCTGTGTAGATTTTGACTGTGTAATTATAGTTGGTGATTTTAACATTCATGTAGCCAACCCTCATAATAAAGGGACTAAAGACCTGAGTGACAGTCTGGACAACTTTGGGCTGACTCAGCATATAACAGAGCCCACACACACTAAAGGACACACTCTAGATTTACTGATTTCGAAGGGTTGGGATGTTTCCGAAGGTACTGTGTGTGATGTGGGTCTGTCTGATCCTTACTGTGTTTTCTTTGAGAGTACTATTCCTGTCCACACTAATGTCTCAATGGAGGTGATCACAAAACGGTGCATAACTGAAAACACAAGTGGGATTTTTAACCAGGCCTTCTTTTTAACACCTGCCTTCTCAGGGGTTCAGCCAATGAGCTTGTAACTGGTTAAATATAATTGATGCTATTGTTCCTATTA
Organism: Rhadinocentrus ornatus; assembly: GCA_037177495.1. Lineage (NCBI taxonomy): Eukaryota > Metazoa > Chordata > Actinopteri > Atheriniformes > Melanotaeniidae > Rhadinocentrus > Rhadinocentrus ornatus. The sequence continues at coordinate 21,508,667 of JBAMHW010000005.1, read as the reverse complement.
AGGTGAAGATTGTCTCTGGGAGCAAAAAGTCTCCATGGAGAAAATTCCACACTGGTGAAAAATGGAAAAAGAGTGTGTCAGAAAGCCAAGCGCAGATGAAGAAAAACACATCTACAGGTTCATTATGACATGTATGTACGTATAAAGAGAAACTTCACTCTTATAATTTAGAATTGAGGAATGCAAGGAAGTCCTATTTCTCTGACAATAGCAAAAGCTATCATAATGCTCGGACTTTATTCCCTATTGTCAACAAACAAACCTTCCTGTGTCAGTAGCACCTAAACTTTGTTTCACCAAAGCCTGCAATGAATTTGCCAAATTCTTCAAAGAAAAAATCCAGAATATCAGACAAGCAGTTGGTTAATCAACAGTAGGTTCAGGAGACACACTGTGTTTAACACCATGACACAGTTAATCCCTTTAACAGCAAAGATCTTAGTGACATTTTATGTCAGCTGAACTCTTCTTGCTGTTTGGACATCCTGCCCACAGGCCTTTTCAAAAAGGTCTCAAAGACTCTGGAGCCAGATCTGTTACAGATTGTGAACTTATCTTTAATTTCTGGCATCTTCTCAGAACTTCTAAAAACAGCTGAAATCAAGCTCTGCTAAAAAGGGACAATCTAGACAAGACACAAATGAGCAGCTACAGGTCAATCTCAAATCTTCCTTTTCTTAGTAAGATCATCGAAAAAGCCGTTTTTCATCAGCTAAATTACTTTTTAGCACAAAGCAACTGCTATGATGTCTTCCAGTCAGGTTTTAGACAGCACCACTGCACTGAGATGCTCTGACCAAAGTCATTAACATCTACATGCTCACACTGGCACATATCATAAAGAACAACAAAATTATTTACCACAGCTACGCAGATGACACACATATATATATATATATTACAATGTCACCAGGAGACAGTGGCCCCGTAGAGGCTCTTGGTAAATGCATTGAAAAGATTAATTACTGGATGTGTCTGAACTTTCTTCAGTTAAACAAAAACAAAACTGAGGTTATTGTTTTTGGAGCCAAAGACAAACGATTAAAGGTCGCCACAGAGCTTCAGTCTATACACCTAAAAGCCACCAACCAGGCCAGAAATCTGGGTGTAGTGATGGACTCAGACTTAACTTTGAGAAACACATTCAGGGAATCACAAAGTCAGCCTACTATCACCTTAAGAATATATCAAGGGTAAACGATCTAATGTCTCAGCAAGACTTGGAAAAACTAGTCCATGCTTTCATCTTTAGTCGACTTGATTATTGTAACAGTGTTTTTACAGGGTCTACCTAAAAAATCAGTTAGACAACTGCAGCTTATTCAGAACTCAGCTGCTCGAGTCCTCACTAAAACCAAAAAAGTGGACCACATCAGTCCAGCTCTGAGGTCTTTACACTGGCTGCCGGTCCATCAGAGGATAGACTTTAAAGTTCTACTGCTGGTCTATAAAGCTCTGAATGGTTTAGGACCAAAATACATCAGTGACTTCTTGACCCTGAACCTACCAGAACCCTCAGGTCATCTGGATCCGGTTTCTTATCAGTTCTCAGAGTCTGAACTAGACATGGAGAAGCTGCATTCAGCTTCTATGCTCCACATGTCTGGAACAAACTCCCAGAAAGCCTCAGATGGGCTGAAACACTCAGTTTATTTAAATCCAGATTAAAGACTGTTCTCTGCTGCACTTCAATAGTTTTTATTTAGAGTCCAGATCTGCAGCTGGTTCTTTTAAGCTGGAATCTTAACTTTGTTTCTTACATTTTATCTATTTTAATTGAGCTTTTAATTTCTGTTTTTTTTTTTAATTAATTGCATTTCTTTTAATCTTTGTTTTTTCTAATGCACTTGTATTGCTTTCTGCACCCTGCTGTAATGTTTCATGTAAAGCGCTTTGAATTGTCTTGTACATGAAATGTGCTATACAAATAAAGTTGCCATGCTCTTACATAATAATAACAATCTAATAACTTATTATATTATTGGGAAAATGTTATGTTATTGCCTTCATTATGTTATTGACACATTATTACATCATTGGCTTTTTACATGTAAAATGAGCAAAACTGTTACGTTATTGGTAGTTATTACATTGTGTTTCTACATGGATTACTGTTTTTATAGTAGATTTTGAGATTTAAGATTTGATGTATAAGTTTAGTTTGGTTCTTGTTAGATTTTTCTTTGAAGTCTTGTTTTTTCTATCTGTTTGTTGGTTTTCAGTTAAAGTTTCTTAAATTCAACTTGGGGTTTATATGTTTTATAATTTGTACTTTGTTCTGTTCCTTCTAATTAGTTTGTATTGCATATGAAGATTTCATGTCCTGGTTTAGGTAACATTTTGCTTAGTCTTGCCTCCTGTACTATTTTCTTAGAAATGTAGTCAAGGTTACTTCTTGTTCTGTCACAGCAGGTGTTCAGTTACTTTTTGCCACACCTGCTCCTTGTTTGCCTGGATGGGCGTGGGAACAAGTCCATGCTAGTGCAAACGTTACGGTCCAACCGGGAGTGAATGTGGTGCTGGGGTATATAAGGACTGGTGAGGGAATAGGAGACAGGTGTGATTGGTTAGGGATCCAGGGAGTGATTGGCTGGAGTGAAAGACGTGATGAGGGACAGGTGTTGATGATCAGGGGAGTGATTACTGGGGACTGGCTGGGCAGAATGTGACAGGAACTGGTGGAGGTGTGACAAAAGTATTTTGGTTTTGGTCTGCCGGGGAATTCTACCTTCAGATAGTTCTGCACAAACCATGACAGATAGGCGGTAGTGCAGCCCTATACCATTACAGAAGAAGGCTTTTGAACTAAAAGCTGATAAAAAAGCTTGATTGTTCCTCTCTAGTCCGGAGGATGCAGTGTTCACAATTTCCACAAAAAATTTTAAATTTCAATTAACTGTTTAAATAAGCCTGGTTTAAATGCTGCTGCTGCATGAGGAGGTGAAGATCTCAGACATACATTAATTATTTTCAGCCCTTCCACACAGAGATTCTCCAAATTCTCTGAAATCTTTGATGGTGTTATGTACTGCAGATGATGGAGAAGGCGTTGCATTTTTATGCTAAGAAATATCATTTACAGATGTAGACACAGTTTTGAGTACAATGATCAATCTTTGCCCATCTTTATTTACTAGAGATTCCTTGCACCCAACCATGTTACTGATCTCTTGTCAGTTGCATCATGCTTCTCCAGTGTTTTTATCTTAGTACCTTTTACTTTTCCAATCTGTCTTCTCACAAGATGGCTTGCTTCCATCAGATTAAGAGATCAATCACCGTATTCTGGTTTTATTTGCATTTAATACTAAGTCACATGTTTTGGAACTTGGTTACTGTGCAAAGGTCTCATTTTCTATTCTTTCTTTCTTATTAAATTGCCAGGAACAGGAAATAAGTGCAGCTATCTACTGAAACACATGGAAGCAAACTTGCATACAGATTGTACTTCTTAATATATTTATTATTTATATGTTATCCCTAACAGATTTGGTTCTTTTTAAATTGAATTGCAAAGATCATAGGTCAAATTAAAGTGATTGTTTATCACTATTTCGGTTTTTAATATCACAAAAACGTGGCATGTTAACAGGAGTGTACACACTTTCAATATTTGTTGTATTTAATTGATCTTTTCTCCTGTAATGTATTTTAAAACCAGCAGGAAAAAGTTGTGGAGTGAATGAACAGTGACATTTCTTTTTGGTTTCCTCAAAAAAAAAAGGTTTTCATTAGAAATCATGATTTCATTTAAAATGAAAGTGCTCATTTATCCCTTCTTCTTAATCCCAGTCACGGTCACAAAGGTGCTGGAGCATATCCCAGCTGTCAAGATATCCCGAAAACCCCCTCTTTAACATGCCATGACAAATTTTCATCCTCTTCTTTACTGCAAATATTCAAAGTGACAAGAGCAATATTAGAAGTTGATTCCATTGAAAGTGCTAAACCAGAAGAATATCCACTAAATTTTAAACCCTGCAGAGAGCAGGGAAAATTGCATTTTATCTCCTGTTGCTATTTCCGAACTTTTAAATAATTTATGATTTATTCAGGCTGCTTTTATAGCAAGTAAATAAAGAGAAGTAAATAATAGTTAGATCATCATAATCTGAATTGCAGTGGAGCAGATCTAACATAAAAAAAAAACGATACAAATAAAAAAAGGCACCTTGAATTTAGTTTTTGGGTAAATCTTCTTCACTGTGAATGGTGATGCACACTCATTGGCCTCAATATTAGATACAACTGATATTTCAATGGAAACACCTAATTAGCCAATCACATGGCAGCAAAGTAATACATCTAGTCATTTAGAAATCATGGAGAGAACTTGTTGAATTTTAAACTAATCAGAAGAGGATTTAAGTGACTTTGAAGGTGGCATGGTTTTTGGAGTGTTTCAGGAACCTGGATTTTCACACACAACCATCTCTATGGTTTACAGCGATTAGTGCAATAAAGAGAAAATACCCTAACTGTATACTCTAACCCTATACACTTTCAACCAAGGTCTGCAGAACAGCATCTCTGAACACACAACACTTCCAACCTTAAAGCAGATGGGCTACAGCAGCAGAAGACCAGACCAGGTGCCTCCTGTCAGCTAAGAACAGAGCTGAATATTGTTGCTGACCATGTCCATCCCTTTATGACCACAGTGTAGCATCTTCTGATGCTACTTCCAGCAGGATAATGCACCATTTCACAACGCTCAGATCATCTCCAACCGATTTCTTGAACATGACAATGAGTTCACTGGACTCCAATGTCCTCCACAGTCACCAGATCTCAATCCAACAAAGAAGTTTGGGGATGTGGTGGAACAAGAGATTCTCATCATGGATGCAGCTGACAAATCTGCAGCAACTATGTGAAGCTATCATGTTGATATGGAGCAAAATCAGTACTAGTACGATGGGCCTAAGTGGACAGTGAGTGTAGCTGATGTGTGAGAAAAGAAGTAAACCTGGTACAGTTAATAGCAGTGGTGTTTAGTTCTTGTCGTTTTCTTCCACCTTTTTTTTCTGCATCCTTCGATCACACCTGTCACACAAAAATGCTCAACTGAAGTGGTAGCTAATCCAACCAGTCCTTCTCCTCGCTTGGCTGCTCTTTTCAGAGCTTGATGGGTGAACAACACCCTGATTTCATTAAAAAGACATTTCCTCTCATTCTTTAACTCAAAGTGAGAACAAACAACCACCTGCAGCAACTGGAGCACTTCAATCAACATCATTGTCATATTCAATCCACCTGAACTCTTTCACAATGAGGACATGTGTGCAAAGTGACTCAGCTTGAGCAGATCAAGAGAAGAGTGTCGGCAACAGCTCCTAATTACAGTCCTCAGATTATGGTATTCACTCCCTCCTGACAACCAGCAAATTGAATTGCGCCATTAGCCAAGACTAAAACATCTCAAGAGTCCCGAAGTGATTTGAATCAAAGTGTGATCTAAAACCAACACAGTCACCCCACACAATGTCACGTTAAGCTCTTTAATACTCAAGCTTGGAAACTTGAGGTGGAAGTGCAGCCAAATTGTTTTCCCCTCATACTTCACGGGCGTCTGGGGAAATAAGGAAAAATCTGTTCCAGTCTCCTCCACAGCTCAGTTTTCAAAGTATGCTATAGATTTTTGACTAACTCGTACTTTGTGATACCAGGAAAGTGGCCTGTGAGGAGCAAATGCAACTTTAAGTAAAGATCTGGGTTAACTAAAAGAACAATGTCAGATATGTGTGTAAGGAGGATCCATGATGCTTGGATTTCTTTGATGAATCATTGATAAGTGTGCTCCTCCAATAAGAGGCAGATTTTATTAATAATTTATACACCATCCATCGGATCGGCTAGCATGGAAATGAACTTGAGATCAATATGCTACAAATATTCATGCACCATAGATAAATTATTTCAGCAGTCACAAGTAGAACTGGGACTAAAAGATCAGCACACAGATATCCTGGAATCTCATCTTTGTTATGTTTTTTAGTTGTTATCTCAGTCATATCTAGGTGTTGTGCAGACTAAAAGCAGCTAAAAACACACTTTCAAATGACTTGATACTAAAGCTGGTGAAGAGACTTTTCTCTAAAGTTCTAAAAGTTAGTTTTCTATATGGCACACCTACCGCAGTGTAGGTTTTCCAGACTAGTCATGTTTATCTGTGTACTTTGGAAGTGGAAAGTTCTTTCTCTTTTGCTTTTAATTTAGCTATTAACAGCAGACTGTCATCAGCAAATACCAGTACTATGTATAATGTTTTATATCCCAACTGGGAAATTTTATTTCTTGTTGAAGTGTTCTTTAATCCCCTTAATGAAAAGTCTGAATATCCTATTTCTAGTTGTGCACAATTCAACACAATCACTTTCTTTCACATTAATCACAAAAAGCAACCAAAATATCTCAATATACTTTAATTCCTGAGCTCAGTCAGACATTTAAATGAAGAACAATCTGCTCCACAAGCCATCTCTTAATATTACTGTGTATCATCGATGTTTCCAATTTGGATCAGTGTTTCTACACCGCTGACAGACCTTTCATTAAACCCTCAAAAATTTGCGTTGATATAAGAAAAAGCTGAATATTTCTCCTTTAAAAAGAAATATTACTGACACTGAAGAATCAAAACAAGAAAACACTGAAATCTATACCTGTGTGAGAAGTTCAGAATGAAGTTATTCATCGTTTCGTATTGCATCACACATTTTAATCCTCTGGTATACAACTCCTCCAGCTGGCTTGTGAACACATGTCTCTATGGTATTGATGAGCCCAGATAGAGACCACTGACCAACTGTGTTTGTTAAACAAAAATATCAGCTGGATGATTCTGATTCTGCAAGCAACAATATAAAGGTAAGTAACAGTGAAAGATGCATTTTAGTAAGATTTGTTTTTACTTAACCTTTACTAAAAATTATGTTTTATTACAATCCAGTGCATTGCTTGTTAGCATCTGCATTATGTATACAATAAGTTTAAAATCATCCAAATTGAATATAAAAAGGGAATAAAAATCAAGAGATGAAAGAAGCTCAGAGACTTGCTTTTATTTGCAGCTTTTTTAACAAATACCAAAGGGAGTTTGTTTTTATCTATTTGCTTCCAGACTAAAATTTTAATGCCATTAAACATTACATAAGATGAGGCCTGTGACCATGTTTCACTAATAAACAAAAACAGAACAAAGGTTTTTCACCAACTTCTGATGATGTGATGCTACCACACCTGGGACTTAAATATGATGAAACCAACTGGCACATTGTTGCTTATTCAGCCTGAGTCTTTTGATTTATCACTTAATTTCCACTACTGGGAAGGTTTTTCATTGAAAAGATGAACTCCAGTCTTTTTTTCCCACCATCTCTGCTATAGCGTTAGAGTGCATAAGGAGGATCACACTGATGTCTCCTTCATCTGCCTCCGATGGCACGGTTTTGATTTCAGCATCCAAGCCCGAGGCTGTTCTGACAGTCTGACTCTGTCCCTGAACTCTGCTTCAACTGCCTCTCACAGCTCCCAGTGGACTGTTCAAAGATAGCTCCAACAAACCTTGACCTCAGCTCAGCCACTCAGGTATACACACTTATACCCAAACACACATACACACACATGCAACACAGCTGGACTGACACACACACAATACACAGTAAAGAGTACTTTCCTCGTTTTTCAAGTTTTTCTATTTTCAGAAAATTGTAAACATATAATTGGACCAATTATAAAGCATTTTATTAAACCTGTCATTAAATAAATAGACAAAATCAACTATAATAATAATAATAATAATAATAATAATAATAATAATAATAATAATAATAATAATAATAATAATAATAATA
>JBAMHW010000005.1:21395316-21443740 GCA_037177495.1 Rhadinocentrus ornatus | reverse complement strand
TACGATGAAAATTTCAGACCCCTCGAAGATTTCTAAGTGGGAGAACTTGCAAAATAGCAGGGTGTTCAAATACTTAAGTTTCCTCACTGTATATGTGTGCGTGTGTGTGTGTGTGTGTGTGTATTTATTTGTTTTGGGTGTGTCTCTGGCACATTTGTTGTTATTATGATACATCTGGCAGTTGTTGGTTGTATATTTATTTAGTTATTGATTGATTTAGTTGTTTTTTGGGAGCTGGAAATGACTGTCAGCTTAGTTTACATGTAAAAGCTGTGGGGGATTCCCTGTTGTGTTTCTGTGAAGGTGTTGCAGTTAATTGTTTGGTATTGGGTTGGATTGAGGGGTTGTTGCTTCTATCCAGTGTATCTTTGTCTCTACTTTCTTTTTTTCCACTTCTCTTCACTTTTCTTTGCTTCTCTGCGTTTCTATCTTTCTCTTTTTTTTTATTTTATTTTTTGTCTTTCTTCTGTCCCCTCCGGTCGGTTCCAGCAAGATTGCTCAATTTCCATAATACTAAATGGATAAGTTAAAATAATATATATAAACAAATAAAGACATATTTAAAAAAAAAAAAAGAAAAGGATTATCAAGAGGACCCTTATACCTATAAAGCTGCTCTTGGCAGAGCAAATTTGTTCCGCACAACACAGCAGCCAGACCATCATTCTGTTTGCTACAATGCTGGACAAGACAAGAAAAAAAAAAAAGTTAAGCCGGTTAGAACTTTTTTCTTGTTCTTGAGGCCATGAGAACAAAATGATGTGGCCTCACGGACGTGGTTCAGAACATCTTGCAACTTGTTCTCGACATGTCAGCCGAGCACAACTTTCTTCTCTCGGGGCTCAGAGAACTGCTGTGTGATTGGTTGGAGAAAAGAAGGAAGCTGAAAGTTTCTGCATTTTCGATGATGCGAGGCTGAAGGGAGAGCACGAACACCGCTGCATGCTCAACCCCGCCCAGCTGCGCACAAAGTTTCTTAAGTCGGTTGTTCATTACACATAAAAACGCAGACATCAGTCCTGCAGTAATCCCCACCCGTTGTGGACAAAGCTTCTTGTGGAGGATGAACTGACCGGACCAAAGCAAACTTTTTCTTGTTCTTGCAGGGTCGAGAACAAGAACAAAGTTCTTGCTTCTCGTGGAGTACGTAACAAGCTCTAACCCCATCACCTCTCATAAGATCATCCTTTCTCTCAGTCTGCTGCTCCAGGTCTACCAAGGCAAGACTGTAATTTAAGTTAGCAGGGTTGTAACGTTTTTTTTGCCTATCTGCATCTCCACCACATACAAAGCAGCAGTATTTTATGTCATGAAGAATCGTAGACCATCTTTAAGAAAACCCAACGTTGTTCAGTTTGGATCACAATGCTCGGCTCCTTTTTTCTAAAGTTAGTTAAGTTTCATCTGTGCCAGACACTGTGGCTTTGTGAGCTGAATAATCACATAGAAACACAGACCGGAGCTTTCACCTTGCATTGCTGACACTTTAAAGCAATAAAAGAAATGAGAATAGGGAAGAATAGTTACGGTTAGTGGCTGTTTCTCTGATCGAGCAGCACTGGCTGTGATGTGGCATTTCTAAGTGTTCAGGAATTGTTCTGCAGTAGTCATTATGGAAACAAACTCCCTTTCATTATCAGGACAAAATGCAGTTGATGCTGCATTTTCTGCAGCAAGAATAAACAAGGAGAAGAGAAGCCATTGAACAGTACATTGTACCCTGCAAAGAAATGTTTGGATGACAGTGGAGTTGTTCAGTCTGGATGTCTCCACAGCCAAGCAAGAGTTTTACACTGTACAACTCAGTCTGTACTTAGAATGTAGCTTCAAATGACCAAAATATTGATAACAACAAGATGAAACATAAGTCTGTATCAGAAAGCCTGTTTTCCTAAACCCTGACTTTGACAGAGAAACCAACTCTGACAGTCTGCCAGGCCTCATTCTGAGCCAAGTCTTGAAAGAGGTCATGTTTTGCCACAGACCTGCACCCTACCCACTGCCACAAGTCAGCAACTTCTTGCTAAATAATCTAACCTTATACACCCACACAGACATGCACACAGTTTCCATCCAACCTCTCCAGGCCCCTTTATCTCCAGCTTCCTCTGTGGAAGGGCCCAGAGTTCTGGTCCAACTTTAATGCCCTGTTACACTTCATTTAGCCTCTGAGTAGGAAAGGGAATGAAGTGTGAGATGGGTACGAGCTTTAATTTGTACATGTACACAAACTTCATGACCACAAGCCACAAGCAAATTAAGTCTGTTACTGTAGGGTATATACTGTAACTCTTGAGACAACTATAACTCCCTCACAGGTTCCAGGTTTTCTCTGGTTCTCCATCTTTAACTTACAGCCCTGTGGATGCTCCATCGCTGTATTTACTTTTTCAGGCCAAGGCCACCCAGCAATAGCAAGAGCAGGCGTTAAAGTGTAAACAAGTAAAAATCTTCACACATTCAGAAAGGCAAATGTACTCAGACTAAACCGTGCTGAATTTTAAATCTGGGGGGGACTTTCATCATTTAAACCTTATAAACCTTTGTGGTAAGCAAGGTGCTGCATCATTAAGCAAACCATATGAGGTGCATTAATAACTCTGCCAAGAGCTGATGTAAGGCGGCGAACGTTGGGCGCCCAGAAGGAAACCCAGGTTTTTGTTGGCAGAAGTATTTTACCATCTTTTGATGTGCTAGCTCTTTTCAATGAAACATATAACAAGTGTGGGTCACCAAATTTAAATCTTAGTAATTTACAAGTTATTTGGCTGCACTTGCACAGCTACTTACTTTGTAGCCTTAACAGCTTGATTGCTGGGGTACAGGCACGTTTTACTCTCCATTTCTAGCTGTGGTATGTATATACAGTACTATGGAAACCCAGAGTCATTCTTTGTGTCTTTATATCATATCAAAGAAACTGGACACTGGCACAGAGATTTAATAAATGGAAATACTGTATGAGCAGCTTTATTCTTCAACTAAGTTGAAATGTCTTAGACAGGTTTTCTTCTCATATCTTTAAGTATTCTTCAGGAATAGTTCTCTAGTCTTCTTGTAGGGTTTGTTTTTTTAAAGCTTTACTTGGAAAGTTTCTGCCTTTTGTTCTGTTCTCAGTCTAGATGATCCCACACTGCTTTGAAGTCCAGGCTCTGGAGAGGATCCATTCCTTCATCAGACCTGTTGCCACTGATTTTCCGTCCAGTTTTTGTATCATTTAGCAAACCTCAGCCTTCCCTCCCAGTTTCCCTTAAAAATTACTTCTTAATAGCCACCCTTAATGGAGACCATTTCAGATAAGGAATTGGCCAACAGTAGCCAGATAAGCTGGATTTGTAACCATTTCTTTAGGACGCACAGATCTGCTGTAGATGTTTGTTTTCTTTTTAGTCCTGTTATTTTTTTTTGTCTTCCACTTTTTCAATTTACCCAGATTTCTCCACATTGCACATCATGCTAATATATGACAAGGTTTTCAGCTGATAGCTCTTTTAAGATAGAATTGTTGTTAGAAAAATAGGTTTTTATGTCTGAACTGTGTTTGCTTGGGCATTTTTCTGAAATGTGGAAACCAATGGGAAAATGCTTAATAGTGTTTGAATCAGGCTGCTAATAACAAAGGGCATTAAGATCCTATTTAAATTGAGTCGTTGCAAAGTTGTTGTGTGTACAGTTAGAACAATTAATAAAAATAACACATTCCCCAGTAAATGGACTGGAGTAGAAAAAAGAGAAAGAGAAAAACTTTGAAAAATCCTCGCTAGAAGTACCGCTCAGGACAACTTTAAAAGACAGTCTGTCAACTTGGAAACAGAAAATTAAAGGTGTCTTTTTAATCAGATTATTATTGAAAGTATTGATCAGGAAATGTTCAAAACTCCCCTTTAAAATGTCAGATCCCAGTTTTGAGACCAAGGAATAAAATGTTATAAATTAAAATAAATTAAGTGTTGGGGTCATGCACACATTTTATTTATTTTTTTTTCAAATTATTCGGTTAAAATTTTACAACATGTCCACCGAAGTGGACGTCGGGATTTCCTTGTTCTCAAATACTAAACATTTATTGAATAAATAAATGATCCAATAACAGATAAAACATCAGGTAAAATACATAAACAATTCAACAATTAATCAAAAACATGAATATTTTACATTTAATATGAAGCTTTTGCTATTCTATCACTATACATCACCGTAGGTGGTAATACCATAGGCAGTCAGGCTTTTTGGAGGGACAGAGGAACACATTGCCTTTTATACATGTTTTATTAAGCTAAGAAAAGAAGTAGTGTTGGGATATTTCTTGATAAATATCTGTGAATGCCATGCTTTTTTTTTTCTAGTTTTCCTCACTTAAAACCCTACGTGTTTGCTTTGGCCCATGGAGGATGACGGCACATGTCTGGCTCTTCATCTTGGTCTTCCTCATCTGAACTTTCACCCTTTCATGTCTCATCCTTTCTCTCTGGATTTTATCCTCTGAAAACTCTATATCCAAGTCTCCCTCAATGATAGTAAAGATTGTTTCTACCTCTGTCGTGGCGGTGTCCACTGGAAAAAAATGTGACGTCCATTTGAAAGGAAATAAAAAATTAAAGAAGAAAACAAATAAAGTCCGCTCAGAAACTCACTCAAATATTTTTAAGATACACTTAAAACAACTGGAATCTAACATTTTAAACTGTTAATAACACCATTATCTTTCTTTTGTCAATAAAATTTGCTTCCAAGTGGAGAAGATTTTTAAAAGGACAGACAGGACAAGTTAGCAATGCCATACACCCTCTCATGTGACATCTTCTTGAAGCTACAGTTGTCTAAGGATCAACAGGACCTAATAAAGCAACATGTGAGGTGTGAGAAAAAGGAGCCAAATTGTAATGTCCACTACAGGGGACAAATCTGAATTGCTGGGTCTCAGGAGGCTATGGCACAAAGTGTTTTAAGTTTAAGATATTTCAGTTCCAAACCATTTAGTACAGAAGATTAAGGAATAGTTTCACAAGAGGTTGTTTTAGTGGCCAAACACCACTGATCTTTGCCATAACATCAGCACAGAAAGGAAAAAGCTGGGGTGTTAGTGAAGCAGTGACACTAGTAATGGCGCTAAGCCTTGAAAAGCCTCTTTCATGCTGGGTTATTTCTGCTTTCTTATGGGGGAAACTGTACTGTGGGAACTCAACAGTTTGGCACACTGGCCCATGTCGCAGATGTTTCTGGAAATAGCCCGGCCTTCTAGACATGAACATTCACCGAGGGATGACCCGAAGACACAGTAGTCAGATAATCCAAACCAGACCGTATAGATTTGGCGCAGACCGGCTCATCTTTGCCAGCCCTCTCTAGACGTACAGCTGGTGTTCAATCCTCAACAGTTTTTCTTGCATTGTTAACCCACAGCTAAGATAATGAAAAAAAGGAAACTGAAATTCAGCACACACACACACACACACACACATGCTCACACATACTAACAAGTCCAACTGCATCCTCCACATGTCACATTGTTCTCACTGGTTCCTGCACACAAACCACATGGTGCAATGACATTACGACAACTTGAAACCCTGCACAGGCTGCAAGGTGAACAACAGATGCTGGCGCTCTTTTGCTGGTGTGGGAAATGTCAGCACTGCAGATGGTGGGGGTTTTATTTATTTAACTTTTTTTTGTGCGGGGTCTGGTTGCGACCTGTCCCCGTGGTGAGGCGAGCAACATCTCATCCATATACATGGCAGTAGACTCTGGATGTTGTGGTCTGTTTGGCGGGCTACAGAAGAGATGCCAAGCTACTGTAACTGGAGGGCTTTTTATTATTCATCTCAGGGCTGCTCTTTGTTTTGCAGCAACAGAGACAGAACGTACAACAAAAACTAGAAAATAAATCTATCTGAGACAAAAGATTTGTCCTTCATTTAGCAGGAATTCATGTAAATGTATTTTTTCACTGCAGGATGTTTCTTTGGCGACATGCTTGGTATAAAAACATTCAAGGACAGTTTTAAACAGTAATTTGGTTTTTTGGGGGGCTGTTCTTTGTTCTCATACAGTTTAGCTGCTGTATGCATGTTATGAGCATGCATACTCAGTCAATGAAGAAGAAAAGCTTCCTCTGGCATTATACAATTGCTAGAACACTTAAAGAACAATTAAAGAGGGAGAAATGCTATAAAAGCCCCTAATCATTCATCACCGTGCCACAGTATCTATACTTCCTACAACACTTATATGTGCATGATAAAAATCACTCCCCATCTCTATGATTAATAGATAACTTGTCACCCCGGACGGCAGCCACCTATCAGCCTCATTTAAAATATCAATGAAATGATGCTGAAGTTTTATTCGACAAAATTTTCTAATTGTGCTGTGGGACGAACCTAATGAACGAAGTGTTATAAAGTATCACGAGGTGAAATAGATATGAGATGCAAAATGTCCGGCACTGTAGCTTCAAAAGAAAAGATGTTGGCTCACCTCATATCCGGTAACCAAACAAAACACACAACGGGTTCAAAGAAATTAATCGTACAGAAACTTATCAATTATATCTGCTCTCCATGAATAATTTGGGGAACTTTTTGCACAAAGCAGCTGAATTTTATCAGCACAATGCGAAAAGACGGTACAAGCAGGCTTCCAAAATAACTAAAGCAGAAGAAGGGAAGCTTGTGAGAACCTGATTGTGAGCACAATGCACAGAGTGATACGCATGAGCTCAAATCAAGGACAGCAGAGGAGATTGCATATTATATGCAGACAGCATGTTTGCCACGGACCTCGTGTCCCCGTAGCATGTCAGTGCAACATTACAAAGAATAAATGATTACAGTAGTAAAGACCGAAGTCTGCACAGCCGTGTGCGATGATAGAGATTGAGATGAAGAAGAATGAAGCAAGAGAAACAGAGTAGGAAGTGTGGTAAGTAAACCATGAAGCCAAAAGAAAGAACAGAGAAGATCATGCACAGACATGCAAACGTCTCATCTTGATAGCAAAACTGTTCTTTACCTTGTCAGTGATGGAGTGCAGCAGCCTGACTTGAAATTGCATTGATGGAGGCAGAAAATGTGGTGCATGAGGAAAGTAAAATAGGGAGCAGCCAGAGTAGCAAATAAAAAGTGACTGGGAGACTCGCACAGACAAAGACATGCTAACCAGACAAGACACGAGCAAGAGTGGCCAGATTCACAAGTGTGGTTTGTTATAAACCCTTGTTTGTACTTCAACATCTGTAATCTGTCACTTTAACTTCTTAGCAGCAATTCTGTAAAAGACGGACACTGAATGCAACAGCTAGCCAAACACCAGAGACTACCAGGTCTGTACCACAGTGCCCCTTCACCAGCTGGTTACCACTCTTTTACCATGTGGCCTTAAGGCTCACAGGGTAGCAAAATACAACACAGCACTTGCCAACGATGGCAGGTGGAGAGGTTTCACTCTGGTCTTATCGTAGCATGGTGAGTTAAAATGTGACTGGGGTTCACCGTTTCAACATGCTAGTCACACTAACATGAAAGAGGAGGCTGCAACAGAGCTTTTGTCCACCAGTGCACAGTGTAGGAATCCATTTGTACCATGCTTGCATGCAATAAAAACAAGTTTACCCCTAAAGCAAAGTCACTTTTCCACAGAAAAGACTGTGACAGGATGATACTTTTTGGTGGCAAATATAACTTTGTGGACTTTATTCATATGGAAGTGTCATAAATTATTACTTTCAAGATGGGATTTACAGGAAGAGGCATCTATTAAAAGATATCAGATTCAGTGTAGCAGTCACTAATAAGAAAATGTGTAAAAGAACAAATAAAAAAAATTTGTTTGGACAAAAAATGACAAGCCAGCCATGTAAATGACAGGTTAATCTATCAAAGTAAAAATCAAAAGCTAATGTAAAACTTTCCACATTTGATATGTTATTAGGACACATCAACATTACGTGAAGCCTGAAAGTTGAGTTAAACACGTTTTCACACACATAAACACACAGGAATGTGTCATGAGCTCACCATGTTTGCCTCTGATAAAGCATCTGCCAACTTGGCAGCACGCTCGCTCCTTACACATTCCTGTTTTAGCACAGAAGACAGCTAGCTAAGAAAGCTCTTGGAAATGAATGCTTTACCATAAGACTGTTACATTTAGTGCAACATAAGTAAGCAGACATAATGCAAATGACAAACTTTCATGATTACATCAAGGCTTTTGGATTTTTTAACCTGTTTGATGGTCATGTTCACAGACGCTTGGGTTATATACATATCAGAAAAAAAATACAATGAGGCCCTTTAGACTTGATGAGACAGGATATTTCCAGGATTCTGCTCATATTCAGGTTAATTTCATACATAAGCTTTAAGCAATTTATAGAATTATATAGCAAAACAGTTTGAGTCACACATGGAGCATACTTGCCTACATTTTCTCATGGCACGTCATGCAAATTTCCTGCTGTTTTTTTTACTATTTTTAGGTGATTTAGTGGCAGAGGGTCGTGCCTTTGTACTTTCAACAGCACAATGACACAAAAATGACACGTGTTTAACAAAGCATTTTATGGCTACTTACTTATATAGGAGAACAAACTGTGCTATATTGCCAGTCTAAATGCTTGTAGCTGTAACAACTGATGGAGAACAAAAAAGTGAGCAGCTAAACCTAATTACTTAAAGACAATGTATATTGACTGATCTAGTTTAGCTTAAAGACTGTGTTAGCAGAAATAAGTCATTCAAGTTGTCTCTTTTGGACAAGATGGTAGACGGGTCTTTGGTCAACCGCTCATATGTCATTTCTATACAAGCACATGTCAGCATCTGAAGAGACTGATGGAAGCAGCAGATATGCTTTGTTGTAGCTTGGGCTAAAAGCTCCCATTTCATTTCAATGTGACTTTCTAACGCAACCGGAGGAATTTCTGCAGGGCAGTGATATGGTTTCACTCACTCTCTTCTTCAGTGCCATAATATTATATGGAAGGATAAAAAAAAATAAAAAATTCAATGTTTGATTTATGCTTGCTATAATTTATCATTAGCTAGATGTACGAGGTGAGAGATGACTGTAGGCGTATTATTGGCTGCCCAACTCCAGGAATTGTGTTCTGGCTTCACCATGGCTGCAGCTCATCTAAATCTTCCGACTTCTTTGTCCTTTTTCTTGTTGACATATCTGACCACCTTTCATTGAGCTCTTTATATGTGAGGCAGAGCAAGAAGAGTGAGGTGTGTTATAGAGTGTGTGTTTTACAAGCCGGTTCTAGGAATCTGGGGGTGAAGTTTAACAAGGAAGCCTAAAACAGAATGAATGGGGGAGGAGGATACTGGAAGAAAACAGTGCACTAATGGGACCATCCCAGTCGTCCCTCCTGCCTCTGTGTGTGTCCCCTGGTGGAGGCCCCTCCCCTCTATGCCACTAATCTGACACTTCCAGAGGCCAGACACGCACACATTAGACACTCATATTGACGTGTGTGCTTAAGTGTGTGCTCACACATACACCAGGCGTGCACACGAGAGACTGAATGCCAGCATTAATCAAATAAACTGAAGGCACACACATAATTACGCACATAAACAAACACACGAAAACACCAAATTAACAGCTACACACACAAAATGCAAATGGCCGTTTCCACAAGGCTCTCAGATCTGTGTGTTTGCGTAGTGGTACCTACACAATGTGGGTTAAACAAGACAAGCTGGTCTGGAGTGTGTAATTTGCAACAAATGACTCCCTCTCTCAAATTACAGGTGCCTGCAGAATCAAATGTGAGCCTAAGTGGGCCCATTAGGGCCATATTGGACTAATTCTATCCACAGATCTAATTCAGTAATACGATTGCGGGGACGATGATGTGGAATTCAGCCAGGTTTTTTGGGGGGGATTTAAACAGGGTTTCAATTCAATAATTATTAAAATAATTATTGATTTAGCTATTAATTATTAAATGTTGCCTGGTCTACAGACCTGCGATTCATCAGACAATAAAATAAAAAGAAATGAATACGAGAAAGAACATGATCTCGTATGCATCTACATTCGCAGCATGCTTGCACAAAGCAGCTATTAACTCATGTGGGTTTCTTCAGTTTACTGCACTTTCAGGTCATCAGAGGAAAAAGAAAATGTCCTCTCCCAAAAACGACTATAAAAACATTACAGATTCCTTTGTTTCTAAATCTTTATGTCCTCATCAGTTCTGATCAAAACTATATATAGTATGCAATTATTTAGATTATTTCAACCCCTTAAATGCCAGTTTGATCACATGATGTCACTATTTGTATGAAAGAAAAAGAAAGTCGTCCATTTGATAGATTTGACATGGCTGGACATTTTATTTATTATTATTATTATCATAATAATAATTATTATTATTATTATTATTATTATTATTATTATTATTATTATTATTATTATTATTATCTGTCTTGAACAAACTAAAGATCAGCAATAAAGTACCTTTTCAGGTCAGGACAAAGGATTACTCCCCAAAAACTATGAAACATTACAGATTAATGTTTTATTTAACTTTTTAATTTTTCTATGTACTTTATTCCTAATCAAAGCTACATCTAATATTTCTTTTTTTTAAAACCTTTAAATTCTAATTTAATTATACAATGTCACCATTTTCATTAAAAGCTAATAAAAAGATTATATAAGAAGCAGTTTTCTATAAAATACATGTTTGAGAACTGGTGGATTTATATTTCTTTGTTTTGGGGAGTAACTCCTACATTTTTTAACAATAATCACATTGAATTTGATCTTCCAGTAAAATCCAATCCTCCACAAGATGTATTGTCTGGAAAACAACTTATTTTGTGTATATCTTTAATAAAAACAGTGACATGATTTGATGAAATTGGTATTTAAAGGATTAAAATAATTTGAATAATTACACATTTCATATTTTTTAGGAAGGAAGCTGATTGAGCAATTTGAGCACAAAAGTTGAAAAAAAAACTTTTTAGAGGACTTTTTTGTTTTGTAATGACAAATTACAAATTGGTAGTAAAATTTTACTGTTCTGTTGGAATGTTAAAGTTCTTTCAAAGAAGCTCGTTTTGCAAAGAATCAGAAAAAGAACAAAAATGGTGGACAAAAATGAAGGAAAAAGATGACCTGAAAGGACCTAATGAGAAAGAGTTAAGGTAAAACTTCCCACCATTACAAGTTCTGAATAACATGTGATCTGGTACAATTGTGTTCATGTTTGTGATTTTACCACGTCTCATCTCAAAAAGCCAAAAACAGCTCATTAAACTGACTCCCTTGGGTCACCACCGCACACTTTAGGCAGTTATGTCCCCCATCACATTGACAAGTAAAAAGAGGAATTTTCAGTGATGAAAGAAAATGTTCAAAGCCTTCAAATGTTCTTTAATCAAAGCATGGTCCACTTTTGTAATCAGAACAGAAAGCTGTTAAAAGTTGCTCTTCAGTTCAGTTCTAAGAGTCTTAAAACGTAATTGCTAACTTTGATCAAAACGTGCAATGGGAATAAGTATCAATAGACTATAAGAATAACTAAATCCATGACGTTTCATCCACCTCAGTGTGTAAGCATTGTTGTTTAGCATGCAGTGTGTGTTTATGTGCAAGTCTATCTCATATGCATTCATGCATGTCTAAAAAGGTCAAATTTAACCAGGCTGCAGCTGCCACTGCCAGTCTGAGTCTGAGAGTCGGTCACTACACTTCCTCCCTGAATTAGCACAACAATAAAGAAACCCACCGACTCATCTCCTCCTCCTGCTTTAATAATCACTTATTTACCTTCCTCAGCAGGCCCGTTTCATGACCTTGAACGAAGCTGTACGCCAGTGTGCCTAAGTGTGCGCGAATTAAAGGCACACCGGAGAGTGTTTTGGTACCCACTGTGTTTTTGTCTTGGTGTGTTTGTGTGTGTGTGTGTGTGTATCTGTACCGTACCAGCCTGTGTGAGCATCCAAAGCTGCCCCACAAGAGCTGCCATCACATCTTTAGCAAGTCCTTCCCAACCCCCCACAATCATCCGCACACACATGGTTACACAAACCTCACACTTCAGGACAAAAAGCAAGTGAAAGAAAAGGAAAAACAACATGCCAGAAATGAGGCAGCCTGCATGTCCCGCTTGTTCCAATTGGCCGAGCAGCGGTTGAAGGTTATCCTGGCTAACAAACATATCACACCAGCCATGGAAGCCGATACACACACACACACACACACACACACATTGCATACACACCCATATAAGCCTTTGTAGCCAGACAATAGGGTGTAACCTTCAATTCTGTAGCAGTGAAACACAAGGTAACACAAAACAAGTGACTTTCTTAAAGCAGCCACATCACAGAGAAATGTGAAGCGTTCGTAGAGTTAAAGCTAATGTAGCTTAGCATAGGTCAATAGGAAAAAAACAATCACTGAATTGGTGCAATTTAATTTTAACTTGTTAATCTTCACAGACAATGAAAAACAACCAACAATTTAACAAGTTTATAGAAATGCAACAATACAACAACTTGTAATGTTTCCTCCTCATTTTTCCTTTTCAGTGAGAATAATCCAGTCTGTTCTGGGCTTGAACAGGAACATTGAAATCTGGCTGAATGTCTGAGGTGGTGATGCGAAGGACAGCTGAGAAGTGGTCATCAGTGATGGAGGATCTGTGTTTGGATTTGTTGAATTTCATCACTGAGAATGTCTGTTCACATACATAAGTAGATCCATAGAGGACTAGAATCCTCTGAGCAGGCCTCCTCAGGTGTGGGAAGTTCTCTTCTTTAAGCAGCATCAACAACATGGTTCATCTTTAACACCGTCTTACGCAACACTTCCTCATGTATAATACAATGCAAAAATGTCCATTTCTGCACAGGGTTCATTTCTGTCACTTTATCCTGCATCTTCCCCAGTCAGATCTGGACAACCATCTGTTGTCACACCTTCCAGATTGTCCCATTTCACTCCTAATTCGTCCAAAGATGCATTTACCTCTGTGAATAAGTCATTACCAGTGGTTGTCTCTTTCATTGACTGCATGGCTGCCAGCTCCTATGTGACTGGAAAGTCTGCAGTTATTCCACGTAAGAAGATGAGAAGCTGGCGGTGTCACGTACATCGTAGCTCTCATCCAAAGCCTAAGAAGAACAGTCAAAGTCTGCAGCTCTGTTCTTCAGCTGAAGCTACAAGTTTCAAGTGACGTCCTCAGCCCACCTCGTCACCTCGTGAGATGTTCTCAAACGCTTCCTGTTAATCCCTTTTTTTCCGGGCATATCAGTTTAACAGAGTCCAATAAGCTCTCCGTCAGAAAATGCTCTACTTTTTTTGCTGATTTTCAAATCAAATCTTATTAAAAACACGACATTCATTATCAATTTTTCTTTTCTTAGCGCGAGTTGACATCTTCAGAGTAACCTGGCTAGCATCACTTGTCGCTGTTCACCTTCACTCAAAGCTCGCATCACGCACGTCAACATGGAAGTAGCTAAACGCTTTTCAAAATAAAAGGAGCACAGTTGTATTGCACGCAGAGCATAGATATTTTTATAATTTATGTTGTAATTTATGATTGGCCTTTACGCGGGCCAGACAGGGACGCACAAAGGGCCGGATGTGGCCCGCGGGCCGTAATATGCCCAGGTCTGATCTAGAGATATTTGTTTTCTTTCCCAGGGCTTCAAAGGACAAAAAGGTGGCTTTTGTTTTTTTTTTCCTTCCCAGCCCTCTTTTGGGAGTTCTTGCCGCTTTTTTCTTGTGTGGTGTCCGACCACTATTGTGTGATTGGTCGGAAATCTGAAGTGGGGGTGGTAGTCACAGAAAAGCATGAAGCTGAAAGTTGTTTTTATTTGCTGGTGTAAAAAATTCCATAAGGATAAATGGAAAGTTTCCACCACAAGATGGTGCAATTTGCCGAGCTATTTGCAAACTCCCAGGAAATAACAGAAGATTCATTGCCGCTCAACTCCAGTTATGCAAACGTAAGGGACATGCAGAGTCAAAGACAACAGAAACAAAACGATATGTGTGGAACCCCTTTGATGAAATAAATGTAAATGAGGTCCAGTGTAACAACTGCCAGGTAAAGTTAGCATAACATACGTTTTCTACGACTTTGCATTGTAGAACAAAACATTCATCAGAGGGCCCATCAACAAGTTAGCAGTCAATGGCTAGTTTTGTCAAGATGTTAAATAATATGGGGGGGGCACACAAACCAATGTTATGACTACTTGGGGTCTTGGAAACATTATGACCAGTTTAGAAACTAAACTAAAATTAAGAAAACTTGTCACTGTCCGAAGTGTCTCTTTTGTGTCACTTTGCCGGTGCCAAGCCCGGATAAAGGAGGAGGGTTGGACATAGAGCTAGCAATTCCATGCAATACAATAGTCCTTTGGTTGAATTTGATATTCTAACCTTTAACAATAAAGGACTAAATTGATTTATGTAATGTGGATCTAGACAAAGGTTATCACAGGTTATTTTTAAAAGTGATGGCCTATTTAAAAAAAAAAAAAAAAAGAAGCCAACAGAAAAGAGTTCATTTGTAGTTCTAAACATATTTAGGGTGCTTTTGACTCACCTTTTGTCTCTCCACAGTGTTATTCCTCTCTCCTACAATGTCCATTACATTACATGCAAATGGACAGTTATTCAAGTTAGGCGAGGACGTCATTTAGCGACTTTCAGGACAGCCAATAGCTACTTTCCTGACTGAGGAGTTGGCAACAGTACATCAAAGGGAGAAAAGAAAGAGAGAGAGATTAGCCTCCGGGCAGAGCCGTATTGAAATTAAAGAAAAAATATTATCCATCTAATTTATGTGCACTTATTTTATTTCAGCTCAGAATGAAGATCTCTAACCTGTTTTGCTGCCATTTGTGGTCATTTTAGTTTCTCTCCTCTGTTGCTGTCTATGTTCGATAGAGTGAAACTGTTCTTTAGTGTGAGTCGTTTGTTAATGCAGGTATTGGAACTTGAGTTTAACAAAAGCCTCTGGCAGTGTTTTGAACATGGATAGTTGACATCTACTGACACGCCACCAGGGGTGAAAGTAAGCTGGTACGGTCCAGTACTGTGTACCACTACGCAGTGCCGGGAAGATGGGAGCATGGCTGCCTTCTATAAAGGCCAGAACCAGTTACGACTGCACTATAGAAAATAGATCCATTAGCAATATGTAGTTTGTATGTTCAAAAATTCCTTCATTCCCGAATTGCTTCTAAACTGTAAGTGTTTTAGTCCATAGGTCTACTGGACGGAGCTTTGACTGGGCATCTCCCTCTCTTCGTTGAGGCTCTTGCCCTGCTCCCCCCGCCCCCTCGGAGAGAGCCTGATGAGTTTCCTGGACCTGGGAACACTGAAGGCTGAGCCCACACCCTCGTAGAGGAATCTTGGTGAACCAACGCAGGAAAAAAGGCTTTTTATTTAAGCTTTCTTGAGCATTGTGCCACCTTTTTTAAAGCCAAATACTGCAATATGTGCTTCAATACATACTTATTTTCAAACTTAAACGTAACAATGTAAACAAGATCTCTAAAATCAGTATTAAATCCCATTTTTCTTTCCCTGACAAGCACAAAAGTTAATTCTGTGCCAAGTTGCATGGTGTACCTCTGTCTGCTGCTCTTTTCTCACCATTATCTGCTCACTCCTTCCACCCTCTACTGCCTGAAAAACAATGAAATGTGCCCTTCATGACAACATTAGAGAATATTTAACAAAATATTTAGAAAAATCATTTGTAGGTTTTCTTTCTTTCACTCAGACTAAAAAATGCCATGATTTTTGCTTTTCCTGACATCAGCTGTTAATCTCCACAACTTGCTCTTTAGTGCACGTCTTCTAGAAACCAAATATCCAACACATAATGGGAAAGCCGTTTTCATCTACTTCACACACACACACACACACACACACACACACACACACACACACACACACAGCAGCACCTCCTACTTAGTGGTTTTTGGAAATTCGGGACCTTTTCCAGTTGGTATACCAGAGAATCACGTAGACTTCACCACTGGATTTAATAACATAAATGGGCAAGGCTAAATGTTTAATATAGCTAGCTTAACTTTCGAAGTTTCGAAGTACTTTCACGAATGATCTGCCTAATGTTCATTTCATTTTCATGACATACAGGGTTTAAATTTTTCTGTTTACCTGTTTAGTATGTTGGCCCAGAGTTTTGCCGCTCATTGGTAGCCACCACAACTGAAGGATTGTCTCTCTTTAAACCAAAAAAGTCACCTGATGTCCATTTTTGACCGCTGATGATAATCGCTCGAATTCAGAGTTCAGATTAGGGATAAAACGCCAGGCTGTCAGCCAGTAAACACAGAGAATTCCCCACTTCCATAAAATTCCTCTGTGATTGGTCATATTGTTGTACTTGTGTTGCATTCACATAAGCCACGAAATTACAAAACTACCATCTTCTTTAATGTCCAAAGGCTGTTCAATTAATGTAAACTTCATCCTTCTGGGGTAAAAAAAAACAAAACATTCGGGGCTTGATGAGAAATGTTCGAGACTCGAGCCGAGACTTCCCAGGCCTGGTGACGCTGCTGCTGCCAACTCTCACGCATTGGCCGTGAGACTCACGCATTTGCTTCTTCATAGGCCTACATGTAGCCTGCAGTAAAATATTGAAATGTTTTTTATTTGTTTCAGTTTTGAGTTTGTTATTTTAAAAATGCATAAAGTGAAAGAGCAATAAATAGTAGTGGACATAGTACCGGAAAGAATTTAAAACTACTTTCACCACTGCACGCCACCAGAAGAAAACAGTTACAGACTAAACACCCTGACCCAAAGTAGTGTTGATTATTACAGGCTTTGATAACGGGGTTTCTGCTGTTTGAAGCAGGTGGGTTACTGGTGGATCGCAAAATTCGGGCACTGTTGGCGGCCACTGGCAGGCTGCTGGACTTTTGTGCCGGTGTGTGCCAAGGTTTGAACAATCAGATTATGGTGTTATAGGAGCTTAATCGTAAACTGGATGCCATCCTAGAATGGCAAGCTGGTTGCGGTTCTGGAGCTCATACGTGGTGTGGACACCAACTTGGAGAAGATGTCAGGTCGGCTAGGTGGAAACTGACCAAGATTTGGATGATTTAGAGTAGCCAGTGAGAGACCACTGACAGACTTCAGGCAGCAAACAAGCTCTAGCCTGAACCAAAACAAATGCTGTTATCTTAATCTGTCTCCCTGCTCTGCCCCCATCCTTCCCCCTCCCCTCTTCTCGGGCTGGGGACCTTTTCTGGATCTGCTCCCAAGGTTGCCCCACTATCATCTGGTGGCAGAGACTGGAGAAATGAACTAGGGAAAGTTCACAGGCTCACTTATACTTACTTACGCACACATGCATGTACACTCACACACACCATTACGGACACCTCCTCCATGATTTCACTTCCTTGGTTGGACCCTTCCCAGAATACAAATAGTGTTCTCTTATGTTGTGACGTTCACTCTCCCTCATGTTATCTTTTCCATCTGTGAAAATGACGCGCTGTTATGGCTGCTGTCTCAGTCTGCCTGACTCAGCTGTTTATGTTTATATGTTGTTGTTGTCTACTCTTGGATGGGTTTGTACTGGAAAAAGAATTTCATTGCACCTGTTGCAATGACAATAATGTTTTCATTCATTTATATGCTAAAACTCAGTGATCAGGCTGGAGTGATGGTTAGCATCTCTTTTGTTTGGTTTGTGCAGCCCATTGCCATTGTGGGATTCATTTAGTCTTTTTTACAG
The DNA here is from genome assembly GCA_037177495.1 of Rhadinocentrus ornatus. Classification (NCBI taxonomy): domain Eukaryota; kingdom Metazoa; phylum Chordata; class Actinopteri; order Atheriniformes; family Melanotaeniidae; genus Rhadinocentrus; species Rhadinocentrus ornatus. The sequence goes on along the minus strand of JBAMHW010000005.1, from coordinate 21,425,973 downwards.
CTGATCAAACCGAGAATCTTCTTTGCAAAAGTTTTCTGCAGGGCCCCTTTTAATCAACAAAAATAATATTAACCCTCTTCTTGGTAGCCTTGCTGCTACCACCAGCATTAACACCTTTAAACAATGTGGCCATAACCTTATAAAATTAAACACTAAGCTCCAGCTGCTCTGTTTACTCTATAAGGTCTTCTGGTTTCCCTTGATGTTAAAAAAGTACATAACTACCACTCTGTTCTGCACTGGTGAGCTATTTCTGTGAGTCTTGTCCACTAATTGGAAGTCATCTTTACTTGCTCAGACCCAGACAATGACGAACTTTTGGCTTATCCTAACTAAGACATTAATGGCTCACCCTTGGGAAAGAGCTACTAAAACACTAAAGAGCTACTAAATACTAAATTAATTAAAAGAAGAATTTTATTTTTGCCTCAAACCTGAGTCTCCTGTTTTCATGTTTATCTGGATCTTTTGTTTGTTTTTTATAAGTGAACACTATCTGTATATATCACTATATGTCAAGGGGCATATAAACAGCCTTAGATGAGATATATCTTTTGTTGCACTAATTCAGAGATAGCTTCTAAGGGTCGCTTTAAATTCTCTGAATAGACTGATAGGCTGATCATGTTACTGTAAGTGTGATAAAGCTTCCCAGTAAACGTCAGTCCATCTAAACCAAAGTTAAACAGTTATCAGGGTAGGCACTGCCGTGTCTATGATATCAACCGAGTGAAATGATTTGAAAGTGATGCTTTATCTGAGCGTTTAGGTTATAGAGGCAGAAAGATTTGTAACAAGTTCCTAACAAATACAGCCCAGTAAAACCACACCCAAAGCCATGAAGAGAATTTTCCACTTTACATACTGTTGTTCTGTGCATGCCACAACAGACAGACCACAGGGGGGATCATTACACATTTATGAACACCTCCCTCTCTTCCCTTCCTTTCTCCTCCTCGCTCTCTGATCATTGATGTCAACCTCAGCTATTTTATCTCACGCTTGACTGAAGCTGGCAGTCACAATGAATTAGAGAAAGATGGGTAGGTTTTGGTTTTAGCTGAGGGCAGCGTCAGGATAATGTCGACTTGTCAGAACCTAACCTGATCCACTGTCTTGGCAACAATGCTGCCATGAATGATTTAGACCGGGTAAGAGAGAGCACAAAGCTTTTGTTTGGCTTTCCCACAGGACCTATCCTCCATTTCATTCCTCCATAGGCAAAATGCTGAAGGTAACCGACTGAAAAAAAGGGTGTGGCTCAGTGTATTTTGTTTATCCTGAGCTTTTTCCAAGCTACGCTAAAGCTACTACAATAAACATCAGCAAAACAACAAGTTGCCAAAGCTGCACAAAAACAGAGCTGTCGCGAGGTGATTAATTGTGATACCTTTGGCCCTGATTTGTGATCAATATAAGCTTTTTCTACAGTGCAACAAAACTACAGCAGGGGTGTGAGTGCTTAAGGGTGAAAACAGATTGCACACCATAACAATTCACTTCAGTCTGAGAGGCTAAATGAAATATCTAAGCAATTAGTCAATTAAAGTCGAAAGAAAACAAGGTGATTTCACGCCAGCCTGCAGCCAATCCTTGGATTTTAATCATTAGAGGACATTCTGGGAAAAGCTCCAGATTTGGTGGTTTGTGGTTTCGATGCAAGCTACACTCCTTCACTTTTTTTTAAAATACATTGTTTTGAGAAAGCTTTCTTACACGTACAATTTACACATCTGCTCTAAAAGAATGTCTAATAATATAACAAAGTTGTGCTGGAGCAGAATAAAATGTTCCTGTCATATTGATTTACGTATCCCTTTGCAAATCTGTCTCCTATGTGTCCAACAGTCGTATAAAATTGTCTGATCTGAACACCTCAAAGGTACAAATCAATGAAACTGAAGTCCAAGAATAATAGATTCATTCATGGATACTGGTCAATGAGAGGCAGAGTTTTTATTGTGTTTACATTTAAATTGTAAAATTGCATTTTTATTTGTCTGTACTGTATTGTATCACAGGTGACCCGGTGTCGCAGCGAGATAAAACTGTATAGACAGAGGTACATAAATAAATTCAGTAAGCACGTCTATTCTCCATTTTCAGGATTAAAGTGTCAGGAATGGTTATTTTAAACTGATCAGGTCTGAACAGCAGCTAAATGAAGCTTCAGATTAAAAAAACATCAGATAACTCAAATAAAAAAACAAAAACAGGAATTTCATGGAAATTCATTTTTAGTTTGGTGGCAGCAGTACATTTAAAAGAAAAAGTTGGAACAGGGGCAAAAAAACACTGGAAAAGTCACTGATACAAGTCAAAAACAACTAGAGGAGCATTTAGCAACTAATTGGGTTAATTAACAACAGGTCAGGAACATAACTGGGAAGAAAAGAAGCATTTCAGAGAGGCAGAGTCTCTCAGATGTAAAGATGTGAGTTAAGTGTGAAAAACTAAAGGTACACTCACATCTAATAGTCGTCTAGTCTTGATACTATTGGGGTCTCGGTTTAGGTTGCAACATTCTTCTAGCCCAAGCTTTCACGCTGCACTCAAACAAACCAGACCTTAACAATAATATATTCCCAAATTTAAAAGAGGCAGCTCAACACTGCTCCACGATTTCCAGTGGTATCGCTTTGTTTTCTGCGTCAAACAACGGATAGCTAAGCTCTCTGTAAAAGGACCAAATTATGTGTGCAACCAACGCAGGAGACGAACAAAACTGTATCCGTCTTCTACATCGAGCATGAATGGACTGCGAGCCATTTCTTCTGGCCTGCAAGTACCCTAAAGTCCACTCTTCCTGTTCCATAACACTTAAAGAGGATAAACACTAGGGTTCAATCTGATCATCATCAGTGTGATCACCTCTCTAAAAGACAATTCCGAAGAGGAAAGACATTAGCAATGATCTTAGAGAAGCATTTGTACCTGCTAATCATTCTGGGAATGGTTACAAGATCACTTCCAATCTATTTAAAGTCGATCATTCTACAATGAGATTACAATCTTCCAAGGACAAAGCATCCTGTCTCTGAAACAAACATAGCTACACAGCTCAGGTTTGCACGGTAGCTTCTGAACTAGCCAATTGATTCTGGAACATTAGTCATGTTTGCATGCACAAAATGTCTTTAATCGTGTTGCAGTTCCTATGGGCCCTTCCATGGTCTACGTAATCAGTGACGTCACTACTGTATCCGGAGGAAAAAAAGAGGAAAGAAAGTAAAAAGCACTGTAGAAACGAGCTATCTCAAGTGTCATTACGACTTAAAAATGTCGTCTTGTTGTGTGTTTGGGTGCTAGAAGAAGAGGAAAAACATTCCTTGCAGTAAATTAAAGTTTTTAGGATACCAGATCAGAAAAAAACGAAGACGATTATAGCTGAATGCAATAGGACGAAAGGACAGAGACGATAATCAACAATTCTTGTGTTTGCAGCGCACACTTTATATTAGGTAAGATAAATGTAATGTTAAGTGATTGTTAACGAGTCACAATTAACAAAATTGTACATTATAAAGGACAATGAGGGATATATAACGTTGCCTTCATCAGCACATTAGCAACCGCATAAATGCTAAACTTTAGACCGCAGCACATGTTTGCAAACTTTGAAACGGTGTATCAGACCTGTACCGTATACATGGACCTGTAAAGGTCACTCCGATCACAACGTGCGTTTATGTGCCACGTCCATCACATGTCTGAAGGGAATAACTCTTGATGCTGATTTCTCCTCATTCATCTCAATGTTCACTCAATCTTCAGAATGTTAATACACAAGTTGCATCTTACTGGTTCTGTAATGAATTTTTTTGCTGCTGTTATTGCTTTATAAATTGTACATATGTGTCTTGTATATATATATTTTGAAATGTTAGGTTTGTTGTTATTAGACCTCATACAACCCGACAAGCACGGTGGTGAAAGGGTGATGATGGTTTTGCACTTTTTCACTCTCTTTTTTGACGTGATGACACACATCATGCGTTGTTTATCTGAAGTTGTATTTACTTGATTTTTTAGACCTGGTAGGGATCAGATGATTTTTATATTTTTTCCAACATGTATGTATTTATCTTTTTCAAAAACTAGAACTAGTTGTAAATCAAAGACAAGATGGAGACAAAGCCCTTCGGAAAAAAAAGAAAAATCATTCCTTATTTCCAGACTTGCAGAACATCCCCTTCAGACCTGCTGCCCTTTCATTATTCTCGCTCCGGTTTTCTCCCCCTCAACGATATTGCCCCACCCTTTCCCTCCTTGACAGCCCTCCCCTGCCTCTTTTCTCCCCCCACACCTCTTCTTTCATCATGTACCTGCCTCTCCCTGGGCAGGTGAGGAAATCAATCACAGATTTGTCGATTCTCTCGGCAGCAGCTCACACCCAGGCAGAGGAGTTTTCATCATCGACCGGCGTCACCCTGCTTTCACTACGAAGATTGTAAGAGGCAGTGCCAGGTTCGAACAAAGAGGTGACATTATCTTTCCTTTTTCCCCAAAGGATTGAATTTTGTCTCAGGGTCATTCGTTCTTTCTCCGTCCTTTTGTGTTCTTTATATCTCTCAATCACAAACACATCCTCTCTCTCTCTCTCTGTCTCTCTCTCTCTCACACACACACAGAGCTTCTGTTGCCCCTGTTATTATTTGGTGAGCCCTTGTGACTGTGGAGATTTCTAATGATAGGGCAGACTTGGTTGTGCTGCTGTTATTAAGATTTCACAGGATGCCAAAAAACCCGCTCACACATACACTGGTCCGTCATTGTACTGTCACAGCCTCAAGCTATTTTTGGAAACTTTTCACCCAGCCATCAGTGCAAATGCCTGCCCTCCCTTTCCCCTCCTCCAACAGCACCCATCAGCCCTCTGTCAGGCTGTGTCACAGTGCCAGCCAATCGGAGACTTCTCTGAGCGGCTCCGACAGGAAGCAAAGTTGACAGCCCACCAATCAACTAATAACTACCCTCTGCAGCAGGACGTTGACAGGGCTCATTGTGGATATGGATGCAGTATTTATGGCTGTTTATAGTGTAATTACAGCTTGATTACATAAAAGCACTTTGCTTTGATGTGAGACAAGCTAGCTGACAAGGTGCACACACATGGATGGAGAAGGAATCTGATTCTCTTGATAGATAGCACCGATGCACAAAAACTGCCTAATTGGAATAGAAACAAATGTTTTAAGACTGTAAACGTGTTTAATTAAGAGAGTGCACAGCATAATTATTATTACAAGCATAATTGAAAGCAAGTGAGAGTGTTTTAATCCAAGTAGACTGAAATGTAAAAGAAAGTCTTTCTCCACAAGTTTTGACAATGTAGTCGTTTTGCCTGTGAAGATGGACCAGCTCAGAAATTCTTGCCTCCTGCTTGTCTATCTTTTTAAGCCGTCGGAAACCTCTGTAGAGTTTACTTAAAATCAGCCGGAGTGAGGTCACATTTGGTGCACAATACAACCTGCAAGGTCAACCATTTCGTTCATTACCTGAGCATGACAGACCGTGTTGTGTCTGATCAGAGACAATCTGAAACAATGTGAAAAGAATTCTGCTGGGAATCTTTCATTTTAACTTTAGTACCAAGATGGAAGGAAAAACATCTGCAATTATTATGAAGAAGCAATTATAGCTGCTCATCAGTCTGAGAAGGTTATCAGGCCTTTTTTAATAGTTTTGGAGTTTATTATGTTTAGAAATGCTCAGACAAGCTGCAACAAAGAATAGAGAGAGAAGAGAATATGTCATCACAGCTTAGTTACATCTGAACAAACCACAAGACTTCTGAAACAATGTTCTTTGGAGATGTCCTAATTCACAGCTGCAGGTCTGATGAAAAACCAAATTAGGACTGGATCGCAAACCTTCAACAGAAGGCTGAAAAGAAAACAAAGTGCTGCAATGACTCAGTCAAGTCCAGACCTCTGCTTCATTAAAATGCTGTAGTGGGATGTAAAGAGTGCTGTGCATGATTAAATACCAGCAAACATCAACAGAATGACGAAATAAGAAGTTCCTCCACAGTGATACTGATATGGTCATGAAAGAAGTGCTAACTTTTGGCAGCAGCACTTTCATGTGTTCCTACCATAACCACTCTTACAAGCTATTAAAAAGGTTTTCACATTAATATTGATATGCTGTGATATGTCATGTGTTGTTGTTCTTCCGAGGTTGAATTGACTTCATTTTAAGACTTGGTAAAGCCTGGGTGAGTTTTTTTTTGTTTGTTTGTTTGTTTTTTGCAACCATTTAAATTTGAGCAAGTGTAATTTATTTTTCTTCTTATGACTGAATAGTTCCCTTTAAACTTCGGTTTCTGTTACCACCGAGGTGTAAAATGCCAGGATTGTATATAACGCCTAGTCCTTTTTATGGAATGCCAAAAATGACGGTAATAATGGCGGTAACGTCTCTACCAAGGCTACAAACACCTGAGTGAAGCTGAGGTGGTGCATGAAACGGATAATTACAATGCGTCATGTTTTTATAATTACTTCTGTTTTATACATCTGAATGAAAGTCGCTAGACAGAGAAATCAATAAAATGAAAAGAAGGTTTATTCTCATAAACTTGTTCACAAAACTTCTACCTGAAAGTAGCTGGATCCCCTCAAAGTCACCTTTGCCATCTTTTCGTGTCCTTCACTTTACAGAGCTGCTCATCACAGATCAATAACAGATCAGATGTTCCACTCCAAGCATCATGTCCACAAATAAAGACAAAATGAAAAGAAAGCCATCCTCTGATACCAACTTCACAGACCAAGCAGTCCTGTGAACTTCTCAACTTTCCTTCATTTCCTTTTAATCCTTTAAAGGTTTAACTCAGAATTGTAACAACAATATAATTATAATGTTATTTCTTTGTGGTTTTTGGTGAACACAGGTCTGTAATGGCTCATCCTGCAGGAAGAACATGTATAATCGTTAAGGAGGCCTCGTCAGTGCAAATAACAATTATTAGACAAGTTACAAGAAAGAGATGTCAGTGCAGAGAAATGAGGAGAAACTGAGGTTAGCTTGGAAGAGGAGGCAGAATCTGACCTGAGCTGAATGAAAATGCAAAAGATGAATTAAAAAAGACGGTCCCAGAGGAAAGTGTAGATAAATTAACTAGCTCCTTTTAAAATTCAGCTTTGCTTTATAGATGTCTGCTAGCTTCAAGCTCCTTCAAAGTGCTCTTCTAGTTCCCTCTCTGAGCAGCATGTACAGCCTCCACATCACACCACAAACAAACCTTCTGAGAACCTCTTGCTTGTGTTATTGCCGTGTAAATCATTAACCGGCTCTCTGAATCACAGAACCCTGCTGGATGGTGTCTGCTGAGCAGGGTACTTCATCAGGCTTCATCTAGCTGAGCACCGTACCTGACATTATCAGCACAGTGGGGCTGCTTAGTTACTCTATAACATTCACTAATCATGTCATGATTCACCAACCAAAGCAAACTATGGTTGCAACTGAAAGCTCATTTGTGACATTCGACGTCTTCCATTTATATTGCAGGGGCTTAACAGACTTCTACGGGAGATATGCCTCAAAAACATATCACTTATTGTGATTACCTGGAACCTTTAGGGTGGGGTTCAAATTCCTGTATAGGCCTGATTGGTCCAGTATTCCCATCATTTATTACCACCTTTCCATCTCAGTCATCTCATATTTAATCTCCACTTTTGCTTGCTAATGGTTCATTTTTAGGCTGAATGTATGTAAAGTTGTTTAATTTTGTAAACACAACATTTACTCCCACCTAAAGCAGCAAAGTCTTCTCTAACTGGTTCAGCCTAACCAACAAACACCAGTCATCCCAGTAATCACTACATATGTTTTCAACATTGTATCTAGTCGTAGTCATTGCTTGGTCCTGAATACTTCCAGCTAGATTCAGATGACTTTTAGTCCAACCTGAGACCTTATATTACTTAATTTGTGTATCACACAAACAAAAGTAATATCGTCACCTTCCTAAAATAATGGTCCAAGTCATTTTTTAAAAAAAAGATTTTTTGCCTAAATTTGCCAATTTTTGGGATGCTGGCACCTCTGATAATCTCACCAACATCCTCACATGAACAGATCATATTATGAACTGTTCATCTGAGGATGTTGGTGACATTATCAGAGGTGGCCAGGGAAAATGTCCCTACTTTCAACTCTGACCCCAGCGTACGCACATAATCTAGAAGAATGAGAAACTTTGATACCACCGGTACAGAATAAAATCAAGGAAATGCTGTTGAATGTCAGACATTTGTACACAATCCGCTATCACGTTTCACACCACATCTTAGATATTAAAGCTTTTGCAGAAATGAATAAAGATGCACATTCTATATTAATTCTCCTAAGAGCCACGCTCGGGGGAAAAAAACAGGATTTCCAAGAGAAAGGGAGATGATAATAATAAGAAACTCAATCTCTAAAATACATTTCACTGTGAAACAAAACTTACTTATAATATAAAATCCATCCAGCTAAATAAGGTGGACAGTCTGCTGCCAGCATGTAGCAGTCAGTACGAGAAGTAAGCTTGGGTCCTTCATTCCAGCAGAGCGGGACGCAGACTGGAGGCTGCAGGTCTAAAAGAGATGCAACCCTAAAAAAACACACGAGGTGGATTTCTTTTTATTTATTTATTCTTTCACAATGTTTTTTTGTTTTTTTTACTGTTGTCCTAATTTCTGTCCAGACGGTCTTTATTTCCCGCAGCTCCTTGTCCACCTGGTTAATAGCGGTGATCATGTCCCTCTGTACCGCCCACCTGAGGACCAGCAACCATGAAGAAATATTTTTTAACAGTAAATAAACTGCTACCAATCTCAGATATATCTGTACATATTTATTATATAAATTAGAACAAATGAGCAAATTACCGGCATCAGAACTGTCATTTAGCAGACGCTTTTCTCCAAAGCGATTTCCCCCTGTGGGATTCGTACTTCAGTCTTCCACATGGCAGGCGGATGCTCTACCGACTGAGATATCCAGCCGCACGTTCCGATGCCTCTGCTGACACGGCGATTACAGCATCTGCCACCTTCTGCCACTATTCTGCCTTTCTGACCCAGTAATACCCACGGCGTGTCCAACAAGTAAACTTTTTCATCTTTGTCAACGTGGTCCATCAGGATCTCCCGAGCCATCATGGAAATGATGTGATGAAAATGTATTACAGGTGTTCACCTGACCATTTATAGCCACCATGTGGGCGTGGGAAGGCGTTCCCTTAGATGTGCGCCCGCTTTAGAGTTGATTCTGATTTATAAACGGACACAGGCATGGGACGTGCGTGCGCAAGCTTTTATAAAATACGCCGCATTTCCTTTTTGCGTCACCTGTAGTTTGCTTTGCTAGGCACAGTTTGATAAATGAGGCCCCAGATCTCATCCAATAGAGCAGCTCTGGGATGTGGTGGAACAGGAGATTCTCATTACAGATGTGCAGCCCACAAACCTGCAGCAACTGTATGATGCTATGATACCAAGATTAAGGCAGTTCTGAAGGCAGAAGGGGGTCTACCCTAGTACTAGCAAGGTGGACCTAATTAGGTGGCCAGTAAGTGTATGTTTCAGCCGAAGATACCAATAAAAAAAAAAAATTGTGTCTGAGACCTTGGTTTTCTGTACAAATCTTTGTTTCTGAAAGCTGATCAGAATAGACCTGATTAAAGAACCAGATAAACAAAGAAATAACTGTATAAAGGCTGCAAGAGGGCAGACACCCACAGAAGCAGAGAGGTGAAGAAATGAGGCAGTCAGGAGGAAGAGCAAATTGAAAATATCTATGACGAGCACCACATAATTACTTTGCTGTTCCATTATTAATCATTCCCAGTCCAGATAGGACTTGCATGAGAGTTGTATACATAATTAATAATGGGGACTGGAGCATCCCATGCTTTCTACTCGGTGGTGAATGGAAGGATGACAGAGACATAGTGATAACTGAAGAACAATTATGAACCCAAATAAAACACCAAACATTGCACTTTAATAACCTTAGTGGTAGGTTTCCTCCCCCCTTTTCATGAAATGCTAATATTCCCAGCAATGAATTTAAATCAAATGATCAAACAGCGAGAAGCCCACCGTGGTTAATGCATCACGCAGAGATGCTGCCCAAATAGCTCCCTGCAGCCTCATGAATAATCCAATGAAAGCTAATGAATTGAACCTAGCTTGTAAACTATCTATTCTATCATTGGTTTAATAATAAATAGTGGTCTCTTAGTTGTGTACAGCTGTAGCTCAATAGATTATAACTGGCTGCAGGAATATAATTACTGACCTCCTGGATGTTCTAAACCAGGTGTACACTATCGAGAGCTGCAGTATTTTCTCGTTTCATCCTTTAGAAGAAGTGTAGTGATACAGTATCATTTATTTGCTCAGGCTTCCTGACACATGCTGAGGCTGATTTTCCCTATCTGGTTTAATCATGATTGCATTAGTGTTGTGTCCCCTGACCTTATGTTGTCAGAGTCATCCAGATAGAGATGCAGAGAGGATTAGAGCGCAGTTAAAGGGCAGAGGAGAGCTACTGGTTACATCCATACCAGCAAAACACCGCTGCCTCTCAGACCACCTTTAAAACCCACTGCAACACACAGCCTGGCACTCATGTTCAGTAAGGTAACAGGATGCAACCTGAAATAATCTTGAGTGGAATCTGCTTGCTGTTCAATGAGGAAAGTTTTTACTAGCCACCAAAGGGAAGTAAAAGATTGAGTTGGTAATACAATACAGCCTCTTCAGCTGGAGCTTTGCAAGGTCTTGAGAAAAAGAGTCGTGTATGATAAAATCTGACTGAATGTCAGCTACAGTCATAATCCTACCAGATGGCACCTCTTTTCAAACCGTTTTCTCCTTCTCCTGAGCTTTCTGCGTGTTAGATTTCAAAGATCCTCTGTGATTGGTAAACACCCCCACCACCTCTGACACAGCTCTGTGAAGATAGCTGGAGGGGCTAAACCACTGTATGTGCAGCTAAAGCTTTAAACTTCAGGAAACCAAGCAGATATGTTGTATTCTTGTCATGGCTTCAGTTCTTAAAGTACATGATTCTCAAACTATGTTGATACTGGTTGTTTCAGAAAATATTGATCTTTTTTTATTTTATCTTATAATATAATTTATTTTGTTATTTTACTGAACAGGAAGAAGAGGTGTTAGTGGGTTTTTTGTAATAAAAAGTACATTTTTTTATTCAGATTAGGTCATTTTTGTGTATTTGACCCAATATGACAGTTAAGTAGATTAAAGTGGAAAAACAAACAGCACATATAGGTGAGATTGTGTGGGGGGAAGAAGATGCCAAACATGGCTGTAGTAAACTCTTCATGTGGTACATAAAGGCAAAATGAAAAGTATTCATACAAGGACTTCCTGAGGGTTTTAGTTGTGGTGATAAACCCATTTTACAACAATAGCTGCCACCACCCAACAAGAGCTAATGTTTTTTTATTGGAACTAACCTGCTTCTGTCTGGAGTGTGCCTGATGGAAAACCAGGTTCTTTTCTATTATATTTTAATGTCACTCATAAAGGAGCAAGATATTTTTGAGGTGCACAACATAACAAAGTTTAAGAGCCACTGGTCAAAGTAAGTCCAGGTCTGAGGAAAATAGAAGCTCATCTTGGAGAAAAATGGCAGTGAAGTCAAAACAAACCTGGAACCTGAACACGTGGATCAGCTTTATGCTGGGTGAAAGTGTGGGGAAGACATGGAGAATGCTGTGCTTATTACTGCACTGATAGGGTAACAATCCACTTACCAACACCAAACAAGAGTCAGTAGCAGAGTAAGCTGTTTGGCTTTAGCAACTCTGCTTTCCACCACACTTTTTAGCTCAATTTTAAAGGGAAACAGGCTTTTCCAAAAGGCTTTCCAACAGAATAAAATTTATAACAGAGAAATACAAGCTAGCACAAATTTCCTTACTTTATGTGCTAAGTTTAGGTCATATTATATATTCAGCCCTCCATTTAGCATTTAATTAAAGTGTTTACATGTGTTTATTTAGCAAATACTTTCAGAACATGTTGTGTGGGGTTAAGTGCTGGTCCAACATGTTGACTGGGGAAGCTGTAGATTAAATCATCAGCCCTCAGACTGGTGGCCAACCATACTACTTCCAGAACCCCAGTCGCTTCCCCATCAGACCTTACCACTAAGGTCCTGAATGGTATGGGCTGATGATTTACTGTATGTGCAGTCTAAACCACAGCCTTGTCCTAACAACACAAGCTTCTTTCATGCAGTGTAACTTGAGAACATGTGAAAACTCTTAAACCTTTGCTGGAGGAAGCAGCACTCTGACAAAAATAATATCCTGGTGCAAGAGATCACTGTTCACTGTCTAACGGACCATAGGAAGAAAATAAATGAATTATAAACTTTGGTCATTGCTCCCCACCCCAAAGCATGAATCATTTCCTCCTTATGTAGAGCACTTTGCTCTACATAAAGAGGAAATCCACTTACTTTTTGCATGAAAACTGCCTTAAAAAAATTGATTTTATCTGAAAATGAGAATGAATTTAATTTGTCTGCATTCGACTGGTCAATGACCTGGAGTCCCATACACTGCATAGTTTCTCAATGGTTAGTGAGCCACCCACAGAAGTTGTCATCTTTTATGTTGGGCTGACACAGAATGATGGTAAATAAAAAAAAAACAAAAAAACAAAACAAACCTGTTACTCCTATAAAACACATCTAAACTAAAGAAATAATTCTCATATGAAAATGTAAGGCGTATAGACCTGCACTGTTATTACTAAATGATATCCTCCAGGAATTTTTTATGTTGCAATCACAACAATTACTGGAAATTTAGCCAATGTTTGTGAATTCTGCATTCCATGGAATTTTGTCTAATCATCAAAACTTTATTGCAACTTTGACAAATCCCAGCAACCCTCCACATCAGCAGATATAAAACACAAACATCGACTTTACTTCTGCGTTTCTGATCATGAACCTCCCAACATTTTAGAGGGAAATATGCCGTTGCCATCTACAACCACCACCAAGGACATTTTCCCAGTGGTCTGCATGAAAATGGAGGTAAAAATGATTTGGACAGCGTGCAACATGGTGGTGGAAGATGAACACTTTTTATTGCTAAACACCACCAGAGGATGTGTGAAATGCACGAACAGCCGTTTGAACTAATTAGAATATCACAATTTAAATTTGACTTAATATTCTCATAAAATTATTATTTAAAATAAATTTTTAAGTGCTATTGAAAAAAAAATCAAACTGCGACTGATCTGGCATTTTCGGTTTGCAACAATAACGTCCTGGACATGCTGCTAAATGTTCTTTATGATTATTTTCACTACCTTTTATTGAAACCACATTAAAATTACATCCGTTGATTTGTGTTTAAACCCTTTTCTGTCTAGTTGAGATGGCGGTGGCTCAGGTGGTAGAAACCTTCCGTTGTGTCCCTGGGCAACACACTTTACCCTCCTCACCTCCAGTGTCACCATCGCTGGTGTATGAATGTTTGGTGGAGGTCAAAGAGGCCGTAGGTGCTGATTGGCTGCCATGTTTCCACCAGTCTGCACCAGGGCAGTTGTAGCTACTTTCACCAAGTATGAATGAAGGCGGAATGAATAATGGATCCAGTGTAAAAATCTAATTCTTTATTATTAATAAACATGATCTTAGTGACTACACTTTAATGTTACTGTTATAGAGCATACTTGTATATTTATTGATTTCGTGATATTGCATTGGGATTCAGAAAATCGATAGATGGAAGTATTAATATCGATTTCTATCTAAACTATCTGATAAAACCAGTTTGTTTACCTTGTCTAACAACACTGACAGCAGATAAATCCTTGAAGAAAACCTTCAAAAACAAATTTAACTTGGATAAATTATGAAAAGATTAATCAAAGCATGGGTGAAAAGGGCCTCTTTGAAGTTCTTATGCAGGCCTGAATATGCATCCAGTAATGCTGAGTTGCAGGATTTCTTTGAGAGGGTATTTGACCCTCAGGGAGTATGACTTGGTATCTGGGTTGATAAGGCTGCGTTTTAGCCTGCAGCTAACAAAGCGAGCGCTTCTGCAGCGAGCGGGTGGATGGGGAAAGATAACCGGGATGTGGCTGGGTACTGGCTGCCATTTAAAAGTACAGAGGAATAAAACGTTTACATTTCCCCCCACATCCAGCACAGTTCATATTGTGTATGAATAATAAAGACAGGAAATGGAAGGGAAGTCTTTTAGGAAATATAATAAACCCGCAGGGAGGAGTTAAAAAAGTTCAGAGTTGGGGATGAGAGTTTATGTTAATATAACAGCGATACTCAAACAGGTGGGTTTTAGACTGACTTCTAAAACCCACAGATGCTACTTAAAGTCAGTTAAACATGTTCACAATCAGTCTTTATCTTTGCTTAAAGTCCCTACATCTCATCCTCCACCGCCACCCCTCTCTTTTCATGAGGAGCTAATTAAGTAACAGTGTCGCTGTTAATTAATTACTAGCCCGCGCTAAAGGCCCCCCACTCAATCGGGCAAATTAACAACATCCTCATTATTGCTGCTGTCTAACAAGCACCCTGGGTTCATGTGTGTGTGTGTGTGTGTGCTGCAGGTGTGATAAGTATAAGAACGGCATGGCAGAAAGGTGGAAAAATGCTTAAATGTTTGGGAGTTTTTTATATTCTTCTGTCTGAAAGAGTGGAAACACTCATCAGCACCTCCCATCAGACCCTCCAACCAGCCATCTGTGACCAAAAATAAAGATCTACAACAAAGCACAAAGGTTCCTCCCGTGTGGTTGCCCTGGTGGCTGTGTAGTTTTTTATTTTTTCCACGTGTACAGGCAGGAAAGTTTGAAAGTGCCAAATGGGGTGAACTGAAGCGGAGCACAATAAGCCCACATTTACCCACGCAGATGGTGTGTACAGCCATTACCAAACCATCCACACATCACAGATGTATGAAACAAGATGGGACAGATGTAATAGTCAGGTGAATGTCAGCTTAGTTTACAGACTTGTTAGTCTCCTTCACAGCTGAATGTCGGATTATTTTTGTGTTATCCTCATGTGGCAGAACTCCATCCCTACAAACGTTTCAACAAGTCTCAGTGAAATGAGCTACGTTGCTGAGCCCAAACAGATCTCCACATTATCACAACTGAGAATATCAATAGATTTCTACTTTCTAGGGTTACATAAACATGACAGAAGAATTAGACAGCCTCGAAATACGGGCAGGCATTATCCTTCAACCTTTTTCACAGATTAGCCAAACTGGAGGGAAAATTGTAATCAAAAGGCAAAGGTTAACCCATATACTACTCTCAAAATCTAATCTAGAATCTAGAAAATAAAAAGCTAATAATAGCGGTGAGTATGTGTCCATCACGGGAACACGCACAGCTGAAACAGCAGAATATACCACCACTGTAGCAGTTTCTCAGCTGTATTCTGGCTTTAAATTTATCCAATATCGTTTGTAAGCTTAATTAACTATGGGGTGAGATTTGACCTTTTTGTGTCTGAAAATGTATGCATCAAATATGATACAGCAGGTGTTAAAGGGTTAAGTTAACATGTAAATATTACTGAGCCTTTTAGATGCTTTCTAACATCATGATCTCCAAAAAGTCAAACTTTCCTAACTTTTGTGAGTAGTTTATTTGCAATAATAACTTGTGTTAAAATCAGACAGGTGAAATTCCCGATCACAGAAGGAGAACAGTCACGCTCCGGATGAAGGTGGCTCAGAGTGATCGCAGCATCCAAGTTTTCAGCAGTAGACACAGATAAATGCATGTCCGCCTTCATCTAAAGAATGGGGATTTTGCATGTTTGTATGCCGACCTTTCACCCGAAACAAACAAAAAAAGTGATTTTACAACAATTTAATTGCTTCAGAGTCCCAAAGCACAGATAAACAATTATGTACCAGTCAACCAGCCGCACATTAGTTTTGTAAATCCTAGCAAGAAGAATAAAAAAACTACTAAAAACATATAAAAGTCTGTTAAAATAGAATTGAACTGAATAGAAATCAGACAGAATGTGAGTGTCTAGTCAGACAGGAAATCACCGGGGGGGGTAAATGACAGGGGATGACAACACGTTTAGAAGCCACCATATTAATATTAAGAACTGCAAGTCTAAAAGGAGCTTAACAAAAGGAAATGCATCGTACCACTTATAGCCTTTGAAACGGCAACGTGGCTCAAAAATGATGGACATCTGTTTATATGTTTCACTAGCAACCTGAAAAGATTAACATTTTAAAACCATGAAGTGAATCTGTGTGTATGGGTCTAATACATTCAAGCCCAAGAATGCAAGTCTTTAATAAGCTAACATGTTGAGCTGTTACAGTACCTCTATGCTCATATTTCACCCTCGTAAATGATACATGCAGCTATTAATATTCATTTGCTTTGTTTTTCTAAGTGTGCAGATTAATGCTAACATGACTGATCACCCGTCACACGCACACACTCCTCTGTAGTTGCTCTAACAAGGATGATGTCCTTGTCACGCAGCGTCTTTCCTTTCATCTTTCATTGTTGCTTATTTGCCTTAATTGCACAGTTTTTCCAAACGCTAGAATATCAGCGTTGTTTTCTGGCCTCGCTCAGTTGCGTGGTAAATATCAAGCAGTGGCATTCCTAAAGGTCTCGCTTCAGCATGCACACCAACCTCATACCATCTATTCTTATTCCTTTCAGGTGTGTTAAATCAGCTTGAAAGGTGATTTTGAAATCAAATATGCCATTTTTCTCTTGTAGTTTTCCTTCTCTCCCTGAGGTTTGATGTATGACTGCAGTGTGCTCATTTCTCAGGGTCAGTGCCTGCAAGCAGAAACCTTCCCAGTCTTTATCATTGAGATTCATTACAGCAGGAAGCAGAGTGGTCTAAGCATCCAACTATGTGTCAGGCGAAACAACGACATCACTGAGATCATTACTCTTTTTATATGAATTGTACTTGTGACCCGCTTTAGCTCACCCAAACACTAAATACACCCTGATTAGGTTTGGCTACACTGAGATTCAGTTAAACAAGCATCAACAGATTAACCCGAGTAAGACCTTTACAATGGTTGTGGCAAATAAACGTCAGTTTGCAGTCGTGTGAACGCTAACAGTGCGAGCTCTGAGCCATGAAAGAGGAGATGGTGTGTGGAAACAGCTGCCCTTTCCACCTGTGACTTTACCAACTCTATTATTCTATTTCTATTGACTGATGAGTCTCATTCATACTCATGAGTGGGTTCATTTATACCATATTCATGTTTGACTGATTACATTATATACTGGCAGAGAAAAGGATGACAGAGAAGAGTGGAATAAAAATGATGGAAATATAAGAGACAGCCTAAAGCTCAATAAATGTCACGTGGCTGTCAAAGGTAGAGCTGCGCTGAGATGATTTTAGGGTTTTATTTAGGCCCCGGGGTGCTTTTGTGTGGCAGCAGAGTGGCTAACTGAATAGCAACAAAGGAAACAGGTTTTTACAGGGAACAATGTTTTTCTGTGCGCAAAATTATGCTGTTTTTTATGTTTTTTATTGCTTATAACCGTTTTATGTACCCTGCTGAACTGACAAGTTGAGTTTGCTTCTCTGCACGCTGTTCCTCTTAAATGGATGCATGCATTTCATGAGCTTTAGCAGAGCGTGTGTGTTTGTGTTTGAGATTATACGACAGTGGTAAATTCTGCTGCTTAACTCACCCGCGGGGGAAGCACGGTCCAGACTCCCAAGAGGTCGGTCAATGATTACAGCCTGAGTTGCACAGAGAGGTTCTTTACTGCTCGTTCAGCGCAGCGTGCAGCAAATTCTCCGCTTCAGGGGGAACTTTAAAGCATGCATAAATTCTCCTGAGGCAGGATGGTGCAGACAGGGGCCTCTGGGATTATGACACCAAGAAGCAAGGTGCCTCTTTTTGTTGATAGCAATAACTCATTATACTGATCTACAATATAATGAGAAGGGGCAGGGTAAAGAAGGGATACTGAAGGAGGAGAGGATAAAAAGCTCCATTAGAGGTCTGGCTGAGAATGAAGCTGTAAATAAACATGGTGGGATAAAAACGAGGCTCCTCAGATAATCCATGATCCTAAATTAAGACATACAGATGAAGGGAAGAGGGGTAAAGCAGGCAGGCAGGCAGATTATGCAGACTATATATGAAGTTACAAGAGGGCTTCAGAGTTTTACAGAGCTTTTTAGTTGCAAACTTCCTCAATAACATCCTGACGAGCGCTACACTAGGAACCATTAAAACAAGAGAGTGCTTGTAACCATCATTCAGACAAAGGTCCTACTGCTCACACTGTAAGGAGCAGGTTAAACTCAGACTCAGAGGGATTATCCTGTGAGCATTAACTTGAATGTGTGGCGATGGGAAGGTTTGCACATCATGAGAGTTAACGTGTCTAATATTCTACAAACTATCACATTCTCACATTAACAAGCACAGAAGTCACATGAGCCAGATCTGTTCTGCAGCCAAAATGCTGCACATGACACGGGCTTGCGTCCACGCACACAAAAAGAAGTTGCAGAAAAAAAACACAGAAAATGAATCAAATCAAGCCATAATGAAAGTCAAAGGGTGTTTCAGGAAGGGCTTATTATTGAGTAAGATGAGAGTTTGGAGAATGAGCTCAACAGATATTTGGATAAAAGTCTCTATATTCATATGGATCATTTACATTGCCACAGAATTTTGCCTCAAAATCCAGGAAATTGTGGGAATTTTACAAATACTATAACTAGTTTGTCTAAAGCCATAGTCTATATTTCAAATGATCGACATCCTTTCAGTTTGCTTATTCTTTACGCTTGTAATACATCCACTTGTTAAATTTGTTAACTTGAACAACACTACAGTTAACAAGACATAGCACAAGATCGCAAAGAAGCATGCAAACAATTTTATACCAAGGACAGGATTACTTTGTCCCAAATGTTTTTATGTTACAACACGACCATAACATTATGTTAAAGGCCCCCTCACCTCTGTACTGTCTGTGCCTGAAAGTGAACTAGCATCTTTATCAAATTAGATAAGAACACCTTCAACATCACAGCTCACTTTGCACTTCAGAAGTCACCTTCTAGTGAGCTGCTTATTAACTGCTCTGTTACTCTGATGTTAGTCCTTGCCTGACATGATGAATAAGCATTGTGGGGCAACACAGATGAATAACACATAGATACTAGCTAAGTAATGCTATTGAATTCATTCACAAGCAGCATTTCTAATCTGAAGATTAAAATAAAATATTTAAGATATTTTATTTAAAATTTTAAATAAAATGTGCAGGGGGCAGCGATGTGAGCAGGACCTGATTAGCATTTCCATGGAACGAGGTATAGAGTCAAATCCCAAGCAATTTTAAGACAATAGATTTGGGTTTTTTTTATTTGTTGGTATTTTGTGGCAAAAATGAGAACATGCTACATAATGAGAAACACTCATTATGTAACACAAAGATGAGTTTTTAGGGGTTTAAAAAGTCCCTACTGAATTATTCGGCATTATTTCAACACTGGAATTAAAATACACAATGTTAAGGAATACGTATGGATATTAGACTGATTCCTACAAACCACACTGTCCTCCTGGGGTGCTCAGAGCTACTAGCGGCATGTAAATATGCAGTGATGCTGGAATGGTCAACAGCTCTGGGACTGTTGGACACGGCTTGCTGATACTGATGCTGACAAGGCTGATAAGTACGCAGAGGAAGAACTCACATGCACTCTAGAGAACCAGTAATAGTTGTTGATTCACACCACAAAAGAGCAACGTCATAATAAGGACTCAAATATTGTAAAATGACTAATAATTAAAATGCCTAATTTTGCCTGTTTGAATTCTTACATTTACCATTGCCTCTGTAGAATAGCCATAATTAACATTATATGAAAACAACAGGCTAAGTAAAGAATTGGCACCTTGCAAACTCTGCATCAAACACAGCTACAGTTTGGCCGGTATCTATACCATGTTTTCTATGACAATGAGTTCACTGTACTCCAATGGCCTCCACAGGATTTATTTTAAATAAAAATAACTTTTTTTTTATTAAAAGAAATTGTATATTTACATCAAATCAAAATATAGTCTAAACACATGTTTAGTGTTTCCTTTGTAGTAGTATAGCAGACTCCACCACTAAAATCCCAGTGCATCTGCATGTTCCAGATATTTCAACTCATCAGAAGTTGCAGGGATAAAAACATGGAATGATGTCAGTATGTATCATGCTGATTTATCAGATTATGTGCAGACTAACTCCACAGCTTCACATGGTACCTATACTGTAAGGACCCACTCTCCCACAGATGATCTGATTTCTGCCTGCAAAACAAAATGATGCTGCCCATCCCATCAGAGGGATGTTTCAACCATCTGACCCATCTAAAGATGATAGAGTCAAATATCTACATTTCATGTACGTTTGAGTTATATCTATAAACCAATATCCAGCAGTGTTTCAGCAGAGGGATCTTATAAAGCAGTTACAGTTGGAAAAAAGAAGGGCAGCTGCTGGAGTCACTCTAGTGATCCGAGGATTTGGTATAACCTATATATAGGCAGTATAACCCATGGATGCGTAGTATAACTGTTGGATGAATAGGATGACCAATGGGTGGGCACCTATGGATAGACAATACAACCTTTTCATATGAATTTAAAGCAAAAACACTTTAAAATTGTTAAATGAACTTGCTATTGTAGCATTTTGATTTTTACTTAAGGACATTATTCACACTAAAACATAAAAGGGATGTGTTAAAGAGGACGCTATTAGATAGGCACAGGCCCTATAGCCCGAGACAAACGATCATGAACCCCTTTTGTGTGGCACAGATAACAGACACCATAACTGCGTCCCTCCCTGAGTCCAGACATAATAGGCAAACGTCCCAAAGATGCAGCAGAAGACAGATTGAGGATCACGCGTATTCTTGCTCTGGGCAGACTGCACAGAGAAAAGACTTCTGGGAGGAAAGATGCTGATCAAAGCCAAGAAGCCTTGAGGAGGAAACAAGCTCGCTGGCGCAAAAGATGATTGTCTGTGTTTTGGAAATGACTTGGTAGTAAAAGAAGCTTTTCTTGTTTCTGAGAGTGGGCGATTGTCAGCATTATATGCCTACCAGCTGCCAATTTGAACCAACCAGACATACTTTAGTTACAATGTCTTATAATAATAAACAAGAGTATAGATTCAAACAAGACAATTCAATGATATAATACACAAAATGGTTATTTTGGCTTAACAAAGTAAATCATTATGTCTTCATCAATAAAGATGTATTTTAAAGTAAGCAACCTCTTTTAGGATAGCATATTTACCTCCACCAAGCTACAGGTCATGTATTCAGCGGCGTTGGTTTGTCGGTCTGTCTGCAACATAATTCAAAAAAGTTATAGACGGAGTTTGATTAAATTTTCAGGAAATCTCAGAAATTGAATAAGGAACAAGGGTTTCGATTTTGGCTTCTAGTTTAAAAATGTTTTTATTAAGGTAAATAAACAAACAAAATATTCAGTTTTATATCTTGTTTTTTAAAATTAATATTACTAATATTTTAATTTTATAAGTAAATTGCCAAGCATGTACATTAAAGCTGTCTTTGAGTTTTCTCTCTATGGAATGAAATTGGGGACTGCTGTAAAGACAAATCAAGAAAAAAAACTGCTTACAAACTAGAAATATTTACTTATATAAAAAATATTATAAGATAAAGGAAAAATTAAGAAAAGCTTTACAAAGACCATTAAATTTCATTAATGGTCATGAAGGACTAAATCAGTAATTTCCCTTTAAAAAAGTGTATTCTGTCTCTGAAGACTGTCCCTGCAATGTGTAATAATGGAGTAATCACAGTTAGCTATCCAAGGCTTTGAGACTTGATACAGTCAGACAGAGTAAGCTGGCAGCTTCCCGCACCCAGGATGTGCTGTTCCTTCAGGCTCTGTAGGATTGGAATGCTGCCACCTGCCAAGGCTTCCCCTGGAGAGTGGCTGTTTTTTAGCAACAAGGACGACTTTGGCAGCTTGCACGTAGATGAACACCAAAGTATTGTGTTTTTGTGCAGGTTGTAGCACTATACTGTTTGAGAAAAGTGCCAACGAGACAATCACAATCAGAACACTTGATTATGCTAAACACTACTGTAGATTAAGCCATATTATTGTACATGGTGTTGTGTGATAAATAGAACAGAGGGAAAGTGTTCCCTGGCTGGCTGCCCTGATGCAGCAAAACCAGAACTCCAGACAGGAAGAAGACGAGTCCTCACCAGTCTCAGCAGGGTTTGGTAGGAACCTATGGATGCCATGAAGGAGTTGGAGCTAATGAATGAAGTCAATGATTTGATGAGATATTTATCATACTTAAACTAATATCAACATGTTTTAGTACAACTGTAGCAACAAGACTCCACCAACCGACTCCAAGACACTTGTGTGTCAACCCAAAGCTAAGTGCCTGAAAGATGCACAAGAGAAATTCTCTACTCACCTATTAAGATACAAGGAATTAGGCACAAGGAATGGTAGGGACAGGAAACTGCCAAATACTGAGAATTATCTGGCATTCTTCAGATAAATGTGGCCTTTAGATGCTCCCTGGCTTCATCCAAAGTGACTAAAGCGTATTAAAAAAACAGAATATCAGTGCTACTGCTGAGGGGCAAGTGGGTAAAATAAATGATGTGTCCTTAATATAAAGGATTTTATAGTAAAAGTTGGAAGATCCATTAAAACCTTTTGCCTGCTTTTGAATTATTTTCCCATCATTCAGGGCATTTACCTTTGGCAATGAGCCATGGGTGATAACTGAAAGACAAAGGGTGGTGGCGGTGGGGTGGGGGTCTTCTCCTAACTATTGTTCATCTGTACATGGAGCTGCACGAACTCCAGAGATGACATCTTATTATCGGTTTAACTTTCACCACTGTTTAATAACTTCTTTCTGCTCTGACATGCTGGGGTTTTCAGAAAGAAAGAATTAGAACACAAATAACATCCAAGGACTAAAGAGCACTTGGATTAAATAGATCTTGCTCTTTAGATCAAAGTGCAGCATAAAGATAGTCTTGCATGACAGCCAAGTAATATTTGTCCATCAAGCCAAAAGGTTCAGGCACAAAGTTAAAAGAAACCTTCAAAAAAAAAAAGGACAAAAACAGACTACAAACTCCAAGAGGAGAAAAAAAATTTATTTCTACGGCAACAAAAACACTGCTTTAATAGCCTGACAAATGCAACAATATCTTTTGTCAAGATAAACTGACTGTAATCTTCTTTAATCCCCATAAAATGCCCATGTGATGTATGTGACCTCTAGTGGTAACGAGAGCAACTGCATGTGAAGAGTTAAAATAGATGTCATGACCATGATTGTTGCATTGCAAAAAGAATGTATTTTCAGCATTTTTAAACCCCACTCAGGTGATGATAAAGCCGAAAGCAAACCAGTAAATGTTATGTTGCAACATGTTGACAAGTAAACATTGCAACCAGTAACTCTACCAGAGTAATGACTTTGAGTTAAGCCACTAGTTGAGAAATCATTTTTAGTAGGGCTGCTCGATTATGGGAAAAATGATAATCACGATTATTATGATTGAAATTAAGATCTCGATTTTCTAACACGCTTACAGAAAGAAAAAGAGCTTGAGGGGGTGGGGTGGCATTTTAGGCATTGTCTGTGGTAATACAGACTAGTTTCTTTCCACCAGATTCCAGTAGCTTTTGTTTGTCCCAGACCAGCAGCAACTATGTTCTGCACGGTATGATCAGGAATAAATGAGACTGGAGACATTTCGTTTTTACCATATTTGGCTCTATGGTGCAGCTTGACCACAGGTTCGTATGTGTGGCGAAACATGGGGCTGTAGCCACGTCCTTCACAACACCCTCACCACTCATCATGCAGAGCAGGGAGAGACATGCGATTAAAATAGTGACGAGGAGGCAGTGATGCCGTTTGTCCAAAGTGTTGATGAGTTTCTTATATCCCGGGTTGTTCACTGTGTTAACTGAGCGCTGGTCTTTGGCGAGAAAACAAGTTATGTTTGTTCATAACATTTGTTATCTCTCTCTGTCTCTGGGAGCTGCCGGATTATTTAGTCAGGACTCACAAAAAATTGAACATTTTTCTATTTCTCTGTGTCACATCGTAAGCCCCCGTGTGCACGTCTACATGAACGAGCGCAACATTTCACATGCACGATTTTAAATGATCAAATCTATCTTAGGAGACTGAAGAAAGACTGGTATTATAATTCACAATACTCTTTTAGGAACATCATTTTGATCTGTTTAAGACCACTGTGTTTTATTAGCATTTTTGTAATTTGATCTTCTGTATTGCCCTCTCTTAACATTTGGGTTTGGTTAACCAAAACTGTTTCACCTTTTTAATTAACACTGTTTAAATTAAATGCCAGATATACCAAGACGGGGAAATTAGCATTAAATCAAACACAGGTGGTGGCCTGTTTTCAGGGTAATCTATTATTAAACACGTTCATTCATTTTCTACCGCTTAGTCCATTACGGGTCGCAGGTAAACTGGAGCCTATCCCACAGTTTAACAGGTGACAGGCAGGGTACACCCTGGACATGTAACCAGTCCATTGCAGGGCCAACACAAATAGGAACAAATAACCATTCACACACACACTCACTCCCAGGGAGAATTTAGAGTCACTAATTAACCTAACATGTGTGTCTTTGGACGTTTGAAGGAAGCCGGAGAACCCGGAAAGAGCCAATGCATACATAGGGAGAACATGCAAACTCCACACAGAAAGGCCACCACAACACAGGTTAAAACCTCCCCCCCAGCCAAGACTTGAACCGGCAACCTTCACCATGCAGCCTAATAAATAAGTTGAAGTATGAAAATATGAAACCTTGAAATAAAGGAACTATTCCATATAATTATCTATTTAACAGAAACATCCGCCTGCCAAGAGGAGATGTATGTTAGCAACTAAGTACAGTCTTTCAAATTAGTCCTTCAGCTTGCTTAACAGGAAAGTGGTCTTAGTTGCCTTTCAACAATCAAAACTCATTGTGATTAAATAAAATCATCAATGAAGTAAAAGAAAAATCTTAAAACTGGAGACAACATTTCTCAAAATTAATTGTCCTGATCTGAAGATAACAGGTCTGGAGTTGAGCCCTGCAGTAATGACATCCATTTGCTCTTCCCAGCATCTCTAAACAAGGAAGCAGGTAGCACTGCTGCAAAACAATGTCATTTCAACTTGAATTCAATCTTTTAAAGAGCAGCTTGTTTTATGCAAAACTTGCAAGTGGGAGCGAGATAATTTCACGCTTCAAACAACCAAACTGAGGTACTTTTCTCTACAAGGATCACAATGTTGCCTAATTTAACTAAATGTTTCCAACCAGTTGTACTGATACAAAGACATGCTGTCTCTCTGACTGAACCAAATCATTTTTTTTAGATGTACCTGTTTTGTCACAGACTAAAACCCCACTTCTTTTATAAAACAAAGGCACCCCGGCCGAAATTAAAGCTAGAGTTGGGTACGGGGTTCTGAATCAAAGTCTAAAACATTATTCTTTGCACATCTTTAAGTTTCATTAAAACAAACAGAAAACATACCTCTGCTGGTATGTTTGGATGAGTAAAGACGTGCATTATTCCAGAGATGGCAAAAAATACTGGACATGACATGTGGCATTATTAAAGTTTAAAGAAACATGACTTTTTTTTTTTTTTTTTTTTGTAACAATGCTGCGCCTCATTCCATCTCTTCTAGAAATTGGGTTTTTAACCTCTGGGGAACCCTTGTCCTTCTCCAACTTCTCTGTAAATTAATTATGCTGTGTTAATTACAGCGCATACACCTGAGCTCCCTGGGCTGCCAGGGCAGGGGCTTATTCAAACACCCATGACAGTCATTAGCTTCATCATGAAGTCTCCAAGAGCCAAAAGCCAATAAGGAGTTCAGGGGAGCTGTCAGCATCCGGGGATCCAAAAGCGTTACAACACCGCTACACAAATCCCTCGTGAAAGAATTGGTGAGAGGACAGGAATTCAGGGATGTTGTACATCTCTATCCCTACTAGTAAACACCATCTATTAGAAACCACATTTTCCTCCTCAACCTTTGTGCACTCTTCGAGGAGTTCTTAATTTTCTTATCTTATTTGGTGAGCATTTTGGCTGTGTTGCAACATCTAATGAAGATTTTAAAAATCTGAAATAATTTCTCAAAAAAAAAAAAAAAAAAAATCACTCGGTGCCTCATGTGGCTAGTCACATGACTGAATGGGCAAACATTTAAATCAGGTAGAATATTGTAGAAATGTCAAATGTCACTACTTTTTTACAAATGCAACAATGTAATTACAGAATTGATGGTTCTAAACTGTAATGATAGTGAGAATATGGTTTTAATGGGAGTTAATGAGCCATTTTTGGCCACGAAGGTGTCCAGACGGAGTGTCTGAAACAACATAAATAATATTAATGCAATCACATGAATGTTGCTGCTAATCTTTGACATATTCAAGATTCTAATCACCACCAAAGACCAATCATCCTAATATCTACATGAACATTTTTTTTAATACATAATTATATAATTCAAATAAACAGGCATTTAAAGGGTTTAAATTCAGAAAATGATTGGATTGTTTTAAGCTATATGGAGCAAACGCCTCTACGGTCTTATATTATTTCTTTATATTCTGCTGTTTTGCACGACGTGCTATTGGTATTGGAACAAGCTACTTGCATGTTCATACTCTGAACATCAGCAGGAGTGCATGTCAGATATTTTCCATCTTCCTTCATTTGGCTCTGCCACTCTCTCTCCTCCTTCTCAATTTCTTCAATTGTCACAGTTGACTGCTACTCATATTCCAGTTTTCCCCTGCAGGCGAGCATGCTGAACAACTAAACAATTTCTCCATTTACATGCATGAGGGGACACAAAATCATTCACATTCACTTAAATAGTTTGATGCCAGCCAACACACAGCAAGGACATGGCCCGGTGCAAATGTCCCCTGGTTGAATAGCGAGCCTCCGTCCACAGCAACGTGTAATCACTGTCAGCATCAACTGAGAGGAACCCAAATGCTTCCAAGTAAATAGAAATTGTGCTTTTTTTATTCTTTTGGCTGCTGGACACTGCAGCATGACAGGACACAATAAAAAGATGATTCTCTGTGCATTGCCAAGTATTATAGTTTTGATGATGATACCTTATATAAGGAACTAAAGGCATTTTATGGTTTCTGCTTTAGTGAGAAATCATAGGAGAGGAGTGATGACACTTCTGAGAGTTGTAGGTTGAAAGAAGTACCCAGAAGATAAAAGATACATGGAAGTTCCACCCACATCAGCATTATGTACTGGCGATATACTGTATTTTGAAACTAGAAATAGGTTCTGTAAACTGCTTTCACTGCTTCAGATGTCTTTCTTTATGTAACAGGTGCTAGGAGCAGTATGTCTGAAATTTCTGATGAAATCTGAACCCACTGAAGAATCTTCTGCAACAATAACTCATGTCAATCCAACATATTCTGAGTCACTCCTCCGGTGCTATCATCACAGCTCAGCTCAGGCATAATTACAAATGGCCTCAAAGGTCATCCATACTAATTACAGGTGCTACTGGACAGGTAGGCTTTTAAAGGTAGACTCATTAGAGCTTTTACAAAGAGCCATTGTCTATCGGGCGCTTGTCACAGGGGATTTAAGATTTGTTGTTTTGGGTGGTGGCAGCTGCATACACCTCTTTCCTCAACTTATCCCCCTGTCACCTTAAACAATACCACATTGCCCGGGGCATGAACAGGGGCGCGTGACCCTAGGAACCAGAAGAAGCAGGCTACAGATATGATAGTGCACACCTCTGTAAGACAAGGTCTGTAGGGAATAGAGTTCTAGTCTGAGTCAGTGTTAGCCAATGGACATCCGGCAATTTTGTTTGGTGTTGTTTTTTCTTAGTTAAAATATTTGAAATGAAAAGGGTTACTGTGATAATTTATTGGTCTTTAGTACTGAATATAAAATATATTTACAGGAAGAAATGTATTCATAAAACAGACTGACCTGTTGTTGCAAAGAGATCAGTATCCTGCCAGATTCTGTGTTTCTCTAAAGGTTCATTACAAGAAAGAAAAAAAATGGAAAATGGAAAATAACATTGTGGAGTTTTACACCTCTATGAATACATGCACACTAAACCGCAGTATCCACGATTCACAGCTGTCCGATATTATTTGACTTTGTCTAAATACTGTGTGAGGATCACCAGTTACAGGAATACATCATGTGCACAGTAGCTATTGTGCAAAAGCCTTCGGCTGCCCCTTGTTTCATTTTTCAAAGCAGCCAGATTTTCTCATAATAATATAAAATTGGTCTCAAGCAAAAGTTTCCCAGACTTCCTATATATAACAGATATATAGTGTGCATGTATATACACACACTGACTGTAATTACCAATGACCAAGAGAGATCAAACTGTAACTGTTTTCACAGCCTATTGCCAGTGGCCCTCTGCATTTCCTTCACATCCCTGGTCTGTCGACCTTGTTTCAAATTAATGCAAAATTAGGGATTAGATGATTGTTTTCATAGTAAATCAATATGTTGTGTTACTATTTTTATTTTATTTTTTTTAATATCCAAATATTGAATGTTCCCATCCCATAAGGAATAAATGTAAATGTAGAGCGGTCGTTTTGTAACCCGAGGGTTGCCGGTTCGATCCTCAGCCAAGTCGAATTCATGTCAAGGTGTCCTTGGGCAAGCACCTTGCATGGTAGCTTCCGCCATCATTGCGTGAATGTGTGTGTGAATGGGTGAATGTGATGTTTACTGTAAAGCGCTTTGGATAAAAGCGCTATATAAGTACGGACCGTATTTACCATTTAAATATTTTATGATAAACAAAACAAGTATTAATATAGATTTTTTTTTTTAAGTTAATTTTATTCTATTAAATAAAACAATCTAATCTCTTCCATTTCATTTTCATTCACTGCTGTACAGTGGCTATCCACCACAGTCAGTAAATGTCACACACTATGTTAGGTTTCCAAGGCATTGTGAGAGAGCTGTCTCCACCAAAGGTCAAGACTGATCCTTTCACCATCCTCTCTTTCTCACAAAATTGCCAACCAACAGCAGCTGCCTTTTACCAGGGTCCAGGCCCTGACTCACTGAAGCACTACAGGCTGCAGATGGCTCTGATCTGCATCACGTCACCAGCCAAAAGGCTTGTGACATTATTGAGACAATCATCTGTGTTCTTTTCTTTACACTGAAAATAGAAAGGTAAAAATCTCAAAAGGACAGGGGGAAAATGTTACAAATAAATGTAAGCCTTCTGGATGCTTTTCTTTAAATGACCACTCTGCTAAAAGTCAGGGTTTCAACCTTCCTAGCATGCCCATAAAACATATCCTGAGCAAAACAACCTATCAATGCTGTGACTGTTATTTAATCTGCAGAGCACCACCTGCAGTCTCAGAAGGGTGAGTTCAGACAACCTGTGTGCTCCAGGTAAAATTTTTGAAGAACTAATTCAGTTAATTTACCAGATGGGTCGTTATGCATGCACTTTGAGGAACCAATCAAATGGGAAGTTAATGAAAGCTGGTGGTGCTGTGATTAGGCTCCGTGAATGTGTCGAGCGTTTCAGACCAACACTTTGTTTGCCAGTCTCATGATTGAATACAAGCCATTAAAAGCACTAAACCAAGCATGGCATGAACGGAACTGGTGTTTTTGGTACATATGCTGGTCAACGAAAACAAATTTTACTCCTGTAGGAATCCACATAATCTCAAATAACTATTACAACCAAAAAAGTAACTTTCGAGAGCCACAATGGACCAGGTAGTTTGATAATCAAGCAAACTACTAGCTTGACAGTCAAGCTGATAGATATTAAACACAAAACTCCTCTCCTGACCATGATGAAATTCCCCCTTTGATTAAAAAGGTAGCTCATTTAATTATCGATCCCTTAACATTTATTTTTCCATGTCTCTTGAATCAGGTACTATCCCTCAAGCCATTAAAATTGCCAAGGTTATTCTACTCTTTAAATCTGATGATTCATTGGTATGCTCAAATTATCGTCTATATATATATCCATTCTTCCTTGTCTTTCTAAAATTCTTGGAAAGTTAGTATATAATAGAATCATGAAACACCTAGATAACAACAATATCTTGTTCCAACACCAATATGGATTCAGGAAAAAATATTCTACATATAAGGCTCTTTTACACCTCAGAGAGAAAATTACTGCTGTTCTGGAGAAAAATTTATATTCCCTAGGCATTTTTCTAGATTTATCAAAGGCTTTTGATACGGTGAATCATGAAAATGTTTTGTTATCATCAACTAAATGATGAACTGAAATCACAATGTATGATTTTGTAACAATTTATTTGTATGATACAGCTGCCAATAAGAATTTGAACACCTGTCTATCAGCTGTTATTCTGACCCTCAAAGACCTGTTAGTCCGCCTTTAAAAAGTCCACCTGCACTCCACTTATTATCCTAAATTAGTGTCACCTGTTTGAGGTATTTTCCTCACTGTGATATA
>JBAMHW010000005.1:21376625-21389737 GCA_037177495.1 Rhadinocentrus ornatus | reverse complement strand
GATGAGAATCTCCCGTTCCACCACATCCCAAAGCTGCTCTACTGGATTGAGATCTGGTGACTGTGGAGGCCGTTGGAATCCAGTGACGAAATCAGGTGGAGATGATCTGAGCTTTGTGACATGGAGCCTTATCCTGCTGGAAGTAGCCATCAGAAGATGCTACACTGTGGTCAAAAAGGGATGGACATGGTCAGCAACAATTCTCAGGTAGGCTGTGCTGGTTAAACCAGGCCATGTTGGTACTAAGGGGACCAAGGTGAGCCAAAAAATATCTCCCTATTTATTACACCACCAACAGCCTGAAGTGTTGAATCAAGCAAGGATGGATCCATGTTTTTATCATGTTTCCACCAAATGCTGAGTCAACCATCTAAATGTGGAGCTGAAATGGATAAACTTATCAGACCAGGCGATGTTTTTCCATCTTCTGTTGTCCAGCTTTGGTAAGTCTGTGTGAACTGTAGCCTTAGTTTCCTGTTCTTAGCTGACAGGAGGTACCCGGTGAGGTCTTCTGCTGCTGTTGTCTGCCCATTCTCCTCTGACCTCTTACATCACCTAAACCTTCTGGTCCAGACAACTGCTGTTCACTGGATATTTTCTCTTCTTCAGACCATTCTCTGTAAACCCTAATGATGGTTGCGTTTGAAAAATCCCAGTAGATCAGCAGTTTCTGAAAAAATCAGACCAACAATGGTGCCACGTTCAAAGTCACTTTAATCCCCTTTCCCCTACATCACTAAATGCACTGAGTTGCTGGCATGTCATTGGCTGATTAGATATTTGTGTTACCAAACGATTAAACAGGAGTACCTAATAAAGTGGCAGTGACTGCATGTTTCAATATAAAAACACTTTGTCTTGAATTAATAAATTTTATAACACATTATTAAAGTACCACATTAATAATTCTTAAAATCTAAAACATCTTTAAATGTTAGATGCCCCTTCAGGACCAGGAAACTTGACTCTCTGTTTTCTCGGTGTAAAAGATTCATAAGCTGAAAATTTCAGGGTGGAGATGTGTGGATAAAATTACCTGCTTTTGTGTTAGTGTGACTCATCTGCAAGATGTTGTCTGCTATGACAAACAAGTCCAAAAACATTAGCTCCCCTGAATATACTTTATTACTGTTTCCTAAAATGGCATCAGCCTGCTGAAGTGAAACACTGAAAACAAAGGAAATTATGGTGTTCTTTCTGTATAAAGACACAAAGGGCTGAATTCAAGAGGTTCTCAGTGTGAGGGCTGATGACAGGCATGATACTGGATTTTGTGGCGGCGCTACATGGGCCTACAAGTGTTCTGTAAAAGCAACGGTGAAGAGAGGGCAGCAGCATAAGGGGCAAATCAGATAGTAACACTCAAAGCACACCCACATTTCCACACATACATGCTCTCAGCAGGTTGTAATCGTGGCACCATGTGCACCCAGCATGCTCTGAAGTCACACACAACCAGGCAGCTGCTGGCGGCCTGCTGCGAGTGTGTGATTGTGACTCTCTGGAGGTCCGGTCTTCATAAGAATGTCATCACATAGGCGTCTCGTTGCTGTGTTTGGATTTTGGCCTGTGCAGCTGTCATGGCCCGGCACCTGCTAACACCGCCGTGGAGGATTAGCCGTCGCGCATGCCGGGGAGCACATCGCAGCCAATCACGTATTCATGGAAAATTCAATTTCTCCGACACACTGGGGTGATTTGTACTCTGACATGGGGGCTCTATCTCACGCGGTGAATTGTGTCTCAAATTGAAAAAGCAAGCGGAGGACGTCGTTCACAATGGGCTGGAGCAAGGCAAAATATAGCAGTGTGAGGCGGGGTGTTGATAGGAGAAAATGGCTAAATGTTTGAGTGTTTCCAGGCCACAGAGGAGCAACGCAGGACTGACTTATTGCTATGCATATGAATACTGTTTTCCAACTCTGCCATTTACATTTAACAATTCTGTCCATCTGTTTCTTAATTCACCTCCATCTTTCCTCCGCACCAATACTACAATACAGATGTTTCCCACCCACAATGCCAGTGGTGGGGCTAGACTTTTACACATACTAAGAAAGGAAATGATTGTGTTCTTTTCTCTAAAACACACACTTGCACACACTGCTGTGCTAACTGTGGTCACATTAGAGACATGAGAAATAATGTGGTGGTAGATGTGGGGAATCAGTTCTGGTTTACTGTCTGGTGGTAGACTGGATCCTTGTACCTGACCTGAAGGACTTGTGTAGCAAGCTTCATGTTGGGAAGTGTCAGGGCTGCTGACTTTGGGGCTGGGGTCTGTCTCGGCTTGAACTGTGTCCATCTTCTTCACGAAAAGATCCGAAATATTTCGATGACATGTTTCCTTTTCTCTTCATTCTTATATCTTCCAGGGCTAGACAACTCTGTTTTCCTCCTCTAAACTCACCTGATTCATCCAACAACTTATCAAGTTCTGCTTAGTGACTCGTTTATTTGAATCAGGTATGTTGAAACAGGGAAACATTTCAAACTACTAGGACAATGGAGTTGCCTACTACAAAATCAGACTGGTTACAGACTTTATAGATCTAGCCACATTTTCACGTTTACCTTAAAATCAACTATCAGCCTTGCTAGCCTCTTGTTTAAATTAAGATGATCATATAGCTCTAGCTTAGTCAGCACTCTCACGTGGATACTGAGGTACTCTCTAAGCATTTTCAGTTAATTTTCAGTTCCAATATGAAAATCACGATTACCTAGTTGATGTGTCGTCTCTAAATACACTCACTGGAAACTAAATATGACATGGCTTCCCCACATTCACTTAAAACTAATGTAATGCTACCAAAGAACTAGATTATCACGGCTACGTAGCCCCATTCTAACATCAGCCAAATTGTTGTATTTTTAAAGGATGATTTATTAGGAAATCACAACATCATCTACTCTAAACTGGTGCAGTGATAATGGTGATCTGTGTGTCCGGAAAAACAAATGGATCCTGGTACTTCAGAAATGGGCACTGCCACCGTTATCACCCCTCTAGCTCTGTCCCTGCCACAGCCCCCAACTAACATGGGGTAGCATGGATTTGAGGCAGGTGTTCACCTTCCATTTTAGCTACATTAACATCATGTGTCAAATCCCATTCATATCAATACAAGCATGCCAGCCAGACAGATGAGAAGTCGTCACAGCAGAGATGGAGGTGGCAAGACTGGGACGTGTATGCTGTGCAGGTGCCAGTGGGCTAATTGAAGCCAATCAGCATTTCACACTGTAAGCAACACCCAAATAATAAGGTCCCTCGACATTCCCCGGTGTGCTTGTTCATTTTCCCCACTCTGCATTTGCACGCTCTCCCAGTGGCGTCGGCCTGATAATAATGCTGTGTTCAACAGTAAAGACTCTTGGCAGGGTCACAGGTTAGGTGCATGCAGGGAGTTCAGATAAGGGTCTTCCTCTACCTGCCGTAAAGACAGAAGGTTATCTGTCTTGTGGTGGATTGGAAAATCAGACACGAGCAACAGGAAATATGTCAAAAACTAATAAAGATAGAAAAAGAGGAGCCTTGAAAATGGAGAAATTTTCCTGAGAGATAATCCCCTCTTTGGGTGGGAGATTTTGAGAAAAAGAATCTTTTCATCATCCTTTATTTTGCTTTTTTATCTCTTCTCTGCCCAGCAGCAAGCTGAATGATTTTCTTTCTTATCCTTAATGCCTCCTAGGGCTAGAAACACACATAACCCTAATTTCAGCATAAGCAGAAAGGGAAGGATTGAAAAAACAGGGAGAATATCTTCAACTCAGCAGTCAAAGGGATGTTCTGATGCCATACTGGTATCATCAACCCTCCTGCATCTGGGAGGTAGCAGGTTTGATTTTAGGCTCTGCTGTAAGAGAGCTTGTTATATTAATAAAATGTCCTAAGCAGAACACGATTCGGCAGATTTATCTGCTTATCAAACCGTTTGGTGTAAACCTTTGACTCAACGTCCCTGCCGTCAGCCTCAAGCTTCAACTTATTAATTAAAACGGCAAATTGGCATTAAAACGATTCCACATGGCTGCGTTTCTCCAAGGTCTACCACTTTTTTATAATTTGGTGAGTCCATGGCTCAGCTTAATTAATTTAAAAGACTTTCAAGGACTCTTGCAGCTCACGCTAAGATGACAGACCTGCTCGCATAAATATCCATGTTTACACATGAGCTCATTTTGCACAGGTTTTCTGTAGTAAACACTTTTTAAGAAGGCAGCAGGCATCATCTGTTAAAGATTGGTACACTTTGCCCATGAGCCCCAGTTTGGCTCTTTGTTGTAGAGGCACTGCTAATGAGAATGAGGTCATGGGGATTTTAGCAACAATTGTGACGGATGTGTGAGACACACACCAGAGCCACAACACCCTTTTCTATAGCACACATTCTCCCTACCCAGTGTGTCAAAACGTGCTGAGCGTTGGGCTAGTGGCGGCAGCTGACTGGGAAATAAGGGCAGCTTTCTTGGCAACTGGTAGCCATGCTTGAGGCCAGTTCCAGTAAAAGGATTTATGAGGGAAGTAGGGAGAAAGAAAAATGTTGGCTTTATCTTTTCCCTGTGACCACCAAAACCCCAACTGAGCATATAAACTGATGCAGAGATAAAGAGCAAACACGTTCAATCAAAATTATTTCACTATTTTTAAGGCTAATTTATACAAACCTTTACTCTGAATGGACAAACTGACTGCCTTTCACATGCTGGAGAACTGAAGAACCAAGGATTGATTGAGGAAAAAGAGGGCTGTGAGAAAGATGAGGTTTAATGGGGAGGAGGCTGTAACACTGCAGAAAAGAATGTCTTCTTTCCATGGGCCACTGGCATGGGACTCACAGGGAAATACACAGTAACACAACAACACACACATCCACAGAAAGGCACAGAAAAGAAATACAGTGTCATGTTTCATCTTCAAGAATACAGTTTTCAACAACTGTGCACTAAAGCACTTCCTGTTCTGATATTACCCAGTCTGAGTTGCTCTGTGGGCACAGAAACAAGATCATGTCCAGGAGTGACCAAATATCTTTCACATGATGTCATTCAAAAAGCAGCTTTGCTCAGAAAAAAAAACACACATGCCTCAAAAATGGATTATTTTGCATTAAATCAGTCCTCTGTGAAAGTAACAAAAGCAGCTCTGCAGCAGCCTTACAAAGCCAGTATTGTCCGTTACAGCAGGCGTCTGTTTGCAAGTGAGGTTATCCTCAAAAAACAAACAAAAAAAAAATAACCTAACACCAATTCTTCCTTAAGGCCCATTTATGTTCCCTTCATGTACAAAAATAAAAAGGTTCACGTCAAATGTTCTCAAACGTCACTTCCCACATACTCCCATGTGTCCTTTACATTGTTAGGCAATACATCCACTAGAGGGCAGTGCAGAGGTCACCTGACGTCAGTTTTAGACAGTAAGAAGCATGGTGACTGTAGAGGAGATCATGATAGACAGAAAAGAAACATGATGGACACTAGATGAAGGTGGTTCAGTCTGACCATTACATACATCACAGCTTCTTCTTTGTTCCTTCACATGGCAGCTGTACTGCACAACACTGCCCCGTGGTTTTTTGTGGTACTACTCAGTTTTTCAGATCTGGTCACGCATCTGCAAGCGCTCTCAAAAAGATGACCATAACACACATGTAAAGGATGCAGACGATGGACAGAGAGCTTCGTTTGTGTCTGGTCCAGCTCTCCATCTCTCTGGTCCAAGTTGCAGACACACCGGGCTACTGACTGCCTTCATCCTAGTTCCTAAGCCTTCTAGTAGTGTCTTGGACAGTAAGCCTCAAGGATATGTTCATTTATTTGGCTGGGCTAACTAATAAAAACCTTAAGTTTGATGTTATGAGTACACCTTAAAGACCCTTTGTTGGGTACATGTCAGGGAAACAGAGAAAGCTTACAGCTTAGTTAATGTAAATGTTAATGTCAAAAATTTGAAGAATTATAACCCCACTGATTAAATCTGTCACCTGTCACCACCTCTAAGAGCTGAGGTTGCCAGTACTCATCGGATGGATAAGCAATTCAGCCGACAGTGCCCTTCACCTTCCTCTTCTCTTCATGATGCCAAAATCTCTTCATGGCACTAAGTACAAAGTTCCTGAAGTCTGCTAGGTCCTGAAT
This sequence comes from Rhadinocentrus ornatus, assembly GCA_037177495.1. Lineage (NCBI taxonomy): Eukaryota > Metazoa > Chordata > Actinopteri > Atheriniformes > Melanotaeniidae > Rhadinocentrus > Rhadinocentrus ornatus. The sequence goes on along the minus strand of JBAMHW010000005.1, from coordinate 21,383,596 downwards.
CCATGAAGACACGCGAGAGCAGACACACCCAGAATTACAGATTGTGGCAGGATGAACTAAACAGTCTGATGATATTAGCAAATGAATTATTCAGCCCTAGTCCACAGCTGTTTGGCCAAGTTGGTGCATCCTTGGTGGCTCCGGTTTAATCCAAGTTTCCAGCAGTGACTTCTTCTGAGTCCTCATTACCTTCAGTGATAATCACTCGACCGTTGCCAAGGGAACATGACACCTCCTTTTGTCCAAAACACTTGTTTCTCTTGTCATCTTAAATACACGTTAATCATTTTTGATGTCACAAACTCACATTGTTGAGCCTCAATTCATACTTAATTCACTGTCCTTAGTTGACCTTGCCCTTTCTTCACTACTCCACTTGGGTGGGGGTTGTCCATTTAAGCTCAAAAATCTCCTCTGCCTTCATCTACAGGATACGACTCATCTCCTGCTAGCTCTCCCAATCACTTCTTAATAATCTGTATATTAGTTCCACTACATTCTTTAAAACACACTTAATCTTTTTAATTACCTTGTTACATACAGCGTACGCATTCAATCATAAATTTTTTTGTCGAGTCCTTCAACAACCTTTAAAAAAACACACTGATTTGCAGATCAATATACAGGATGTCAGCAGTCAACTAGTTTTAAATTACTATAGAAGTCAAGGCTTTGTCTAAATGTGGTTGTGCCCATTTTAAGGAGATGTCTTGATCATGTATAATGGAGCGTGTGAGGTTTCATGAGAAGACATGGATAGAAGTAGCTTGCAAGCCTTGGGGTCAAAAGGAGTCAAAGCATGTCAGAGTTAGCAGTGATTGTTGAAGGTTCAGAAACTTTAGCTGGCCAGGGTCCGTCTCTGTTAGCTTCTGCTATTTTGTGGGTAGATTAAAGGTCATAGACTTATTAAAGCCACGGCTGTTTTCTTGATTTACTTGTCATGATTGAAATTATGAAAACAGCACATAAGCTGTAATTGATGAGGTAAATAATGAGGTAATTTTTAACTTGAACTAATGTTTTTGCTTTACTAACCAGAATGTTCAAGTAATTGTTATTAAAAAAAAAAAAACATAGTCTTGGATCATACAAAGAATCTAAGCTATGGAGTGAAACAGCCAGCCGCTATAAAAAAATAAAGTATGACGCTATAAAAACACCAACGTGTTACAGGAGCAGAAGCAAAGCAGGATTTGTGTTTAAGGAAGTCTTTTCACCCGTTCACTCACCAAGAGGTTGTACGTTTTAGCTTCTTCGTGCTATTTTCTGCATTGCTTGAGGCACCAGATAGTTTGAGATTGCGGGGAACAGAACTAGAAGGTATTTCTCCATTTAAAAGCTTTACTCTTCCACAGTTAATATGAAGATCCATGCCAGGGGTGTCGAACTCAAATACACAGTAGGCCAAAATGAAAAAACAAGTTGAGGGCCGGACTGCTTCAATGTTTACTAAAACCTTGTAAAAATTTACTTATGGCACATATTGAACTTAAAACTAACAGAGCCCATATGTTCTTACCTTAAAAACAAGATTAATCATTAAATAAACAAAAAAACAAAACAAAGAGAAAATCAAATCTGTTGCATTTATTTCTTATGGCTCTATATGAATAGTTTCAAGTGAAAACATTTTTTACACGCAAACAACAGCCAACAATAGTTTCCTCATTTGAAAACTCAAATGCGATGTAACAGCAAGAGAGAGGAAAACGTTAAACGGCATTGAAGGTCAGTTTGCTACTCCTTGATGCTCACCAGTCTCAGGATGAGATGCCAAAGACTGAAAACCTGGTGTTTTATTGCCAACTTGTGATGCCACAATATGAAATTGGATGAGTAATTTTACTGCCATTATAAACTCTGGTTCATACTCAACATTTTTTCTTAATTACAGCATGTCTTAGAAGCTTTTATATCTCTGCAATCCTAAAGGGTTAATAACTCTTTTAATCTTTGGACCTTTTGTTTCCAGTCCAGATGCTTCATTTTGAAGTGTCTTCTTGTGTTGTATTCTTTGTGATCTATGTTTTCACATTGCTAAACTTTAAGTTATCTAGAGCGTGAATTCAATCTAAACTGTGAAAATACTCCAACATCTTCCCTGCACAACATCGGCCATTTCTCTGTTTGACCATCACTTCATTTGCCACAAGTACATGAGCCTCCTAAAGAAACACGACTACAAGCAATTAAATTTAAACTAACTCCATCCAGCACGGGGACTGATGGGATCACAACTCTGTCTTCTGATTAAAGAAACTGATTCATTCACATTCATGATAAAAATTCATTACTGAAACATGACAGTGTAGCTTTTACATCCTCCAAAATTGTCAATTTTTATAACATACTGACCTCTAAAACAGTACCATCATAGGACACTGTGTTCTGATCATTTCAGAATCTCTGCAGCTTCTGAATATCTTCATATTGTTTGCATATCTATGGGTCTTTTAGACGTTTTATATGGCAAGTTCAAGAAGTTAAAACCTTGGCCACAAGGGTTGACATTTAGTGGTTGACAACTGCTCTTTACAAGCTGTGCACATAAATTTCACCCTTTCCTAACTAAAAACTGATGAGTCCTTCCAAAAAATGATAAATACTTATGTGTTTCAGCACAGAAGCACACAGGAAGAACAATGACCTGCAATGATCCCAACATGGACTTCTTTTCAACAGCAGCTTTGCAGATCTGTCCCTGAGACAGACAGACACCACAAATCAGCTTGTGTTCTGCACCACATTTGGCACTAAGCTGTTTTACAGAGGCCAGTGGAAAGCAAGGGATGATAATGAAAGAGGATTAACCACAGAAAGAGGGAACTAGTTGGGCCTGTTGCTGAATACACACAATAATTTTTTTAAACAAAAAAAAGGGCAAACAAGCTTTCCTTTGCCAGCCTTTGTTACCCGGCTGGAGAGTGTTGTTCACCTCAGCACGCCAGCTCTGAACCCATACAGGATTTTCTGTGTCTTAGATGGAAGGGTTATTCCAAACGGCGTATTTGCATATAAACAGGCTGCCCAGATTCACAGCGGGGGGAGAAGAGGATAAGAGTATGAAAGTGGGTCTTTGAGAAAGCGAAGGTGTGTGTTTCCTGTGAAGGACAACATTGAGACGGGGTTTGTTTGTCCTCTTCGGGTGCTGAGGGGCTTTCAATTTAAACAGAGCAGGGAATCTTATTACCTGAGTGATGCACTGCTTGTGTTTACACACGTTATTCCAAAGAGGCTTCAACACTCCCTCATTCCTCTCTACCCCCTCTCCCTAGCTCTTTTTACCCATCGGATAAAAAAGACCAACTGGAATAACAAACAAACCGAGTCGGCCACAGTAAAATGGTATCAGGTGGTTCTTCCTACGGGAAGGTTGTTGTATATTGGATGTTTAGGTAGAATAGTTAGGGATGGATCACAGGGACAAAGCATCAGAAAGCAGGAAAGATGAGATTAAACAGGACGGACTCAGGAAGGTGTAGCGTTACATACATATTTTTGGGAATCCTGTGGAATCTTGTCATGCGACAAGCCTGGGACGGTAAAACGTCAACAAAAAGAGGCTCGTGAGAATCGCAGTGATAGAGTCAAACTCGGAGATGACAGAGTAAACGTCAACGTTTCAGACAGCCCTGGAGAAGCACGTGCAGTTTGTCAGAGAGGTACTGTGGGTTTAAAATCCTACATATTCAGGATATAAAGTTCTGAAAATACACAAATGTTTATGTTGAACCTGTGGAACAGTAATACACTAAACAAAACTGTTTACTATGTTAGTCAATTTAATAGTAAACCTTTTGGCTCTTTTTCTTATAGTACAATATGATATGATATACATCAAGTGCTGTGTGAAGATAAACTCTTAAGACCCTGTCCAGCACTTTTTTTGTGCTGCAGTAGCTAATGGCTAACTTAGTTTGCTGTGTTACATTTGTTCTTCCACATGCATATTCCTGTAGCTTTACAAGCTACAAATAGTCAGGTCTACTTGGAGCATGCAAGCTGAATGATCGGAAAAAAATATCATTTCTCTATATTCTAACAAGGACATAAAGTTGAGATTTGAACAGCTTCACTAACAACTACATGATGCAACCTGTGGCCAAAATACTGAAGTTTCTTCTACAACTGTTAAATAAAAACTAAACAGTCTGATGTTATTTATCCGATTTACACCACCGCTCCTCATTTCTCTCTACATGATTTCTGTACAGCACATGATGGAGTTTCACCTGCTACACACACACACACACACACACACACACACACACACACACGCACAGCAGCAGTGCACTCTCCAACCTACAGATGGAGATTGCATATTGGAAAAAGTGTCATTTCACTGAAAATCAGACAGAAATCCATGTTTTTTAACTTTCAGAGGAAGGTGAAGATGATGAGAACTTCATGTCCATCACAGAGCTAAAACTAAAGCTGAACAAGATGAATCTACGTCATTGTAAGAATTTCTGACTTGTTTTACAGCTTAAAATGGAAACCGTATTCTTTTAGGTTCTAATAACATCAACACGTTATCTGAGACCTGAACTTTAAGGAGATTTAAAGCGACTCCACTCAGTAAAACCCACTTTGTTCACGTCATCAGGACATTTCACAAGTTCAGAAGAGTTTCAGTCATTTATGAAAAATTAGTCTGTGATGAGGTTTAAAGACGTGAGGTCACATGATGTTTAATTTAGACATGGAGCCTACCTCGTCTTCACCTCGTCTTTCTGAGGTGCTGAACCCTATCATCCCCCACAGCAGGACTTTCTCTGCAGTTTTGCACAAACACGCAGTTACTCTGCTCTCTCTGGGTCACGGCTTCTGCCATTAGTTAGGGTTTGAAACCTATCATTTTAACAATGCTGAAGAAATCTTCCACTGAATTCATGCACATTCTCAGCCACTGATCTTCATCACACTTTGGATGCAGTGTCTTGGACATGACCTACAGAATTTTGCAAATCATAAAGTATCACCATTGAATAAGAAATAAATCTTCTCTTGGTTGATATTGAAAAAAGCAAAGTTAGTGCATCATGCTGATAATCTCCATTAAAACTGCCATTAAAAAGATTTTGTTTAATTCTACCACAGTCTGAACTGATTCTGAAAACAAGCCAAAACAGCAGAAATGGTTTAATCATTTCAGCTGTTATTCATTAATGCACCTTTTCCTGAGATTTTGATGATGGTCCAAACAGTCCATCCCAATTCTGACCGTAGCTGACAGACCTTCTGTTAAGGAATAAACTTTATCCATAATATAAATGAGCAGAAAGAGGCAACAACATAAATACAGATTGGTTTAGTTTTTTGGTTGTCCCTTAAAAATTATTTTGATTTAAACTTTCTACTACAGTCAGTTTGGTTTCTATTGATCTACATTTTTCCAAAATTTCTGCCTCATGACCTTTTTCTTTTCAAAAAGCCATTTCAAAGGAAATGCTCAGCCATGTTGGTACACCTCATATTCAATTTTATGATCTGCATATTAAAACAGCACAGTATCGTCAGTTTGGCTGCATTAAAGCTTATTTTTAGAATCCCACTGCTGTGGAGCCTCTGCTTTGTTTCCTTTTTTCTGCAGAATTCTAAAATCAGCTGATGCCACCGTTGTGACAAGCTGCACTTCAAACAGTAATTGAATTTGTCGCTGTTTTGCATCTTTACTCTCACTCACAGGCACGCATCAATCAGGCAAAAGTAAAGCGTGCAGCGAGGGCAAGAGTTGCACAGGGAGACGGAGGGAGCGAGCGAGATGGGAGCCGGAGATCCTCCGATCACAACGCCTGGCCTCGTCTGTTTCATGTAGAAGAACCGCTGATCATGACAGCACATTTGTTGAAAACCACTGAGGAATATGCAGAGTTTAGATGTACCAAACCTCAAAGAAAAGTTGTTTTCTTCCCTCTTTTCTCCGCTTTCCTCCTACACATGCTCTCCACCAACGCCACACCTCCCCTGCTAACCAGTGCACTAATTGCCATCAACATAAGGCCCACATTCAGCCCACTTTTTCTTTTTTTTTCTTTTCTTTTTTTTAAATTTCCATAAAAAATTAATAACTGGCAGAGTTCATGTCTGTCAACACGTGGTAATTCATGTTTAACAGCTTCCAGTCACCCGGTGTGTGTAGCGAGGACGGTAATGGTGGAATGTTCGACTATCCTTCCTAGGAGATCCGGGGTGGCAGAGATGCCTTTTAACATCAGACAGGGCTTAGTCAAAGTCTGGGAAAAGTCAGCTCCAAGATAAACTATGGATAGAAACATGGAATAAATACCATTTCTTTTAAAAAAAACACATGGTCCCTAAAAAAATAACCGGAAAATACTTTGGACTTAAGGTACTGTGTGTATGTGACACTAATTAATGTAAATCCTTTGCAAGCATTTGATAATCTCCTGTTGTCTGAGATATTGCAACTAAGATGTCAAAGTCTAAGTATAATTGATAAATTAATTGAGTACAAGATTTAAGGGTAAGTATCTGTCAAACAGTACCAGTCAAAAGTTTGGACATCCTAAGTTGATCAAAAAAATTGAGTTTGTGTGTCCAGACTGGCAAATGCAGAAAATAATTAAAAAGGGACTGACCTTCATGACTCATATGCTGTTAATTTTGGTCATTTAATCATGTGTACGTTAACATATAATACACTCAAAACACATTTGCATCTGTTTCTATCCACCTTGAGCACCCTCTATGTTTTCAAGGATTATTAGCCACGGTTTTGGTCTTTGCTTCAGATAGCCTGAAGTAAGCTTCTTTGTAAAGTCTACAAGCAGATTTGCATTTAAATTTTTAACCCCTAAAACAATGCACAGATATACTGTATATATGTCAACATGTGAATAATGGTCTGAGGTCAGTTTTTCTACATCCTAACTGTAGGGGTGAAGATGGTATGGAACCCTCGAAACAGGTAAAGCATTATGTACAGGGAAATAATCTTCACAGTCAGA
>JBAMHW010000005.1:21360943-21376525 GCA_037177495.1 Rhadinocentrus ornatus | reverse complement strand
AATAAATCACAACTACAACTTAAGCAAAAAAATAAACAATGTCACAATATATTGAACACAATCACCTTAGTGAGGGGCTGTCACACCACACCCTCACACTAACCCTCACCATGATCTACAGATACAGACCAAAATAATAAATTTACACAACACAAATCTAATCTAAATGTAATGTAATAATTTATGTGACCATTGTCTCGATATGTGACGACCTTGTTTTAACGACCTTCTCAGCTGGGATTAATAAAGTATAATTAAAAAATAATAATGTGATAACAAGCCGGGCTTGGGCCTGGATGACTTGGGTTCAAGTCCATGGGCTGACAACTGAGGTGAACCACTGTGGGCCCTTAACCCCCAACTGCTCCCCAGGTGCCCACTGCTCCTGGTGTAACTAGGATTGGTTAAAGTGCAGAGTTGAAATTTCCCAACTGGGATTAATGAAGTAAAAATAAATAAATAAAAAATTTAAAACAGCCAGAACCTGGTTGCTGTGACTTGCAAACAGCAAGTGAAGCGAGTGAAGTATCCAAGAGACAGTCCAGCAACAATTCAGCAGTCTAGCTGAAGTAGATGTTAGAGGTGAAGAGCAAATAGTGGACCACGTCTCAAAGATGAAAGCTTCAGACAAGTTTCCTATTCCATGTAAGCAAACTGCACACTCAGTGAGTGTTGAAAAGCTGCTCCTCTCCACAGATTCACGGACACAACTTGCAACAGTCATTAGATACTCAACTGGAAAATGTACAGTGCTGTTCTGCAGGCCACAGGCACGCCAGAGCAGCATAGCACTGGAAAGCTGGTGAATGTGCTCTGCATCACTACTGAAATCTGGAGACTAAGTGGAAATGTAACAGCAGGTGGACATGCCAATGCTAGCAACCTGGTGCTAGCCAACTCCAAACACCTGGTATTTGAAGAATAGTTTTCAGCTATTTCAAAAAGTATATTTGCTTGAAATGCCTATCCCTACAATAAAGGGTGTCTCAGCTAACCCATAATTGTCTGTGGAGAATAACAAGTTAAAATTAAATTGCACTGATTCAGTGATTGTTTAGTGAATTTTACAAGGGAAAAAGTTGAGCAGAATTAAGTTCAAGTTGTCGGTTTGGCCCTCTGACACAATTCAGGTTCTTATGTGACCCCTTGTAAAAATGAATTGCCCACCCCTGTGCTAGATCCTTGATAAGAGCCCAGGCTGTGTCACTTTCTTCATAAAAATTTCATCCTGGTGGATGAAGCAAAAACTTAATTTAAGTTCAATCACATGTTGTAACTGAAATCTTAACAGGTAAAGCAAGACAGCAGCAACGGTTTTACCCCCCGTGAGCTTTAATTTACCAACTAAATGGGAGAAGTAACCAAATGAAGTGATTTACAAGCCTTTAACGAACTGTCCACTTTAGTTCCATCTGAACTCAGCAAGAGGTTTACAAGCCCCTTTTTCACAACGCCTTTTCATTAAATCCTTGGCTCGCTCACTATAAACTAACCTCGATCAGCTTCATGGTTGAACATTTGGAACGGCCACCAACAACACAAACATGAATTATTTAATGATCGAGAACACATTCGCTACACAAAAGTTATGCACAACTAGTGAGGCGGATGTAACCTCATGTAAAATCAAGCAAGTGTAATTTCATATGAATGTGGCCAGATGAGGATATATTCACACTATGGCCACGGTTACATGGTGGTTTTTAATTAAGAATTAATTATTCAGAATGAAATAATTTGGAATTAAAGTATTGTCCTTCACGTTTACATGGAAATATTAATTTCAAATTAACGTTTACATGAAAAACATGTTTATACATGTTCAATTCCGCTGTAGATCTGGGGGTTGGGAAGGATTCTGATTGGACAGGGGGCGAACGTGACGTATTTACATCTACTGAAAGTAAACAAACTCCAGTTTCTGCTTCTTCTCGTTTTGTCAGTTTTGAAGCAGCAGCTTGACACCAGCATGCTACTTCACTTTGGTCAGCTGGGGAGAAGAAGGGTGGCCACCGTACCATCATCGCGACAGGACAAGGGAATGAGCCTGCACTAAAACGACCCAAATTATTGAAAGCAGAATGAAGGTATACATGATTATTTAATTCGGATTTAAAATTAGAATAAACCAGCCACTTACTTCAGATTTAGGTTTAATTCCTAATGGCCATTTTTATTCACTATTAGGGGTTTACAAGGTCATTTTTAAAAAGAGGATTTAATCTTTATTCTGAATTTAAAAATGATGGTAACAGATATTACCTATCAAAGAAATTATCAGGAAATCATCTTCAATGAGTCAAAAATGTGAGATGTTGAGCTGATCTCCTCAATATAACTGGCTTGGGCTACCACTGGAAGACTCAGACAGGGTTCCAATGAGGGTTGCCAGGGCAACACAAGCTAGAACTCTCAACCATGACAGCTGAACTACAGAAGATGCTGAGGAGAGTACACAACAACGGGAGTGAAGAAGACGATGGGGGAAAAAATCTATTTACAGAGGCACAACTGGAAAACAATGAAAGCATGCTGGGTTTATTTTTGCACCGTGACAAAAGGAATGAAAGTTTGGACAATGTTCAGGTTGCTCAAGCAGAGAATGGCTTTCTTGTGAGCAGCAGCCTGCCAACTACTAGTTTTGGCTAATGCTCTGTAACCAGTAACTATTACACACGCACACACACACTCAAATTAAGTCATTTGAGAGCTTAAGAGCCTTTAAGAGTTGCCAGCTTGCCAAGCTATTGTAAGACAACGTGTATGGGGGGAAAAAACAGAACAGCAGTAAAATAACATTTTCTAATTTAAGAACCGTCAATTTCTCCCGTTTTACAAACTTTAGACCAACATGTCTTGCTGTTGTTTTAGCTGCTTGGTAATTAGCATCCACCCAGCCTCATTAGATATTTAATCATGTAGGATCAGCATAGTAGCACACTGCTCTATGCATCCAAGTTGTAGCCAGCAAGACAGCCATGGCATCTATGCTACTCATCGGAGCATCTATGCTACTCATAGGAGCTGATACTAAGAGAAGGCCTTGGAAGGAGATGAGCTCAGTCATCTGCTGTGATTAGAGGTTTAAGGTAGTTCATTTGCTGCTATTCTCAGTAGAAGCTCTGCCAGCAGACAGCACACAGATACTTTAAAGTCAACAGCATCCAAATACGCAACATTTTCCCTCCAACTATCCTTCTTCAATGACATTCAGTGCATTCATCCTATAATTGATATAGTTTGGTCAAAATGAACAAATGAGATGGTGAAGAGAAGATGGAGATGTAAAAGAACTTTAATTGTACTGCACACTTAGGGCTTTAGTTGATTTAAAACTCTTTTATTTTTATTTTTATAAAAATTCTCCTACTTAATTCTTTTGGTTTGTTATAACAACTTACTTTAAGTTCATGTGAAATCAAGAGAATTGTAGAATCAACTTAAATGAGTTTCTTTCCGTTTATATAAAAAAGGGATTAAATAAGAGTTTATGAAAGTTAAATTATTAAATCAGTTCAACTTAACAGTCATACTTACACAAACCATTTAGTTTCTTTCCAATAAATAATCTTATTTACCTAAATGAGTGTAAAGTCAACATATTCCAGCTGTGCAAAGACTCAAGGGAAACTTTTATTCAGCAGGAATTTTAACTTTTTGTGATTCCTACCCTATAAATTTCAATTATATCCTGTGTTGTGTTTACATTTAGACAATTCAAGTTAAAGCAGCTTTCATATGAAGAACAGTAACAGGACAGAAACCTCCCATGGACAAAGGAGGAGACAGAATTCTTATACAAATAATTAAAGAGAAAAATATAACCATCATGCTTGACAGCAAACAGCAAAATGCAGAGTTTTACAAGGAATTATAAATCTCCTTCTTCTTCAGTGACATCTCGCTGGATGAGACTTCACGAAAATTACATATAATATGCTAAACACCATTCAATGGAAACACCTGAAAATCCTATTAGTACTTTGTCAAAAGTTTAGAGGTATTGATTTTATTCTACAAAAACTGAAATTGCAAAATGGAAACGCAGCTAAAAACTGTGTGAAAATTCCATAAATGACTTTTGGATCAACCATTATTGTAACCTGCAAAATATGTTTTTTACTAAAATGACTAATTTGACAGTAATGAGTCTTTCAAACCCATATACAATGCAGGCATCAGTCATCCATGACAGAGCTGATCCACAGTGTTGAAGAGACACACCCTGATGCATTGTGTTTGGATGTGTTGTGGTGGAAGTGTTTTGGCTGTGCTTAGCACTTTGGAGTCACGTTAAACAGAGCCAGACAAAGTTTGATGATACACAGTCTGGGTTTTGGAGGATCCTTTAAAGCAGGTGAACATGAACAGATGTGATACGTAAATGACGGGAAAAAAAACTCTTTTCACATGTGCCAACGCTCCTCAGAACAACCAGGAACCAAATGAACTGTCTTTTCAGTATGTGAAGCATGCGCGAATGCCTTTCGAATTAAGCCAAAGTGGCAAGCGTGCATGTGCACACTACAGAGCAGAGCTGTTTATTCGTGTGTGCACACCTGCGTGAGCCACAATTTAGGATGCAAAGAAAGGAGCACACCTTATTAAAAAACATTATGGCTTCTAAATACTCTATTCAAATTCAACCAATGCTATGTTTAGATTACATGTATCCTGGAGGCTGAAAATCTTTGGACCCGATTGGCTAAAATGATGCGTGCAATCTGGGGGCACTGTGTGCCTTGTGTGGAGATGATCTGAAGGAGGAGTAGATTAGGGTTATGAGTGGTATCAACTGTAACATGAAAGAAGTGTTAAGAACATTAATGTGAAAGCCATTAATAGAGAAAAGGGTGAAGAAAGGGGAAAATGGGTTTTTGAGGAAAATATCTAAATAGCTGAGGTGTGGAAACTGTCATGTATTGCCAGAGAAGAGGCAGATGTGAAGGACAGAGAACCCCCTTTCACTGTATTTAATGCCACTGGTGTGATGCTGCTTTACTACAAGTAAACCACTCGGGGAGTCCCAATGCCAATGGGGAGCAAATTTAAGAAACATGCAAAGCCAAAGGTACTCCTAGCATAACATTTGTCTACCATGACTTAAGTCTTTTGAGAGCAAAGCAATCACAAATCAGAAACAACAGCTAGTTTGTTACCAGATGAGTTTAATGTTTGACATGAAGAGCAAATATCAGGCTTCAACGCAAAAAAATGAAAGCCTGATGCTCCCCATCAGTTTTGTCAAAAGATTTTAAAGTTTGATGGAATTCATTGAGCTTGAGTTGGCGCGCCCATCAAGAAAAAACATCATCACAAGACTGAAGAGAGTATGATGTGCTGCCCACAGATTCATGGACATCACTTACAATTCAAATAATAAGCAAATAATTATATGCTATTTCAAATTTATTTTTAATGCTTTAAATGCCTCTAATTCCTGTACATGTGCATGTATATTAATATGTGGTCTCATCTATCGCATAGGAAATGTAGCAGAGTTACCAGCAAAGCATAAAGGTTTTGTCTGGGCCGAAGAAGCATAAAAAAATTATAAATAAGGAGGAAACCATCAACATCCATTTTCCCTGCAGACACCTTTGCAATTCAGTGGTCAGTTTTATAAACCAGTGCTGATCTGCCCTCTGGAAACTACTGATGACACAATCTGAAAGAGCCACCAGCTGCAGCACTGTTAGCAGAGCTACATTTCCTATACCTGCTAGATGCAACATTTCATCACTCTAACCTGACTTCAAGGTTTTTTTTTGATGGCAAATATGAAAAAGGGGTACCATAAGAATGTTAGTCTGTCACTGTGAGTACTTGAGCATTTAGTTTAAAAAAAATTACAGCCTTGCAGAGTAGTTGTTGTTGCAGGAGACATGCAAGCAAGACACATCAGCATCTTTACATGCTTCATCACAGGTTAAATCTACGTTAATCTCTGTCAGCTATCTCAGGAGGCAACAGTTTTATTACATCTGCTCCTTCACAGTACATCTTTGCTATTGGTTATTTATGTATATGTATAGTGTGATATGGACATAAAATTACAAACAGCACAGTACTTACACTGTGCATTCACCGTCTCATGTGAATCCTAAGACTAATGTGGAAATCAAACCACACAAGCTTTAACTGCTTTTCAACCAACTATAATAAAAAGAGATGTGATCTTATAGAATGTATGAAGATTTATGATTTATTCAGTCATAGATCTCCTCCTTTTTCTGGGTTTTTTTTCTACCCAGGAGGGTTCTTAAACCAAGAAGTGGCAAAAATGACCCACAATTCCCCAATGGAGGTTGAGGGTGTGCTGAGAGTTTGGGACTGTCAGCGTCCTTTCTGGGGGTCATTAATCACTTAGACTAATGGTGAACAAGCCACTAGTTATCAGCAATACCCACGTGCACATGCTCACTAAAATGTCTTAAACAGGTGTGGTCGCAATGCCAATTTTTGATCTGTCTTTACAAAAAAGGAAAAAAAAGATCAATGGGGAAAAAACAAAGTCAATCCACACAAAAAATAGAGAAAGCCTATTATACGCCGTGGGCTGTTTCCAGATGTATACATCAGGGACACACACAGTGCTGATGTTCATCACTATAGAGAGTAGATAGAAATAGATGAAAGACAAGCACAGCTCAAGGATCCCCAGGGCTAGTCAGCAACCCAGAAAGGAGAGTAACAAGCACAAAGAGAGTCCTTTCAGTGGTAGAGGCTCTTCACTCAGAAAGCTGATGTCATGTCACACATCCTCACCCTTGGCAGGACATCTTCGAGAACTCTATTAAACTGAATGCAGCCATGTTTACTCTAAACTCCCTAAATTTTAACATGTAAACTCAAAGTGTTTGGTATTTTATGGGACTCGATGTGGAGAATACTCATAAAATGTACTGTGCTGGTGAAAACAACTGGTGCAGGGTTTGTATTGCTTTCTGTAGAAGCCAAGAGCATAAGCAACAATTTATTTTTTATTTTTGATGCTGTTATCTCAAAATCACATCTTATACATTACATATCTCAAGATTACATAGCTTGTTATCATGTGACGTACTTTTCGCACTGCATCATATCGCATTTATCACATCTCATCGTATCACATTTCATCGTATCACATCTCATCGTATCACATCTCATCGTATCACATCGTATCACATCGTATCACATCGCATCGTATCACATCGTATCACATCGCATCGTATCACATCGCATCATATCACATCGCATCATATTGCATCATATCGTATCGCATCGTTTCGTATTGCATTGTGTATCACATCTTTTCACACCGCATCGCATCGTATCGTATCGCATGCATCGCTTTGCATTGTATCACATCTCATCATATCACATCGTATCACATCGCATCATATCACATCACATAATATTGCATCATATCATATCGTAGCGCATCGTATCGTATTGCATTGTATCGTTTCACATCTTTTCACACCGCATCGCACGCATCGCTTTGCATTGTATCACATCTCATTGTATCACATCGCATCGTATCACATCGCATCGTATCACATCGCATCGTATCACATTGCATCGTGTCACATCGATTCGTATCGCATTGTATCATACCGTATGACATCATATCACATCGTATCGTATCATACTGTGAACTTGTGGGAGTCCAGCTGTTTCTCTTTGGGAAAGCACCACTGTACCAGTGAGCCCTAGGGAATATTACAGCTAAACATCACCAAATACATTTTGAATTAGTGTCCTTAATCTACTGATTCTGCACAAGTACTCCAGTTTACTGTAAACCCACCTTATTAAGAGACAACAATTTTAAACAAGAAAAAGCATATTATGTGTATGTCTGAGCTGCCAGGTGCACGGCGTCCCTGACACCTGATTTAGTCATTATTTGTAAGTAAGAGTATGTTAGTGTTTTATTTAATACTAAACCATGAACCCCCTCTCCTTCCATCTAAACCAAGTTAATTGGCTTTAAGTTGGCTTCACATGAGCATGCCAAACCAAAACGTGGCGAACTTGTCCATACCTCTGAGGCCATGTTGGCCATTTAGAAGACTGAAAAAAGTACTTAACTGTATATTTTTATACAAACATGTAAAACATTCTGTTCACAAGACTTGCACCAGCACTTTCCTGGCTCCCTTTGCCATCACCAAACACACGAAGGAGATAACATTGTATATCGAGACGTAAACCATACAGTTGGTGGTGTACAATCTGAAGCTGCAACCAAAAACCTCTGGTTTGGGGTCTAACAAGCTGTAGTTCCACGAGTCTGTGAGACTTTCAACAGAATCAAACATGGTGCACTTCTGAAAAAAACATTTCACTCCCTAAAAATCTTCAGCCAATTTAATATATATATTTTTTTGGAAGTACACTATCTCAAACAATCTGCAGTGCAGCAAATGGGATTTAGACGGTCTAAAAGATTTTAGCAAAAAGTGTTTCAACCACATCATCATGGAAAAGCAGAATAAAGCGTTAACTCACTCCACCTTCAAAACAACTTCAGCCACCAAGAGAAGTTGTAAGGAAGATTCACCCAGGTTGACTTCTCTATCTGAAAATAATTCTAGGGATTGTCTTATCTCTTTTGATAAGAAATTATCCTGTTTTGGTGCCTGTTTGTGCCTGTTAGAAATTCTACACAGAGAGTTTCAGGCATTACAGGAGTCACAGCAAGCCACACAGATGATGGCATCCTAAATCCTCACATTTTATTTTCAGTACCCTAAAGCTGCATTTGCACATTACACTGTTGCTACATTAACCAGAAGATATTAGCACTTGTTATGAAATTTATCTATGGCAGTTCGCCTTACTTACTTCAAACAAGGACAATTTTTAAATAATGATAACTTATAGTTAATCTCTGTTAAAAATAAATATAATAACAATGACTTTTAAAACACATGGGGTTTTTGTTAACATGGAGAAGTAACTAAACCTGTGCAGATAAGGATATTCCCTCAACCTGAAACTGTGATAAAACAAGCCTACCACCTTTATGCCTCTTTGAATTGTACTTAATGAGATGTAGCTTACACGCACACTTACTTTGTTGAGCTGCATACACATTACATAATGGATAAGCTTAGTAATACAGACTTTCCCTCATCTTTCCCTGTGAATTGTTTTCTTTCAGCTGTTCTAAAGCTAAAGTGTAGATGTAGATGTAGGATGATGAATGCAAACTAATTGTATTTTCAGCTTATTTTTATCCATGCCCTGCTTCTTACACTCACATATGCATACAGTATCTGCACTTGAAATAAACCTGAAGGATGCCTGGGGGAAAGCTCTATAAAACTCTAATCCATCAGTGAAACGATCAAAGTTAAGTGACTGTACCTGCATCATAGACGGAGTAAAGTACACATGGAGCTATTCTGAATAACAGCACTTTTAAATCTCCATGAGCAATTCAATTTGTTGAAACACTTTGCAGAGGAAGCAGTGGAAGTTGGCCAAACATGTCAACTGCAATGATTATCCAGAGTCAAAGGGAGACATATATTTAAAGAAAACTGACATATCCAGGTGGTCTCTATCATATGTTTGACTAGCCATTAGCATGATAGATTGGAGAGCAGATGCCCTCTAAGTAGTTGACCCTTTCAGCACAGATTTACATTTGGAACCTCAAAGCATCAAAAAATGATCTAATGAAATGAAGAAGGAGGCAGAGCTTCATTTCTACTTTCCATCAATCTGCATGTCGCTTCTAAATGTCAGCTATGGGAAATTGAATGGCACCATTTGTCTGTGTTTATTAGTCTGGGATGAACTCAGTTCTGCCGACCTTTCAACATACATATCCACACCAAGTTAATCGAGGATAAGTCAACCTTGGAGTTCCGACGGCAAGCAGTGGCTGAGCATGAGGATCCCTGCAGAATCATTGCTTCGATTAAAGAAAAAGAAAAGATGGAGAGACACAGTTAATTCAACACAGACAGCCCAGCCCTGAGTCCTGGAGAGAATTTCAGTTTTTTATTACTCAAACTCTTGATTTTAAAGGCCAAAAAGTTTGAGTTTCTCAGGTTATTACTAAGCTGTGGTGCCATGTCCTTAACAGTGACTTTGAGATGTTTGTTTGAGCAATATTTCTAAAAATGAAAAGATAAGCTCAAACTGAATCTAAGAATCAATTTTAACATCACAGATAAAAGATATGGTGCCCCCTTGACTTGTAAGGTAGGCTAACAAACCAAAAACCTACATTTATTAAGGAGAATAAAAGATGTGATTCCAATAACACTATAGATAGATAGCAAGCTAATGTTGCTAGCTATCACTTCGTACAGATTTAGCTAATGTTCTTTTAAAACAAAACATGGTAGGGGTCTGTCTTAATATTGCCAAACTTTGCTCTAAGAGACAAATATTGCTTAAATGTTACATCAGTTTGAGGCCCACATGAACATTGCAGCCAAGGTCATAGTATATTCCTGTTAACGTCCTGTTAGCTTCCTGTTCCTGAACTACATGCTCCAGCAATTGTGCAATATTTTATGGTGTATTTCTTTTCTTAAATATCAGTGTTTTAATTGATAGGTCTACTGTGGCTGAGATACAGTCATGTAAAATGAAGCAGATTGTTATCGTAAATGTTGTAAGCAATGTGAATATGATCATTAGTATTATGCCTGTGGATATATGCTGTTTTGACTCATTCTAAAAGCTGTGCTTGCTAAATTTAGTGGTCAAACACACAATTTCATCTGTCTTCCTTAATTTCTATGCTGCAATAATCCACTTACACCCAGTAAATGTAGCTATTCTTCAACCTAATAAAAAAACCTGGTCACCATCTAGTGTTTTATTGATTTAGGACATGCTGCTACACAGATAAAAATTCTCACATTCACGTAGGTCAGTATATTCTACCATCAGCTCTGCAATAACAAATATGTGTACACTGAGGTTAACTGTCCTACTAGAGGTAAACAGACTATATCTGATTATGTCCAGTAGAACTTGACCTCAGGACAGAACATGACTACATCAATCCACAATGCAAAATTGTTGTTTTCCTTGCTCGGCTCCTTAAGATTCACCAGCACATTGACCCTCCTCATCAGCAGGTCTCCCTGATACCTGCTCCAAAGAGTACTAAGAAAGTACTGCTTGCTTTTGTGATACTGAACATTTTCATGTAAGAGACTTGGTTTTAGACTCATCCTGCATGCTATTTACCTGCACTTGTACCTGCTGTACTCTCAACGACAAACGGCTACAATTAGGACTTAAATTAAAGGTTAGTTCTAGGATTAGAATACATGGTTAGGCTAACATCTACAAAATATGTGTAATTAAAGATATCTATGCATATAGATATGCACACAGTGTTGTTGAAAAATGACCCTGGTTATGGCTTACAAATTTTGATCTGTTTGGATTTCCATTATGTCAGACAACCACTGCTCGACAAGAAAAAAGACTGGGGATATATTGCCATCTCACAATTTACAACCTTTTTTTTTAACAACTACACATCAGACACGTCTGTTTTCTGGTGAAACTGGGCTGAAATTTAAAGCATGTTGTGTCCTTGCAAGCACTGAGTCAGACTATTTATTTGTGGGCTTGGGAAAAATAAGACTTTAAAAAGATGTAAAAGGCATGCCTTTTAGGCTTAAATGTTATAAAATAGACCCATTTTGAAGCTCAAGGTTGATTTCAGCTGTGTGGAATAATGCATATATGACAGTGGCACTTCTATAAAGGTTAACAAAATGAATAAAACTCAAATCTGATTTCAGTTTAAGCAAACAAGACACTTACTTTAAAGTGAGAGACATGTCAGAGCTTTTCAGAATCGGTTTTGCTAATTTAACAAGGTTGGCTCAGTTAATGTTGGACAGTTAATAGAAAAACTTTAACTCATTTGCAATCGAATCAATTTTCCAACTGTTTTGCTGATTTTCTGAATCTCAAACTATTGACATTTAGCTGAATTAAACTGTTTGGGTTTAATAGAACGTGTAGAGTCCCTACAACAGTTTAAAATGACCTTCTGCTCTATCAGTAACAATATAAGATGTTATATGAAAGTGTTGCTTCACTTACCAACAAAGTTGTTGAAAATCCTGTTAATGTTTTTCATGATTTTTTTTTTTGTTGTTGTTGTTCCCTTGGTTGTTGGTTTTTTGGTGTTTTTTTGGTCCACCAAGGTGGCCATCAGTAAAGCTGAATTCAGTTACATAAACAAACAAACCTCTGACTGCAAAGTGATGTCCCCACCAGACACCACTGGTTCTCTCAGTATCCACAATAACTGCCATTGTTAACATTTAGATACTCTCATTTGACCGGATCACCAGACTTTACTTTATAGACAGAAACATTTTTATAATTACATATTCATCTGTAGAAAATCTTCATACATAATCTTTATCATGGGGACGAATGGGTTCAGTAGATGGTGACAACACGTGCTATTTCTGTCTCTGCTGACATCACTGTTCTGTCTGGGTGGGACTCCTGTAGTTACCTACATCTGTCTGAAACCTGGCAACGATTAGGCTGTTTTAGTTAGAGCAAAACTTTGTTTCAAACCACAAATAAACAACTTGCTGCTAAAAGCCATGAATTGAAAAGTCTCTATTAAGATTTCAGTCATGGCTGTGCGTTTGGATCCAACACTGAGCTGTTATGTGCGCGCTCATTGTCTCCAGACTGGCCCCGTGCGCTCTTAGACACGCTGGACTTGCGTAAGTGCATTTCAAGCAGAATCGAGGTCACACATTGAACCTTTACTGTGTCTCATGCCCAGACAAATTAGTCGTTATATTTCTGCAATTAAACATAATGGAAGTGATTAACCCGGTGTCACGCTGAATTCTGCGCCAATAAAAACAAACAGTTACAAGACCCTGGGCCACCATGTGAGTCTAATGAAGTGTGGGGTGGTCTGTCGGTTTGGTGCTGACGTGACGTTTATTTCAAAGTCTTTTAATGTCCAGCGTGCGTCCAGGTAGGAAAACCTGGATGCGTAACAGCTAGCACCGTTCTTCCGTCTGCAGCCGCCATCCACAAGAACAATAAATTGTTTCTGGTGTTGTGCACAGAAGCTGGACTGATTGATGGTGGAGGGTGACAAAGAGAGAAATGGTGAGAATGGTGCGCGAGCCAGCGGATCGTGACGGGACGGGACGAGAAGAGGAATGGGAGAAGGGGGGGGGGGGTTAGGCTACTTACGCTGCTGTTCTCTCCTGTCCAGTGGACCATCGCCTGGTTGTGGGTTGCATCCCCTTTAAGCACGAAGGAGCTGCTGAGCAGGGACATCTGTTTATCCCAGGACAGCGCTCTCCTGAACCGGGGTGAACTCCCCGCACCGACCTCTTCTCCGTCTGCCTCCGCCTGTAAGCCCGGCGGGGAGCTGCTTTCTACGCCGCCCATGTTAACCGTACGATCCTCCACAGCGCGCCGAGTTAAAGCCTCGATGTCACAGCGCACGGGTCCCGGCAGTGCCATCCAGACCCAGGCGACCAACAGAAAGATGCAGAGGTGCGCAGCGGCGGAGAGCGGTTCTTCGGGGCGCGGAGGTGCCATGCTTTGCGCCGTAGTAGCGCCCGTATCGCGGAGACAGATGAAGATACTACTGATGCTCGTGGAAGATAGATAGGTGTATACTGTAAGCCGAGAGAGAGAGAGAGAGGGGGGGGGTGGAGAGAGGGGAACTGAAGCGAAGGAAGACAGTGTGAACAACGTGGACGCGTCTCTGTGCCAAGCGGGATCCGCAGGACAGCGCAGCGGTGCCATCTGCTGTCCTGCAGCTGAACCGTCCTGTCAGTCATCTCTGATAACTCAATCCCTCTTCATCAAGTGTCGGCGCGTGAGGATTTCAGAGTCACGCACTTTAGGTTGTCTCTGTTTTTTCACATTATTCATGGCTCACGCTAAAGCAGGATGACAGTATCTCTGAGTTCATGAGAAAAAAGATATAATTTTTTAACACTGTGTGCATGTCATAGCCACGGTATTCATGTGTCCAACAAATCCAGTGAGGTCATTTTTAACTGTGTAATATAAACACAAAGAACAATTGAAAACAGTTTAGAAACTAAATTCTCTCATTTTGTGCCAAATATTTTTGTGCATCCAAACACTATCAAATTATCACATTATTAAATTATCAAGTGGAGATGGATAAGGTCAGGATGCATTGGTTAATAGGTGTTGTTATAAACGCTGCTCTTGTTCCCACTGATTTTTGCTTTCTCTGTAAAATGATATGCACAATATTCAGTTTGTATGAGAAGTGCTGTGCAAATAAAGAATGATGGGGGGAATAAAAGTTTCTGGATTCAATGTAGGTATGTTGCTGGTCAGGTTAAAGTGTTTGCAATGAGTGGCGGCGGAGGTGAGGACCCAAATGCAGGCAAGCCGAGACCAGAGGCAGAACTTTGCAAATGATGGTTTATTTTCCCCAAACGCCTGACAGGGGACCACACACGCACACACACAACAGGGATGAACCAAAAGGATCTGACAGGGAAGAACTGAAATCATGGGGTATATGTATGCAGGGGAACAAATTGAGAATAGGTGAAGTGTATCAAAATCAATCAGGCCCAAGCGGAATAATCTGGGTGACAAAGTTCAGGGGGGGCGACCCGGAGGCCGAGCAGACAACAGGCTCAGGTCAGGAGGCCGGGCAGACAACAGGGTCAGTTCAGGAGGTCAACCCGGAGGTCGAGCAGACAGCAGGCTTGGGAGTAGCGGCCTCGCAGCCCAGAGCTTAAGAGGCTGCTCAGACGGATTCTCTGGAGGCTGAGCAGACTGGATCTATGTAAGCTGAGCAGAGGGATTCTCTGGAGGGCTCAGTATCCACATTATGACCAGCCCCAGAATCAGAGGCAGAAGAGAAGTGATCTCCTTGGCGGCGTAGACCACAGGCAGCGAAGGAGAAGTGATCTCCTCGACATTGGGATCCCTTCGGGAACATGGACTCGAGCTGCGTGAGGAACATCTCGACCTGAGACCCCCTCGGAACATGGACTATATATATATATATTTATATGGACTATCTGACACACCTCTGTATTTCCCTGGCAATACTCTATGTGTCCAATTCAATTTTCTTTATATTCTAAACATCCCCTCCTTTTCTGGTGTACCCCGATGTTGTGCTTTGACCTCTCCTTTACATTATTCCGTTACTTCGAGCCCCCCTTTTGAGTCGCCAGAACCACCCCCTTCTACGTTCCGGGACCTCCCACTTTACAAATTAAGCACTGTCTACTTCCCTCCACTTGGCAATATTTCCATAAATATGGCATCCAGATCCATTGCCGAACAGATAAAACTCAGGTCTTCATGGCCACCATTTCTGACCATGACTAAAGGCAGACTGTATTAAAAACATCTGAGCAGGCAGCAACAGGAAGACTGTTAGTTTGAAGCAAACATGCAAAAAAAAATCCTGAAATCACACTGTATGATTTTGTAACAATTTATTTGCATGATATAGCTGCAAATAAGTATTTGAACTCCTGTCTATCAGCTAGAATTCTGACCCTCAAAGACCTGTTAGTCCGCCTTTAAAAAGTCCACCTCCACTCCACTTAT
>JBAMHW010000005.1:21338774-21353031 GCA_037177495.1 Rhadinocentrus ornatus | reverse complement strand
GTGGCTCTCACTCTGCAGGTTATTTGACCCGGTCCTCACACTGACGTCTAGACAGGTATGTGTGTGTGTGTGTGTGTAATATTTTTTTCCATTAATGAAAGATTTAAATAAAGGCCTGCTCGTGTAGATGGGATGAAGCATGCCAGTGCTGCCTATTCAAGTCAGGTTACATGATGCGTTCCCAATAGTGTGACAAGTCATGTCAGCAGCTGCAGTAAGATTTATTAAGGGTTAGAGGGATGTCAGATACACTTTAAAAACACAACAGATTGTGTTTCTCTGAACTTTCTGCACTGAATGTACATTTTTTTATTCCCAGAATCAATACCAGTAGACTCGTGCCTGCATAAACCCGCTCACTCCAGTATCTTTAACACAAATAAATGTGGTAAAAACTTTTTCTCATAAAGAATTGAATAATTTTATCCGATGTGTGCTGTAAAATGCCCACCTGTAACCAAAGAAGCAACAAGTCATGATGATGACTTGGTGATGACTTGGTGATCTTGGTGAGTTTTTCTCTGGGGAACAAACAAAACATCAACCAGAACAAGTGATCAGATTAGATTTTAAAAGCTCAAACCAGGAGAGGAGAATCACAAACCCTGTCGTTGTATACTAATGTTATTCTAATATGCAACCTTTTTTTGTGGTCATCTGATCTCAACTACATACTGAAATAATAGAACTTTGCCTCATGCCATGTTAAGCTAACAGCATGCCAGTAATCTCAGCATTTCACAGTGAAAAATAGTGGCAACATCTTTACTTTTTTTTTACAGTTTGTATCAGAGGTTAGGCTGAGCTAAAGCAGTTATGTGAACAGTTTTTTGGACTTGCATAGAATAGCTGCAGTTGATGTGTCAGGGATCACCAACTCCAGATTACTTGGAACAGTGTCCTGCAGGTTTTCGATTCTTCCCTGTTGCAACACACCAGATGCAAACATTATTTATGGGAAAATCACACCTGGGTGTGTGATGTTATAAAAACAAACAAAAAAGAATATTGATCACCTAACAGTGGCAAGTTTATGGTTTGAGACTTAGGCTGATATACTTGCTTTGTTAATGGTGTTCAGTCGCCTCGGTTGTGAGTGTAATTATTCACAGTGTGAAACACTTGTTACCGGAGGATTCCACTTGGGAGCATGTTAGAGAACTCAGCCTGCACAGAGTCAGTGAATTTGAAGGGATTGAAGAAAACAATTAATATGGCAATATTAGAGATGGTTAGTATTTGGTCCACTAAAAAACAGCAGCCCTATTGTAAATAGTATATAAGGCCCCAAAGCAAGTGCACCCTATCTTGTCTTTGAAACTTTCCAGCACTTTTAGCACTGTTGCTCCTCTTATTTTCAGGTCACATTGGTCCTATCACTGACCCTACAAGTTATTAAATATTACAGCTTGTGAACATTTCTGAGTATGTGCACAAACAACGCTTCAATCAAATGTAAGTTGGCCATGATATATATATATTTGGGGCTTTATACTGCAGTAAAAACCAAGTCAACAGGTGGCAGCAGTGTACCACACATAATACCACTAAATAGAAAAAAAAGATGTGCAGCAGCTAATTCAATTAGCTTTGGTATGCTAGTAACCAAACAGTAGGCAAACTAGTCAGCTTTCATACAAATGTTGCCAACCTTTTAACAAAAATGGCTAGCTTATACATACTGACTGCAAGCTGAGGCAGTGTATTATCAATTTGGTCATGAATTCAAGCAGTTAGCCTCTAGTCTGCTAGCCTCTCCAATACTAATGCTAGTGTTGCCTTGCTAACAGACAGCAGAAGTATCTCATCCAGCAGGTCGTCATACTATAGAAGTCAGTAGTTAGCCTCTTCACTTCTAATAAATATCCAAAATAATAGATGATGTACATTGGGTGTTTGATGTAAGAATTACTGCTGGTAGAATAAGAAGTCACTTACTCATTTGCCACCACCTGCAACTTAGTTACTGGTGCATAAGGAGTGAGATGACTTTTTCTTTACAGAAACATTTTTTACAGACTGCAACAGCTCTCTGGAAGCTCTGAAACTGACAACAATGAACTAATGCACAATAAGAAGTGAGATGGGTCAGTTTCATCACATTACACCGGTCATAGTTTCTGTCCTGCTTTGTGGGGATGAAATTAACAGCGGAGTCAAAAAGTCATAAACTAGCTTCTTTATCTCAGAAAGTTGGGATTACCAAAGATTTTATATCCAACAAGTACACTTTGTTTTAGTAGCTTGCAGGTTTCTGGACTAGTTGCAGGTCTCAGAGCACTGAATGTTTATTTGCTTCTGCATTCAGTGGTAAAGGATTTTATGGGTTTGTTGTATCGATATTTTAAAAACGTGTTTAAATGTTTAACTTTTTGTTTACAGGTAGTTTATTTTTAATGTTCATGATAATTTTTTGACATGTAAGATGGCAAGGTATAAGCACCTTGATCCTGTGAAAGCAAACGTTTAAAAGACTAATGGGCTGTTCCACCTCAATAATGAGGCGCCGGCTGATTAACCTTACTGAACTCCTGAGGAGTAATTATCCCATGAATTTTGAAGCACTTACCAATGGAAATACATGCACACACATTAATTAATGGATTGGTAGATATATTTTGCACCCAATGAATATAGTAAAACAAGACTGCACACATATTTACCCACACATATGAACACTCGGCTACAGTATTTTCAATCTTGCATGTCTAAAAGGTGTGACCATCTATTAGGGACCGGGAGGGGGGGCTGCCACTCCTATCTCACCCAGCAGTCACACTCTGTCATCCCAGATTTGAAACAGTGAGGTTGATAACTCAGCCTGGCTGGGGGATTGAATGTCTGCGTTCCTTGTCACCACTCGTGCATGAAGAAACACGCAAATACAAATGTACATGAATGTTTTCATGTTCATGTATTCATGCATAGAAAACACATAGTGAACTGAACTGTACTTCCCTACACTGAGTACAAATTCTGTTTTTACTTCATGGTGCTGAATGAATTTAACGCTTTTTATTTTCCAGTTTATTATCAATGTCTGTATAAAGGTTTAACAAGGAACAGCTCTCTGTATGGACAGTAATTCATGCAAAGTAAAAGTAAAACATAACCTGAGTACACTTAAAAAGTCAGCTAACATCAGTTCATAGAAACACTTAACCCCTGGTTGACTTCTCAAAGTCATACTAATGTGAAGCTAACAGACCAGAATCCATAATACATGCAGAATACATAAACTCTTCACTCTTACCAAATAATCAGAGATTATGTTAAGAATCCCAGCATTTTGAAGAGATACACATATTTCTTATCATCTGTTGGCATGGCTGAGGTTGGAAGTTGATCAGTTCGTTTACATAGCCCCAAATCACAATTTTATGTCAATGTAGAGACTTTATATAGGATGGTGTAGACCATAAAACATTGCAAAGAAAACAACTCATTTTCTTTGAACAACAAATGGTGACAATGGGAGGGTTAAACTCAATTTCAAAGAAAAAAACTTTACACAGAACCAAACTTGGGAAGGGCCGCCATCAACTGATTGGATTGAGACAGCAATGTCTCAACAGAAATTTTACAGTTGTAAATTTTAGGATGGCTGAAGTTTTCTGTAGGAAGACATGAATCCAACAAATTTTTCATTCATTTAGTCATGTATTTTGTAACATCTAGACCCCTCATTAACATGCATTTTTATTTACCTCTTAATGGACATTACCAAGTCGTGAAAAGTGGGTATTGTTATATAGAAAGACATGTTGGAAGGAGAATGGATAAAGAAATATGTGCTCTGTCATATATGTCAAATATGTCAAAAACATGCAACCATGGAACCAGAACCTGCAAAATTTACAGGGAGAGAGGACAAGAAATCCAAAAGGGGGAACTCTACGGTAGGAAGCAGGTGCTGAAGGGAGGTCCCTGAGCAGCCAGGATCACAGAAGCTAGCGCTAATTATATGGTTATCCAAGGAAGGTTTTTAGCTGAGTCTTAAAAGTCGAGAGTGTGTCTGCCTCCTTAATCCAAACTGAGTTGGTTCCACAACAAAGGAGCCAAATTTCTGAAGGCTTTGCCCTTCATTTTCATTGTAGAATCTCCAGGAACCACATACACATCATTCATTTATTATCTGTACCGCTTTGTACATTAAGGGTTACAGCACATACACATCACTAATGCTTTAATATCTTTACAGAAACACAACAGAGAATTTCCTGCAGCTTTAAAGGTAGACAAAGCCGACAATCATCAGGACCTCCTAAAATAAATAAATAATAGAACAACAAAAAATAAATAAATAAAACCAAAAAAAAAAAAACATGTATCACAACAACAACCAAAGTACCAGAAACACACAAAGAAAACCCCTAAACAACAGTAGCTCTTAGTTTATATACCCACTGGACAACTCAGTGGCTGTGTCAGCATGCAGAGTATGAGAAATGAGGAGAATGATTGTGCAAATGTGTGCACACTTCTACGGCACAGAGACCTGGGTGATCAGCAGCAATCCTGAAACACGGACCCAAACCCACCCAGAGAGCAGCAGAGTAAGGCCCCAGCCAGAGCCCCCCACAGTCATGGGGCACAGGCCCTAGCGGGCCAAGATGGGCAGCCGCCGACCTCCCTCGGCACCAGCCCTCCAGGGCAAGACAGGCCAGGAGCAGCTGTCCCCCACGACCAGGACATACAGCAAGACTGCAGCCAATGAGCCGCCACCAACCCCAAAAGGCCCACATACGTAGGGGGGAAGGAGAGGAGGGGGAGTAGGACAGTGGGAGAGCCCAGACCCACGGCCCACCACCCCGGGCCCACCCAGACCTTCCCCAAAAAGTGCATGTGATTCCTACTCTCCCCACATACACACCTATATCCCCTCACACTTCCACTTATCCTGGCCCATTTACACACACACACACACACACACACATATAAAACACACATACACACCTACACACACAAAACGCTCAGTCTCACCCCTAAACACACCCCAGCACCTCCCCCTACAATTCCCTGAACCCCACTTAGCCCCCCTTCAAACCCCTACACCCCTGCTGCCCCAGGCCATAACCTGGGTCCTGGGGCGGCAACCAGACACCAGTGCATGCACCAGCCCACCCTGTGGCAGCACACACGGGCAGGCCCGACACCCCGGCACTGACCGACACCTCCACCCCCAAGAGAGCGGGCCACCCCTGGAAACCAGAGCCCAGAACCCCAACCCAGCCCACCCAAGAACAGCCCAGCCACCCAACCCAGTGTCTACACCCACCGACCCGTGTGAGCAGAATCTGGTGAAGCATTTTCTTGGGGAAAGTCGGGAAGTTAGAGTTGTGGAGGAGGTGGGATGTGTGAGATATACGTTTTGGAAATAAAATGACTGCAGAAGTGAGATTTAAAAAGGAAAAGAAAATAGGATGGTTGGCAGGGAGAGAGATTAAAATGGAAAGAAGGTAATCACAGGATAGCGGAGGAAAAGCCCAAGAGGCAAAAATTAGAGTGAATAAGATGAATCAGATTTTTCTTTCACTAAAGCTTTGTTTCCATTAGTGAGGAGGAAAAAAAATGTCAGGCAGGAGAAAACACAATTGATGTAGTGCGCATGCCAGGCCTCTAGTGGGCAGTGAAACTTTGCAACTACACACCCATGTACAACATCCTTAAAAGACCGCAAATAAGACCGCAAAACACAACACAACAACAGAGGTGCAAAAATACTCTACCAGAAACCGGTTTTGGTTCAACAGACCAAATAAATTAAAAGGATGTAGCAACACAAACATGGCACCGAGGTCCACCATTGTTGTTATGCTTTCTGTGGGTTAAGCAGGGAGTGTTGAGGTGTAAACGGGGTCTTAGTCCTTTCCCAGTGATCAGTCATGACATTTTTGGTATCAATGGATTCCTTGTAATTTCAGGATTGTGAAACAGAGTAGAAAAAGTTTACAGTCAGACGTGAAAAATGTAAAAAGATAAAACAAAATGAAAACTAGGACGAAACTGTAACATTTCTTTTATAAACAGCAATAGTAATAGTATTCTTCGGAATAAAAGGTTTTTCCGTCTGAGTGAAAGCTAACTGCAATCTCATGATCACTGGTGCCAGTGTAACCTGATCCTCTCCCTCCCTCCGTTTCTGGAGCCTAAAATTCACCTTAGAATACCTCTAAACTTTGCAACCACAAGATTTTTTTTGTGTAACCACAACTGGGAATATACAGTAACAAAACAGAAAACTATTCTAAACACGAAACAAACGTTTTTTTATAGTGACACAGCAGGTGGCGGATCCAATAAAATAGGTTCTGGAACCAACGTCAGAGGTGCCGGAACGCGTTCCGGCTGGATCCGGCTAAAATAAAGCCCTAATCATCATGTCTAGGTGATCACGGAGGATGTGAGACAAGATGAGCTCATGGAGGCTGTCAAGTTTCTTCGCAGGTGTAGCAGCTTGTTGTTTGGGTTTTCTGTTCAGGTTTTGATTGAGCAGTCATTGCTGTTGTTTTTTTGTTTTTGTTTTTTTCAATAAATCTTTAGTTTTTTCTTATTTTCTGCTTATCTGCCTTTTTTTCACTGTTAACTCTAACTTAATTTTTCCCCTTGTCTGGTCAAGCATTCAGAACCGCTGACGTAAAATTGTGCATTTAGATGCAACCTGACAACTCTCATAAAAGATTTATAAAAGATTTTGTCTGAACAAACCCAATCCAGATTCATGTAATGTTATGACTTATTGCTCATTTTAAGAAAACAAGCATCAACCAAAGAGGTTTTTGCAACTTATAGCAACTTGTGATGCCAGGTGATGCAGGAGTAGATGATCTAAAGAGGCTACTAGTTACACCTGTTAGCTGTTTGCATGTTAGAAAAAACAATTAAACCATTATATAAGTATATACAATTCAGGAAAACAAATTTCTAACTTTAAATGGAACAGATTTGTATCTGTAATCCTGCCTCTGATGCAGCATTTACCCAACTAAAATTTAAAAAATGAACACCTCTTCACGGCATCAATACAAAACACACTGAAGCTGTTTTATTCTGTCTTTGCTTAATGTACATTTTTACTTTGGGAATTGTCACAGTGCATTTCCATTTGTCAGATTTCCCAGGAGAGTCACACCACACTTCCCACCAGCATTCCAGCCCACAACACTCATTCAATCAAACACACCCTTCCCCCAGGGTTTTTATTTTCAACACAGCTACCCTTCTGAACACAGGCATAAACGCAGCCCATCGCCCTCATCAACCCCATCTGAAACGATGCAACGTTAAATGAGATAAGTTCATTTACTGCTGCAAGGCAAATGTCCTGTTGTTGTCCAGAGAGGGGGTGGCAATGATTGAGAACAAAAGTCTAGAAGTGTGAAGGTGGACAGAGACGGATGGAGAGTTATATGCGTGGGTGTAGATAATGTAGATTTATTCTTTTTTATTTCTTTTGTTTGTAGTTTCCAAGCACCCAGACATCCTTAAAGCCAGTTAAAGTGGTCTTATGCAACAGTTCTATAGACTTTCTGAAGGTCTTTCAGCATTTCTTTTTGCGTATTGGCTGCCTTTCACTCATTTTTAATCCAGTTTTTGTACCTGCTCATTTTCTGTTTGTTCACCAACACTGTTACTCAACCATAACAAACAAAACTCTGTACTCAAGAGATGAACCAGATTTGTGACAACACAATTTAGCTAATAACCAATTTGAAATTGTATCATTAGGTACTTTGTCTCTAACAGCCTGTCACAGAAATATATAATTTATTTTCTATTTCTTTAGTTCTACAAAACATAGCAAAGATAACTTTGTTTTACAGATATGAAATACTGTTGTTGCATAAACAAGGTGATTCCCAAAGAGCTGCTTGCTGAAAACTTGGGAAAGTTAGGAGTTAGGAAACTGGACAAGTGGAGACAAATGAAGACACATGAGACCTAAAAAACTGTAGATCAACTGGATCTTAAAGAGATGTCCTTCAAAAAAAAATGGAAATTATCCAGCAAAGACCTGAGAGATGCATCTGGATCTTTAGTTGATCCATCTACTGTTGGCCAAAGCCTGATTAGAAATGGTCTCTGTGGACGTGTGGCTGTCAGGAAGCCAATTTAAGGAAGGAAAACAGGGAGAAAAGGCTGGGGTATACTATATGACACAAGAACTGGACTGAAAAACTGTGATGGAAAGATGAATGGATGAAAGATGAGCTCAGACCTCAACGTGTAAGATCATCCGTACAGAGACCAAAAGGCAGAAACTTCCAAAGAAGCTTAAGAAAGTCTTTCAAGAAGTCTAGAGAACTATTCCTGAAGACTACATAAAGAAATACAAGAAAGCTTGTCTAATATGGAGGAACAAACCTGCCTAAATCAAAAATAAATACAGAATTATAAAAATGGCTTAATAAATTAATTGATATGCCAATAAATGTCATGGTTGGGCTGGGTATGTGTCTGAATCTGCAGGTAGGGTTGTGCAGGTTACCATGGGGACCCAGCGCGGAGTCTGGAGCTTCAATTGTAACCATCCTTGAACTCACCTCATCACTTTCGGTCCACCGCTGGAAAACCGTAAGATGCAAAATCTTGCTGAGATTATCTCGCTTCCTGTTGGATCCATGCTAACCCTCTGTTCTCTCATAGGAAGAGTTTCCCGGACGTGGACCAAATAACTCACGCTCACTGCAAATAAATATTGTACATTGACTTCCCATGTGTCTGGTATTGGGTCCTGTCCCCGAGTAAACGGTCCCGGTCCGTGACAGTACAATCTGGCCACAACATGGACCCAGCAGACCCCCTTCGTTTAGCTCTGTTGGAACAAGGAAATCTTCTAGGAGAGCATGAAAAAGCCCTGCGCTTCCTGGGGGAACAGCGGGGTCTCTGTAATCATTGCCTGGACAAAGTTTTTGAACAGATACAGAGTATACACAATGTGTTGTCAGTTTCTGCTTCAGCAGTTTCCAGACCTCCCCCCACCACAGCCACACCAGGACCATCTACTCCCCCCAGTCCGGTGTTCCGCGACGCTGCCTTTCCTACCCACCGAACAGTTCTCCGGGGATGTGAGCAAATGTTACAATGCTCCTTAGCCATCTCTCGCTCCCCCCAAAATATCCTATGTCATTGCTCTCCACCGGGAAAAGGCGCTAGATTGGGCGCTTGACTATTTTCAGTTTCACCATATTGATACAACTCTGTTTTCTTCCTTCCTTGATGATTTTCGCAAGATCTTTGAACACCCTTTGAAAGGAGATGATGCAGTCAAGAGACTGCTGAATTTGAGACAGGGTAGTCTACCTGCCGTGGACTTCATCGTAGACTTCCACGTTTTGGTAGCGGAGACCGGCTGGCCTCCGGAGGTCCTGCTCAATTCTCTAAACGATCAGCTAAAGGATCAGCTTGCCTTCCGGGAGGAGGCAGCCACATTCGAGGACTTGGTGGTCACAGCAATCCAGGTGGACAACAGGCTAGCTGAGAGGCACCGGGAACGTAGTGTTCGGACTCCTCCACCCAGTAGGAGGGTGGTGACAAGGTCGGAAACCCTTCCTCACACGGCAAGGGGGTCATTCCCGGCTCTACCCAAACCTGAAGCACGCAGTGAACCAATGCAAGTAGGACAAGCTGGCTCAACGCCAGCAGAACGCGAATACAGGTCCCAAAATTACTTATGCTTTTATTGCGGATCCCCGGCTCATCTAGTGTCCTGTTGCCAGTTGTGGCTAAAAGACAGCGCTCACCAGTAGAGGCAGGAGCACTGGTGGGTGAGATCCAGCAGCTAAATCCTCCACAATGTGTGTTTCCCGTAACCCTCTCGCTGGAAGGTGCGGACCACCAGCTACAGGCGCTCGTCGACTCTGGAGCAGAACAGAATCTGATGGACTCCCTGACAGCCAAACAGCTGGGTCTCCCAGCAGTTCCCCTGGTAAGCCCTATTTTGGTTACCACGTTAGACGGTAGAAATCTCACGGCAATTACTCATACGACCAGCCCGCTCACCCTTCTTGTGTCTGGTAAGTTCCTCCTATTCCCTGTTGCTAATGTCCCTCTCATCCTCGGATATACCTGGTTAGCCCTACACAATCCTCATCTTAATTAGAGTCAGAACCGAATAGAGAACTGGAGCCTATTCTGTTTGTCCAATTGCCTTAGATCAGCTCCCCATCCCACTAATCCGCCAAGCCACCCCCCAGAACACCCAGTGTACTTGTCAACCATTCCGCCGGTTTACCATGATTTAGGCACAGTGTTCAGTAAAGACACACCGCCCTTATGACTGTGCAATTGACCTCCTCCCCGGGGCAGCCCTACCAGGAAGTAGACTCTACAATCTGTCCAAGCCTGAACGAGAGGTGATTGAGAACTACATCCGTGAGTCCCTGGACACAGGTCTCATCAGGCCTTCCTCCTCTCCTGTCGGGGTGGGATTCTTCTTTGTACACAAAAAGGTCAAAACCCTGCGGCCATGCATAGATTATTGAGGTTTAAATCACATCACAGTCAAAAATAAATACCCGCTACCTTTAATCTCATCTCCCTTTGACCCTATACAGGGTGCTTAGGTTTTCACAAAATTGGATCTCCGCAACACCTACCATTTGGTCCGGATAAGAGAGGGAGACGAGTTGAAGACCGCCTTTAACACACCGCTCGGACATTTTGAGTATCGTGTCATGCCATTTGGACTTAATAATGCTCCTGCCGTGTTCCAAGCCCTGATCAATAATGTTCTACATGACTACCTACACCACTTTGTCTTCGTATACCTTGATGATATTCTCATCTTTTCCAGAAACCTCCCTGAACATCAACATGTGCGTTTGGTCTTGCAGCTTCTGTTGGAAAATCACCTGTATGTCAAGGCGGAGAAATGCGAATCTCACGCATCCTCTATTTCCTTACTCGGTTACATCTTCCAGCGCGGGTAGGTGAAGACGGACCCAGCTAAAGTTAAAGCGGTCACGAAATGGCCCACACCCTCCTGCAGGAAGGACCTGCAACGCTTTCTTGGCTTCACTAATTTCTATCGCCGTTTTATTAGAAATTATAATTCAAAGCCGCTCCTCTCACCCAGTTGACCTGGGTCAAGATCCCGTTCTCCTGGACTCCAGAGGCAGCTCAGGCCTTCATCTGCTTGAAGGAACAATTTGTCACAGCACCCATCCTCGTCCAACCGGACCCAGACCGACAGTTTGTCCTGGAGATGGATGCCTCTGATTCAGGTGTTGGAGCTGTCCTGTCCCAGCGATCCGGTAAGGAGAATAAATTACACCCCTGTGGCTTTTTCTCCAGGCGATTGACCCCTTCAGTAAGAAACTATGATGTCGGCAACAGAGAGCTCTTGGCCGTGAAGCTAGCCTTGGAGGAGTGGCGACACTGGCTGGAGGGGGCCAAACTTCCCTTGCTGGTTTGGACCGACCACAGAAAAATTGCTCACCTGCTGAGACTAAACTCCCGTCAAGCTCGCTGGTCGCTGTTTTTTAACCGCTTTGACTTCTCCATTTCTTATCGCCCAGGTTCCCAGAACACCAAGCCCGATGCCCTGTCCAGGATGTACTCTTCTAGTAAGGAGTCCTCGGAACCAGCGCGCATCTTTTCCCCTTCTGTGGTGGTTGGAGGGGTAACATGGGATGTGGAGGATAAGATCCGGCAGGGCATGCCCACTGATATGGATCCTGGAGGAGGCCCTCCCGACTGCCAATACTTTCCCACCCGTTCAGCCGTCCTTCACTGGATCCATTCTGCCAAGTTTGCCTGCCACCCGGGATTTCAGTGGACATGCTCCTTAATTCAACGGCATTTCTGGTGGCCATCCTTGGATTCTGATACCAAGGAGTACGTCTCTGCCTGCTCTATCTGTGCCTGAAATAAAACCTCCACTCAACCACCGTCAGGACTCTTGCAGCCGTTGGAAGTCCCCGGCCGGCCCTGGTCACATATCTCGTTAGATTGTGTCACAGGCTTACCTCCCTCTCGAGGTAAGACTACCATTCTAACCATTGTAGATCGTTCCCTTATAGAAACTGCATTCATCAACGGAAACGGCGGAGCTCCTGGTGAACCATGTCTTACATCTCCACGGCATCCCGGCTGTGATTGTGTCTGACAGGGGACAACAGTTTGTTTCTAGAGTGTGGAAGGCTTTCTGCACCGCCCTGGTGGCTAAGGTGTCCCTGAGCTCCGATCACCATCCCCAGTCTAACGGCCAGATGGAAAGGATCAACCAGGAGTTAGGAGCGCCCTTGCGGTGTGTGGAGTCTGACAACCCCTCTACGTGGGGGCGCTATGTAGGTTGGATCAAATATGCCCACAATTCCCTGACATCCTCTGCTACTGGTTGCTCTCCATTCGAAGTCTCCCTTGTGTATCAGCCTCCTTTGTTTCCCTCTGAGGAGCGGGATCTGGACGTTCCGTCTGTACAGCATCACCTGCAGAGGGTTCAACGGGTGTGGACTCGGATGAGGACGGCCCTGCTTCGGTCCGTGGATCGGAACAAGCGCCTGGCTGATTGCCGCCGCTGCCCTGACCCTGAGTATTTTGCCTGGCCAGAAGGTGTGGTTGTCGGCCAGAAGGTGCCGTTGAAGGACGTGCCCCCGAAGCTGGCTCCCCGTTACATTGGGCCTTATGAGATCATGTCGCTGGTGGGTTCCTCGGCCGTTCGGCTCCGGCTTCCCCCTTCTCTGCGCATCCACCCACGTTTCATGTTTCCCGGGTCAAGCCAGTGCTGTCCAGTCCTTTGTGTTTTGGTCCGGAGGAACGTTCCTGGGTCCCGAGTCGCTTCATCTTGGATCCCTCCTTGGTTGCTGCCTTTCCATGGGGACCCAGCACGGAGTCTGGAGCTTCAATTGTAACCACCCTTGGCCTCACCTCCTCACTTTTGGTCCACCGCTGGAAAACCGTAAGATGCAAAATCCTGCTGAGATCCATGCTAACCCTCTATCCTCTCATAGGAAGACCTGGACCAAATAACTCACGCTCACTGCAAATAAATATTGTACACTTTCTCCCTTGACTTCCCGTGTGTCTGCTATTGGGTCCTCTCCCCGAGTAAACGGTCCCGGACCGTAACATTAAATTATAAGAGAAAATATTGTTGATCTGATAAGAAACCCATAAATGTCATTGTCTGGGGATTTAGGGTTGGGGTTTTGTAGTCTTGTCATTTTGCTTTATTTAGTAGATTTTCTCCTTGTGTGTTCTGTTTTGCTTTCTCCGTCTTGTTCGTTAATTTACTTATTTACTTCACCTGTAAACCAGTAAACCAGTTCCTATTAGTTCATTGCTGTATTTCTAACCCTTGGTTTAAGTTTTCCTTTGTCAGATCATATGTAGAGATTTAAATCGTAGCCTGGTCTCAGACTGAGATTTGACAAAGACTAGAAATTGCTAATAACAAGACTACAACTAGATTATTTTTGCATTTTTTGTGATATGTTGGACAGTTGATATGGAACAGGATCCAGGATCAACAGAGAAGTTTTGAGATCAGATTATAGACTATTAGATGGTTATAGATGTCTTACCTCTCATTTCCCCTTTATTGTTTGCATCCTCCAGACTTCTGTGGATCCTTTTTACTTCACGCTAAAACAGCCAATAACAATAAATTTAGATCATGTTAGAAAAACATTTTGACAAACTTTTGAAACACCTCATTACAGTGGCTTATAATTTCTGTCTGTATAGATTTATATAGATCCCAGCTTGTAACAGTAGTAGCACTGTATGATGAGGCATGTTAGATCTGTTTTACTCAAATCCATGAAAACAACAAAAAAGAGAGAATAACTTGTAGATAGGCCTGTAGGAATTGGCTGCGGAGTCCGTGGTTCCGGAGTTGCTGGTGTTATTGCTCCTGCAGCCAACTTCTTTTCCACGATTTGAGTCAGCGCCGCCACTTTCTCCATCACCTTGTCAATTTTCTCGTGTGCACTGCACAGTGCCCTGAAACATTTACAATTGTGTTTTGCAACATATCAGTTTTTGATTGTAAACATTGGAGAATCATTAAAAAAATCAAAGCATGTGAATCCTACTTTTTTTAAGTCATTGAAGAGATAAATGCTTGTTTCTACTAATTTCATTAAAAAAATTAACGAGACGTTGAAATTAATATGCATTTGTAATGTAATTATGCATGACTTCAACAAAGCTAATTTCCATCCTTAGTCCCTTACTGTTTAAACAATTCAGAAAGACCTTTTCTTTTCATGAGCATTGATTTCACAGAAGGACATGATGTGCCAACACCCAC
>JBAMHW010000005.1:21318865-21329655 GCA_037177495.1 Rhadinocentrus ornatus | reverse complement strand
TATATATTTGTAAATAGATTTTGGGTGTTTGTAGACTTATGGTAAAGATCAGTCTTAGCTATACTAAAAATGAATAACAAAATCGAGTCAAACTCAAATTAGTTTTTCTGGCAGGGTCAGATTCATGATTTACTATCCTTTCAGGTCATCGGAGGACAAAAAAAAAAAAGCCCCCTCCCACAAACTG
Organism: Rhadinocentrus ornatus; assembly: GCA_037177495.1. Lineage (NCBI taxonomy): Eukaryota > Metazoa > Chordata > Actinopteri > Atheriniformes > Melanotaeniidae > Rhadinocentrus > Rhadinocentrus ornatus. The sequence goes on along the minus strand of JBAMHW010000005.1, from coordinate 21,329,468 downwards.
CTATTAAAAAATGATGAAATAATGGTTTTTACCACTTTTTTTGCTCAGATGTTTTAGTACTTTTTTTTTTATGTAAATTTTTAATAGCAATTTTTTAAGAGGGGACTTTTTTGTCCTCTAAAGACCAGAAAGGGTAGTAATCATGAATCTGACCCTGCCCAAAAAACTAAAAATGCAGCAAAATCAATATTGTTATTCATTTTCAATATAGCTTATTAAAGTATGATCTTTACCTTAAGTCTACAACCACCCAAAATCTATTATATGGCAAAAAAACTAATTTTTTCTGTTTTTAGTTCTATGAAAACAGTGACTTTGTGTTGGAAAATTGGCATTAGTAATAATTTAAATTATTTATTATTTGGTATTTTTGGTTAGGACTGAAGATAATTAAAACATCTGAGCAAAGAAATTGGTAAAAAAACAAACAAAAAAAAACATTATTACATAAATTTTTAATAGCAATTTTATAAGAGGGGACTTTTTTGTCCTCTGATGACCCAAAAGTATAGTAAATCAATGCTACCTACAAAAGTTAATATAATAACTATAATTTTTAGTATATTTACAACATTCTATAAAATGTACAATAATTTTATCAAATAAATTTATGATATCATTATTTATTATAAAATGGATGGATGGACAGATATTTATTATTATGAATTTAATGATTAATTTAACATTGTTATTAATAACATGCTCATGTCTGGCAGAATTTTGGCCCTAATGACTACTGTTTATTCACAACTATTTCCAGGACTCCCTTGGAAAAGACGTTTTTAATCTCAATGGGACTTTCCTTGTTAAATAAAGGTAAAATAAAAAATGTTTAAACTATTCTTGGCATTTGAAGTATTTGCTATCCTCATCTTTACCACTAGATGTCAGTAACTTCCACAAGGTTCCTGTTAGTCTGTAAAATGTTATAAAATCCTTGTTGAACTTTGGTGGATGAGAAATAGGGGCACACAATACAGGAGGGTTTAAGTTTATTACACATGTCTGTAACTCAAACCTTAAAAATGAGTTAGATGGAGGATGGAGATTGAAGACAGACGCCAACCCCCCACCTCTGCTAGTCAACCAAAGAAAGCTGGAAAACTAACGGCCTCGAGGAGGAACCTCAGAGATTGGGGCTGCCTCACTATCCTGAAGCATGTCTTAGTTTTAGAGCTGCAAACACTTGAATTTAGCTAATAATTGTGTTTGCAACCTTTATTTTTCAACATTAAAGCTATACACCACAGTATTGATTAAGTGTGTGCGGCAGTGAAGTGGTCAATGGAAGGCTAATTTAGAGATCGTAGACCACCAGGGCAACTTTCCAACACAAGATGAGGGGGTTGCAATAGACAGGTGATAAAAATTCTTAGCATCTACAGAGGGGATCCCTGCAAAAATGCTTACTTGTCCTGTACTGCCTCGTAAAGAAAGCTGCTGCTTTACCTGGTTTTATCCTGATTTTTCTGTTGCATTCTAGGTCCTTGCTTGGTTGTTCTTCATCGCTCTTTAATTTAATGTCTGACAGGTTCTTTTCTGATAAGATTGTAGGAAGAGTGCCAACATTATCTTTACAGAGGATAGGAAATGAAGTGACTTGTAATGCTTGTACATTTGCACGCTATTCTCTTTAATAATGAGTAATAGTTCTTCTGTTTTTGTTTTAGTATTTAAATATTTATCTTTTATTTTAATTTTTTTGTGTTTGCACATTTTGGCCGCACAGTTTTTGTAGCTTTATTCTCTTTGTGCCTTTTAGGATCTTTTATTTATTCTTTTGTTTTTAGTTGTCAGGATGTATATTCAGTTTTGCAGAATAAAATCATAGACATCTAATATGGTCAAAATGTTTTGGATTTCTACAACAAAACTTATTAGTAGAAATTGGACTATAAATATCTAAAATGAAAGATTCAATTTTAATGTAAAAATGTAATAATGGATATATGAAGCGTTCACTGCAGATAGGTTGAATATGTTGTAGGTGTTTCAACTGAATTAAATATATCTGCAGTGTATATCATGTTGACCTAATAAATGAGAATAAAAAACAAAAGTATTTAAATGTTTAAGAATAGGTAGAAAACTTTCAAAAATCCTAAAGTATAATTTTTACTAGTAAGTATACTTACTAGTAGAAAAGATCTAACAACATATATGATCTTTAATTGCAGATCTGACTGGTGAGGTTGTAATAAAGATTAAGAGAAATCCAAACAAGTATTTTAAAAGGAAATTGCAGACAATTGCAGACTTATGTTATTTACTTTGTCGTTGATTGTAAAAACATACTAAGTCAGAAGTAAGTCAAGTTGAGTTAATTAAAGAAAAGTAGCTAAAATGGCAGATATTTGTCATTGCAGTTACTAATAAATCCAAAAATACTGTATATAATGGATTTAGTTTTGGTAGCTGGGTAGATTCTGCGTAACATATTGTGGATTGTATCATTTCCAGATTAAAATAATGAGTAAAGTCTTCATCTTTAAGGAGGCACTGTAAAGAACAAGAAATAATAGTGGATCAAAAGTGAAAGTATGATTGAAGAAGTGATTCAAAAGAGGTCACTGACTAGTTGGAGCTAATTTCCTCTGGCAGCTTGTGGCACTGTGTCAGAGCTGTAACAGCAAAGTAACCTCTAGTTTTCATCTTTGCCTGGAGAACGAACAGTATGTGAGGATCACAGGCTTTTTGCAGGCTTGCATAAGGTCAGATAAACAGTATAAGACATTGAAAGGCCTTAACAGATCTGGGTGAAAATATGGATCCAGTGCAAATCCAAAAATGGGTGAAATTGATGCTGGTTAAAAAGTGTAACAGACCAGTCTGGAGCAGATTAATTGACTTTGTATATGTGGTTTTAATTCTCCTTATTAACGTTTGGCTGAGTTAAAGTCAAAGAGGAATGCTACACGTGACCAAGGTCAGTGTGAAGGACTCTAATATAATAAGAATTAGATTAGACTAAGTTTTATTTTGCCATAAACATTAAAGAATTAAATATATACCAGAATACATGCACACAAATTAAAAAAAAAAAGGGGGGAATTAGTAACTTTCCTTTATTTTTTTGTTTGAAAAAAAAAAAAGAACAAGAGCAATAAGAGAGAAAACCACACTGTCCTTGGTCACGTGTAGCATTCACCTTTGACTTTAATTCAGCCAAACGTTATTTTCCTGTTAATGCGCTTTGATAAATCCGATTGGCTGTCGGAGGGACTGTTTTTCCATACTCGATTTTGATTGGTTGAAACAGCACGCTCCTGACATCAAGTTTGTTTAACAAGTCAACGTGTGTAGCAAGAGGGTATTTAGCAGTACATTATCATTTGGAAGATGGCGAGCTGGTGTGTACGAGCGGTGAGACAAAGCTACTCACTGGTAGCTTCGCCTGCTTTAATAAGGTACGCAGCATTTATTGCGGACTTTGTCATGTCAAATGCGGCGTTGGGGGAAACGCTGGACTCATCTTCCCCCGGGTTAATCTTAAACAGCTAGCAGCGTTAGCTTTAGCAACTTGTCCATAGTCCTCACTGTTGACCTTTATATGATAAAAACATTCCGTAGCAATATGTATTTAGTTTTTATGGAAATGGTCTAGCTCACATTTATTCCTGACGATGTGGAGTGTGACATTGTTGGGATGTCATTGATAGAAGCAGGAGGGTGATGACATAACCTGTTCGTGAAGAGATATGTGCAGCTAATGCTAAGCTAATGTTTAAACTAACCTGTCACAATGTTGTAAAAATGTAGTTATAATACCCGCGTGTGTGTTGATGCCACGTGCTTTACTTTATTGTATAATAACCTATATGTTTATGAATGGACTCGGGCGTCATTTCCTCGCGCTACTCTATTGGTTGGAAAGAGGTGATGACATAAGTTGACATACACTGTTATGTGCTTCTTCAACTTGAACGTTTTTTTTTTATTTAACAGTGAAGAAAGGACAGGGAAATAGCAGAGACAATGACATTATGCTTAAAAGAGGCTTTTTTTTAGTTTACTATCATTTGAATTTGCAAATGTAAATGCAAACTATTATGACTTTCATTATCCAGAGCATCTCCAAGATTGCTATGCACAGCCACCCAGCAGAAGAATGGTCAGGGCTCAGAGGAGGAGACAGACAAGCCTGAACTGAACACAGGAGACAAAGTCCTTATTGAGGAGAAAACCCAGCTGGAGGAGAAGCTCAAGGACATGACAGTAAGTTTGAGCTGACTTCAGGTCAGTTTGATAATCCAGCTGAAACATCCTGTTGTTTTAACAATCTCACAGTCTGTCAATTAGCTGTTAAACACTCTTCCAATTGGTTGAAATATTGTAGAAACTCATAGAAATAGATTTATATGCCATAAATGAAGAAATAGTGGTGACATGCTGTCATTTCTAACTTTTTTCTCTCAATAATAAATTATGTTAATGCTGATGCTGAGCTGACAATATTTATTCATTCATTATCTGTACCGCTTAGTCCATTATGGGTCGCAGGTAAGCTGGAGCCTATCCCAGCATTTTTAGCAGGTGGACCCTGGACGGGTCACCAATCCATCACAGTCTCCCATCACTGGCCGAGGTTCGAACCAGCACCCTTCTTGCTGTGAGGCTGCAGTGCTAACCACCACACCACCATGCACCCCTGACAATATTACGATTTTAATTGAGGGGCTTGCAAATAGGAGCATGACTTAATACTTAAGTCCTAATGTGATACTATTGAGTCAGTTTTTGATGTTTTCACCATCAAACTGAAAAAATGTGTGAATGAATGCACATTTATTGGGAATTCCTCTACATCAGGGGCGGCCAACGTCGGTCCTTGAGCGCCACAATGCTGCAGGTTTTCCAGGTTTCCCTGCACAGCACACCTGACTTAAAATGAAATGGATCCAGCAGCCTATAAGGATCTGCACAATGAGTCATTAGTTAAAGTCAGGTGTGTTGGAGCAGGGAAACATGGAAAACCTGCAGGATTGTGGCTTTTGAGGACCGACGTTGGCCACCCCTGCTCTACATTAAGTAAAATGTATGTAAACACAGAGAAATAAAGCAGGTGTTAAGGGCAAAAAAAAAGCTAAATATAAATGTTATGTGTTAATCTTCTTATCTAGCAAAATTTGGCCTTTTTCTTACCTGACTTTAGCTATAATATATCAGAAATAGTTACGTTCATTCATTCATTATCTGAACCGCTTAGTCCATTATGGGTCGCAGGTAAGCTGGAGCCTATCCCAGCATTTTATCAGGTGGGAGGCAGGGTACACCTTGGACCGGTCACCAGTCCATCGCAGGGCCAACACAGATGGAGACAAACAACCATTCACACACACACACACAAACTCCTGGGGAGAATTTAGAGTCGCCAGACTAACATGCATGTCTTTGGACCGTGGGAGGAAGCTGGAGAACCTGGAGAAAACCCACACATACACCCGGATGTAAACTCAAAAAGGCCACTGCCCCCCAGGTTGGAATCTCACCCCAGTCGAGTCTCGAACCATCACGTTACATACAACAATAGTTACACTTGAAAATAATAACTAAAAATATAACTTAGATTAATCAATATTTCAAATAAATTGCTTAGCTGCAGGTGTAGTTAATTATTAGGTTTACTGTTGTGGTTTAATCTTTGTGTTCATGTACAATATATGTAGATTCTCTGTATACAGATGGGTCTTGACCATAATATTAGATTAATAAGAAGGTGAGACGATATTTGGTTACACTTTGTTTTCCTGCGCTCTATTAAACTGTCATGCCTTTTTCTACTTTTCCCCCAGGAAAAATATAAGAGGGCCTTGGCAGACACAGAAAACCTGAGGACGAGGAATCAAAGGATGGTGGAGGATGCTAAATTATATGGTAACAAAAAACAATTTTTTCCACTTTCTGCTTTTTCATATGCAAACAGTTTTAAAACAGCTAAACAAAATCCATCAGAAATAAATGAAATATTCTGCAGTTACATATGCCCACCTTCAGGTGTCACAAAAGTACCTAAGTCTGCTTTGTGTCTAAATAAGGAGTCTGACTAAAACTTGTACTTACTGTTTTAAATTTTATAATGTGCTTAGTTTCCGACAAACTCAATTTTCTTTTTGTTGCACATAAACTTTAAGATAACTTAAAGTAACTAAAGTTCCATTTCTATTTCATTAATTATTTATAGATCTGTCTTGCATTCTTGTTGCTGTCATTCACATCCTCAGATGAGCTTATTTTACATTCAGGATCAGAACCGTTACGAGGTCTTGCTGTAAATGTGAAATGCGGAACATATTTCTTATAAAGTCAGAGATAAAGCTGATTGAACATCCCTTCCTCACCAGGGATCCAGGGCTTTTGTAAGGACCTGCTGGAGGTGGCTGACATCTTGGAGAAGGCCACAGAGAGCGTGCCCAAGGAGGAAGTGACTACCCAGAACCCTCACCTTAAAAACCTGTATGATGGCCTGGTGATGACCGAGGTCCAGATCCAGAAGGTGTTCACCAAGCACGGCCTGGTCAAGCTCAACCCGGATGGCCAGAGGTTTGACCCCTATGAGCACGAGGCCCTCTTCCACGCTCTCATTGAGGGCAAAGAGCCGGGTACTATTGCCTTAGTAACCAAAGTGGGCTACAAGCTTCATGGTCGCACTCTCAGGCCGGCGTTGGTGGGTGTGGTCAAAGCTCCCTAGAACAAAGTGGAAATGAGCATCGTTGCTCAGGAGACTGGCAGAGTTTTCCCACAGCCTGTGCGCTCGCTACCACCACCCTGAGGTGCCGCAGGAGGGACGGGAACTAAACTGAACTTTCCATATGGACAGTATAATAACAGGTTTTAAGAAATACTCATTGTTTGGCACAGGACATCTTCTTTGTGACATTTCCGTTTGTCATCGGTAATATGAGTCGCGTTTGTTCAGAAATTGTCAGATTAATAAATATAAAGTCACCAGATTACAGACTGAGCCTATCACGTCTTTTCCCAAAGGAGGTTAAAATCAGTAACATAAGGAGAAGCAAGGTGGGTAGAGGATCATAACGATGAAGCCATATGATGCAAAACCCATTCACAAAGTGGTCCTGCTGCTGGTCTCATTCCACAGTGGAGCTTAGAGCCATAAATAAAATAAATCAAGTAAGAAAATGTGTGGAAAGGTTGAGACGTAGCTTTGGTAAAATATCTTTGTCATGCAGACACGATCAGCTCCTGTAAACCAGTTTGGTTCTGTAGTGATGAACAGCGGGATCTGTAAACCAGTATGAGAACTATGTGTAGATCGTCTGTGTCACCGCTTCAAAATAAACTACGGTGGAAATTCTTGTTGCATCAGTGTCTGACTTTATACAGGAGGCTAATTCACCATAGCGCATCAGAGGAGAGGAAAGTCTGCACCTGCTTACAGGTACGCTGGGATTTACAGATGCACGGGTGTCTAAAGCTGAATTTACTACAGATGTTCTCCAAGTTACTGAATGGGGAATTTGTCAGATGAAGCTGTGTGGATCATCTGGCTCCTTTTGAGTTTGGAACTGCATGTAGATGGATAATAGCGCTAATAACATACTAGCAAGAGTAATAATAATGATAGTAATAGTAGTAATGATTATAACAATAGTACCTGGGTTATTTGACTGACTGGTCTGGTTTTGTGAACCTTGATTTCAGTTGGTCGAAGATGTTTACACACGTTTTAAAACCGCACTACTGAACTGCGGCAGACTTATCGTGAAGAGCCACCTAACGACGGCTAATTCAGCATCCTGTCTCTGAGTTCTGTCCAGCCAATGAAAGTCCGTCTGATGTTGACTCTCTTGCAGTGACGGCTCAAAGAGTGCACATAAACTCAGCGTGATCTTAAAACGAGTCAGAAAAGCGTATTTCAGAGGACAAAGTTACACATTTCTACTTTCAGGTATGGTGGTGTTCTGATTAACAGCAGCTAAAGCTTTCCTTGTAAATGTGTTCAGAAAACGTTCACCACAGGTGAAAGTTTAAAGCATCACATATTTTGGAGTAAATTATACACAGATTTAGTATGATCATCTTAGAAAAGTCAGAGCAAGTCCTTGTGACCAGCGTGCACAGGTTACTTACATATCTGAGTAATCCAGAGACAGTCATCAGTACATCCCAGGACAGTGTTTCTCAATCCTGGTCCTTGGGACCCCCTGCCCTGCATGTTTGAGATGTTTCCAACTCCAGCACCCCTGCTTTAGATTTATTGAACTGCTCATCAAGTTCTCTGCAAGCCTGTTAACGAGCCATTAACTGCAGCCAGGTGTGTTACAGGTGGAAACGTGCAGGGTAGTGGTATATGAGGACCAGGACCGAGAAACACTGTAAATCAGGCATGTCCAGCAGGTTTTAGATGTTTCCTACCTCAACACATTGAGAGATGCACAGAGAAACACAAGTGCTTTGGTCTGATTCGCAGAGTTGGTTATATACCGTTTAGTAACTAGCAGGTTTGCCTCAGAGACAAACCGGAAAATATTTTTCTATTTTATATAGAATAGCGAAGGAGTAGGTGTGTGTTTTTAATCATTTTAAATTCTTTTCAATTTGCAAACGTTGAGCACTTTGTGCTACTCATATATGAAAAGTGCTTTATAAATAAAATAACTGTAGATATATTTTAACTGGTATTATTATTGCATAGCTCCATTACAAACCTGCATTGTTTTTTAAGGCGATATTGATATAAATATGTTGAGTATTGTTACTATTACTATTGTATGATGTTGCTTTATTAATATGTGACTGATGTATAATAACTATAATAATGATAATTATCATTTTGGGGGGATGGAGGAAGAGTGGGAGTTAACAAGCTTTGGCTACTTCTTAGAAAAAGAGACATTTCATTAATTTGTTGTCATATAAAATAAACAAAAATTTAAAAGTAACATTTTTAAAACTTTATTCTATTTTCCTATTTTGTTCCTTGAATTTCTATCAGCTTTTGCTCTTGTTAGTCGTTTTTATTTATATAATGTGCTTTTTACATTTAAATAAACTCAAATTTATATTTTTTATTGTTAGAGGTGGCTCTAACCATAACTAAATGTTTCTCTTGGAAATGAGACTGTCTTAATGGAACTACCTGTATAAATAAAGGTTATATAAAAAATAAAATCATCATGAAGGAAAACATTGCAAGGGTGTAAGTTGATTAACATGCAGATCTCATGCAGCCATTCAGATGGACGACTTACAAACCCTCTCTTTGTATCCGCCACCAGAAGCCGACATTTTCTGTTTTACCAGCGTTCATTTCTACATCTAAAACCTAGAAACTACAAGAACTTACTGAACAGAAAAAATGGACTCTTTGTACTTATAAAGTATTTGCACTTTTTAATACATCTCCATACATACCATCTGTACAACAAAGCAAAAAAAAAGAAGCAAAACAGCAGTAAGAAGATAAGAAAACAACAGCATGCCAGAAAATGCTTCTTTACAATCCGAAATTATTCTTTTATTACAAAAGCTATAAAAATTTCAACACAAAATACTATACATTTAACAAGTTACTAATTATACCTTCCCTCCCCCGGATTTATCTCACAAAATTATTTACATTTGGTGACAAAGGTAAGAAAACTGGAACGTTCGGTGGAAGATGCCAAATAAAAATAAAGCCTGACACTAGAAAAACAAACAAACAAACTCAATCAGCTTCAACTAAGTTTTTCCTCATCAGGCGGAAACAAGCAACACCTTCATGAAACATTCTTATACAGTCTAATGGGAATTTTGATGCACGGCATCTTCATTACACAAAAAAACCCCACAAACTCCCTTGAGTCCAGTCAGGATGTGTTTTCAGAGACCTAAAATGGTCTAGAAAACTGATTCACAGGAGTGGACCCGACATCAGAGGCAAAAAAATGACAACTTGCTTCATTTTTCTGAGGACGTGTCCAGAGGTAAACAGAGAAACTCTACACTGTTAACAAATGGATAAGCACACCTCCATCGACTCCTGTTGAAGAGTTTTAATCACATCCAGTCGTGAATATTGATGTTTTTTAGGTGTTTATAAAGCTCAGTTATAATAATCCACAAGCAGGAGGAAAAGTGCACTTGTTGGGGCCTCATTTCTGACCTGGATTAATTCAGATTTGATGTTCCAAATGTTATTTGTATACATATCCAGTATGTGTTTTTAACATGTGTAACAGGAGCACAGATCCTTTCATAGACTGGCTGATGAATTAAAGGTGGTTTTAGATGTCCTGATGGACAATAACACAAGAGATCAAAGCACTCACGGAGTCAAAAACCTACATATAAACCCCCAAATATGTCCAACTTAATTAAACATGAGGAAAAATATGCCAGCATTGGCTCACATTCGCCTGCCTTTCCGACAGCTGAAACCACGAAGCCCTTTACATTTCAACAGCATGATGGTTTCAGCTCAGCTTGCAAAACAAAAACCAAACATACAAAGAAGGAAAATGCTCTTCAGTTTCTCAATGTAATATATATATATATATATATATATATATATATATATATATATATATATACACATATATATATATATGTATATATATATATATAGACAAAAACCGTATACGAAAATCTCCCGACTTGA
>JBAMHW010000005.1:21306763-21318765 GCA_037177495.1 Rhadinocentrus ornatus | reverse complement strand
ATACACATATATATATATATGTATATATATATATATAAATAAAAAACTTATGACAGACTTTACTGACTTGACACCATCAGGGTCAATGCTAAGTGAGAGCAGACATTCAGTCATTTTAATGTTGTGCAATAAGCTGCACCATATTTATAGTAAAGTTTTTATAGTAAAGTTAAGGTTTTAGGCCAAATTTACGAATTATCTTGATGAGGCAAATCTGATGAGAATGCTAATACGGACTGTTAAAGGCTCCGATCTAAAAGGCTTTTACCACACATCACATATAATCTAAATTTTTGTTTTTATATACCTTTACTTTTTAAATAAAGAAATCGCGATTTTTTAAATTACGTTATTAAACCAAAAGTTGGATATTTAGTTAAATAAGAATAAACTCAGCAGCACCCTCTAACTTTTAGCACATTCTTTGGCATTTCTCAGAACATTTCTTCCAACCTAATAACAAGCTTACATGTCAGTGCTGCTATTTTTTTTTCCAGTGTATATAGTTAACTTAGCTAAACCATTAACCTATTAACTAAGCCTTCTGTGACAATCTATGCTAAGCTAGTCGATAGCAAACAGGTTTTTAGTCTCCTGTTAGCCATCTTCAACCCAAACAGCAACATTTAGCTTGAAGGGTCCTATGTGCAGTTTTAACCTTAGTCTTAAACTCCAACCTGATCATTTAGAAACAGGGATGGGGGTGGGGGGAACTACACCCGTTAATTCTTTGTGAAACATTTACTCAAAAATACTACGTTTAGGACATCTTTCTTTTCAGCACCAAACGGCTTTCCTACTACGACACACCTAATTCAGATTCACGGTTCATTCACAGGCTAGTGCAGAGCTTGACGTCAAGCTGTTGGGAAACCATTTCATTAATTCAGGTGTGCTGCAGCAGGGAAACATTTAAAAGCTCTAGAGGACCAGAGCTGGGGATCCCTGCTTTAGCTGTTTGAATTTCTAGAACTTTTTCCACAAGGATATCTTCAGGAAACATGTTAACAACTCTGAAACTGTAATTTGCGCAAACATTGTAATTATTGTAATGTGAAATTATTGTTGACGGCAGTAGAAAGCAGTTACACCGCCCCTCCCCACCCACCCACCTCTCCCTTTTTAATTGCAAAAATAGAGGCTTTGATTTGTTTCTAGACTTGGTATGAAAATATACTTTTTTAATCCACTGGGTCATCTCTTTTCTTTGTAATGTACATATTGACAAAGTGAACCTTGAAAAGAGACAAAAACAATTTAAAAAAAGACACGAAACGCTGAAAGCCAGTAGTTCTGTCCTGCCTTCGGAGCAGAAAGCTTATCAGCTGCCAGCAATCGTCGGCTTATTATTCCCGACTAAAAAACAGACGGCTACGAGGCGTCTCTGGATATCCAGCCGCTCTCTGTGAGGAAGTTGAGGATGCGCTTCTTGAGGACCTTGTCCAGGTAGCTGGGCAGTCGGCTCTTGGCCGGGATGCCTTGCCGTTTCTGCAGGTGGTCTTTAATGATGATGGTTTTGACAGTCAGGTAGCGCGTAGGACTCAGGTTGAGAGAGTTACACAGAACCTTCTCCCGATCAGATAGCAGCTCAAAGCCCGTCAGGTTCTCAATGGCGGCAAACTCACCATCTTTAACCTCTTCTTTGATCCCACCTCCAACCCCAAGTCCCCCAGCAACACCTCCTCCTCCTCCAGCTCCGCCTCCGAGTCCCATCCCGGAGCCAAGCCCGCCTCCTCCTGAGCTGCTGCGCTTGGAGTTGACAACACTCTTGTTCTCCTTGCGTTTCTCCCGTTTGTGGCGTGCGGCCTCGTATTCGGCGGACTCCTCAAGACGCGTTATGCCGTTGCGGCGGTAGCGTTGCAGCTCACGCACCTTGATCCTCAGCATTCGTTCTTTATGCATGTTCTCAAAAAACTCTTCAAATTCCCGATGTGCCATGAACTGACAGAATGCCCGCAGCCGGACCCTCTGCTCCTTCTCCTCCTTGGTAATCTTTCTTTTGGACGTATTTGGAATGGGAACCGATCCTGCCGCAGTCGTGGAACCCGATCCAATTGCGCCACCTCCAACTCCTGCTCCACCCGTAGTGACAGATGCGACTACAACTCCCAAACCTCCGGGTTTGTCCTTCTCCTTGTCCTTCTTGTCTCTGCCAAGGAAAGCCGGCACCAAGTTGTAGTCCCGCGCGATGTTCTTACGCCGCTGCCGTTCTCTAAGCTTGCGCACGTACATGTCGACGTGGGCGCGCTTCATCTCGATTTCCACATCTTCATCGTCGTAGTTGACAGACAGCCCGCTGATGAGCTTCTCTGCGTCCTGGTCGTACTCGATTTCATAGTCGTCACGCAGGGGCATGTAGCCGAGCTGCTGCTGCTCCACCAGGCTTATATCCAGTGGGGGAAGGGGGGTGGTGAGGCTGGGTGAAAGGGGTCCCCCACTCGGACAGGTGTGGTCGGTCACCCGGTTTGGAATACTGTCAGGAATGCAAGCTTTGCCAAGGTTGCCGTGGATGTACATGGTGACATAATGCTCCATGACTTCCTGAGGAGTTCGGGAGGCTCCAACGTGAGCGGCCATGTCCTCCTGAAAGAGAAGACATCAGAGGGTTGCTAAGCAACAACTACAACAATGTTCACTCTTTTCTTAACTAATTGTGCATTTAGTTTAGTTTAGCTGTTATGTTTGTATGTTATGTTCAAGAAATTCTAGATAAAAATTTTAGTATTCAGCCTCAACATCAGACATAAAGGACACTGAGGATCAATCCTGCCTGGCCTGTCTTAAGATCAGTGGCCTCCTGGCTATGGCTGCCCACTCTGTCATATTCCCCAGGCCTCTCATAGCTTCCCCTGCCTGCTACTACAGGCCTTTAATTGTAACCAGGCGAGATAAGACAGTTGCTTGTGGTCCTTGCTAATGATAAACTGCCCGAGGTGTGCTGTGAGTACTTAATGGACTTAAAGCTAGAGCTGCACCTTTAGGACAGGAGTTAAACTTCCATGTATCCATGGATGCACTGTGGCATTTTTACATGTTGGAAAAGCTGTCAGAAAGCTTTAGCACTGCAAACTCAATTCTTCCAACTTCAGTTTCTGCTACATAACAGCTAAACAAGGAGCTGCATCAGATCTCAGCAGTCTTGGGTCCTGGATTGATCAGACTTTTATCAGAACTGATTGCTAGGTATTTCTCCTGGCTAGAGTTGCCTATCGCCCCACATGCGCATATGTTTAGGTTCTGTTTACCCACAATGCTGTGCGCTAAACCCACAATGCACTTTGTTTTGTAATCCGCTTCCTGCATTTGGTCAGGTTGAAACAGACTGAGACCTGTTTTTGTAGGCAGACCAAGTCCGCTTCTTTGATTAAAATCAGAACTCGTTACCCCAAACAAAACCCTTTCAAAGCAAATGGACTTCAAATTAAAAAGGCTGGCGTGAATGTGTCCTTAGTCACTTTTACAACAAGGATCGAGCTACTGTTGATCATCACAGTGGACCGCTAGAGTTTAGGAGTGGAGAGAGGATGGAATGACCTGCTGTGAGTAAACCTCCAGCAGTAAAATATGAAGCCTATGGGAAAGTGCAAAAAATTGCAGTTCACCCCTCATCCGCTAGGGGCTGGCTCCAAAATAAATCCCCATAGACCCCCATGTTAAAAAGACCAACTTCACAGCAGAAAGAAACATGTTTAAAGCCTGGTACAAAAAACATTTAAGGATTAATAGGTCAAGTTTACCTTCATGACAACTGTGAGAGGGATGAATTTTTTTTCTAACTCATTCATTTGGATGTTATTTATTGTAGACATTCTGCATAATCAGGGGCGTGTCCTTTTGATTGACAGGTATCCAATATCCGCAGCAAGAAGGGAGAGTGTAGCACAAATGCTTTTTTAACTGGCTAACAGTGCGCCTTAGCTTTAGCCCGCCTACCTCCATTAGCCGGTTAGATCACATTAGATCTGAGTTGGCTCAGTTAGCTCTTAGCTACTGGCAGCTCGGAGTTTGATAGACGTCAATCATCCGTCAATCATCCACCCCCACAGCCCCCCTCTCAGCTCCGCCACTTTGCCCATTTTTGGGTGACGTCATGGAGGCTCCGTCCATTTTTTGTATGCAGTCTATGGCCGACACAACCACGCTGGTTGACCTTTACCAACTCCTGGTTGAGGAATGGGATGCCATTCCACAGCTAAATGTGACCAGTATTGTTACCAGACTAAGGAGGAAGTACAAAGCTGTCGCAGTTGTGTATAGATCCTTCCCACACTACAGATGCTCCTGACAAGGTAAAATGAATTAAGAGTAAAAATGGCCAATATGTGTATTTATTTTTCTTCATTACCTTGGGAGAGTGCAATCCTCCAATCCACCAAGAAACCACAAACATAAGTAAATACTAACAGGAGAATAATCTTATTTTGTTCCTTGTTCATTCAACAGCAGCATGGTCCCTACAAGTTTTACCTTGTAAAGGCGACTAATCAGACTGTTCACTAAGTGACATCAAAAAGGGGGAATAAACAAACACTTTTACTTAATTTTTGTGCTAAGTTCCTATGGTGCTGTCTTTTTTTAATATTTCATTTACATGAAAATAATGCTGGGTGGGACATTGTCCAGTCCATCTTGTTATATTTACTCAAAGGGGAGTTAACTTAAATAAAAGTACACATACTTTTGTTAATTGGACAATTTTCTTACACAAATAAACGCTAACAATTATAACCATAACCTGACCAGACTCAAAGCAGAGGCAATTGTAAAATAAACTCTGATCAACATGTTTTCATGAAGCTTACATTGGTGTCAGGCCAAACTGTGGTTTATGTAATTACTAAATAGATGGACTAAATGTTAACTAAAATATATGAAACATTTGATGTAAAATATAGTAGTACAAGATGTATTTTGATAAAGTTTCAGTGAAGTTGAGCGTCTACAAGACAACTCTAAATCTATTATTATTGTTTCTATTTGCTTTAAACCACTTGAATTGTCTGTATTGTTTTAGTAAGACTGGTTAAATAGATTTGTGTAATGCAGTTAATGTCTCTTGGTAAATTTAAACGTATCCATTTTCGGGTCTGTTCTCCTTGTTGAGGCGTTTTAAAATTAACAGAACTGATTTCTGTTGGTTTTAAAGGTTTTGTCGTCCAACTCTTGCGACTGTGTCAAAGTAGTTCAAATTTCCTTTTTTTCTCCTACAGAGTCTTAATCACAGACTGTTTTCTTTTTACAAACATAACAGCTAAACTAAACTAAAATTATATACCAAAGTAAGTTAAGTAACTTAATAAAGTGATGTACCCAGTTTCCAAATCCATATTGCTCGATAGCATCGAGAAGCGACTGCTCTTCCCTGCTAGTCCATCCTCCCTCTGCCTCGGGACCCCAGAGAGAGAACCGACCGCCGTCGACCTGCTGGTAGCCGTGCCATCTCCGGTGGTTACCTATTTCCGCGCCCGCTGAGAAGCACTCCGGGCACAGCTCGATATCGGGACACTCGGTGCAGCGAAGCCGCAGATTTGTAACATCTGCAAGGCAGTTAACGCAGTACTTCTTCCCCAGGTCGGCCATCTTGCCTGGCTCCTGCTTCTTGTTGTGAGGGGAAGAAATTCGCGCCTGCGCAAAGCCAACCTCACAACGCGAGCCGCACATATCCCGCTTGTTAATATTCATGAAAAATGGGTGCAGAGCGCTTGTGATTGGCTCCTGAAGCCAGTTTCCAAGACAACGGAAACTAAACGAACAGTTTTCTAGACTAAAGAACTGCACGAGCCTTTTAGCTCAAGATTAATTAAATATTTCTTTAGGAATATATTTAATTTTTATTATAATTATAATTGCAATGGACAAAGAGCCACAGCATGAAGAAAATAACATAAATGACACTAAGAAGGAGACATCAGAGGAGGATACATTTATTGATGGCAATGAAAAAGAAGAAATAGTGGTGTCAGATCATGAAGAAAAGCCTACAATAGAAAACTTGGACGTGATACATGAAGTCAATGAACCATTTCTGTCACATGATCAGAGTGTTGTTTTTGAGATTGACAGCAGTGATGATGGTGAACCTTCAAAGCTAAATCTTGAGACTCCAAGTCCTGCATGTGAGAAGGAAAGGGAGGCCACTGCTGCAGCTGCAGATAAAGAAGACATCCGATATGAAGAGTCCATGCAGCTCTTTCAGGAGCTATGCAAGGAGAGAGATAAAGTCAGCCAACAAAACAGGCAGCTGCAGCTGAAGCTGGCAGACTACCTCAGCAAGAGGGCCAGAGATGACAGCCAGCTGGAGGAGAAGCCAGAGACAGAGCAGCTGCAGGAGTATGAGAAGTGCATCAGTATCCTGAATGATCTGAGGCAGCAACTCACTGCTGATTCAGAGTCAGCCCAGCAGCAGGCAGAAGAGCTGAGCCTGCAGTCCCAGGAGAAGCTGGACAGGGTTGGTGTCTTTGTAATAAAAGTACTTAAAGAGAAGGGAACTGAGCTTTATTTAAGCACATGATTAGAAATGTAATCATCTTTAATATTCCTTTAAAAAGACTGCAAATATTGATTTGCAATTTTGTGTTTCATGCTCACAATTACAACGTCACAATATCTTAAACTTAATGAAAGTTTAGCTGTACTAAATGAAAATATATGCACTATCTATACACTATATTTGTATCTAAACAGTCCTCTTCATCATGCTGTTCACATTTTGGACTGATACTACTTAAATGCTCTGAATCAGAGGTGTCGAATGTATGGGCCTGGCTCACCAGAGGGTCCAATCTAGCCCATGCAATAAATTTGGTAAATGTAAAAGTGACATGGAAGGTTAGTTACTATTTTTTTTAAAAGGCAAGTGTTTTTGTATAGCACATTTTATGTATGAGACAGTTCAAAGTGTTATGTCATGTCATGTCATTTTCTGTACCGCTTGTTCCTATTAGGGGTCGCGGGGTGAGCTGGAGCCTATCCCAGCAGTGTTTCAGGTGAAAGGCAGGGTACACACTGGACAGGCAGTTCAAAGTGCTTTACATAAAACATTAAAAGCATTACAGTGGCATGCAGAAGAAGCATTAAAAGTATATAAAACAATAAAAAAAGAAACAAATGCAAATAAAAGTAACAATAATTCCTAATTTGTCAGTGCGAAGTAGCATTTTCTTAAGTTAAAACATAAAGGATTTCCAAGGCAATGGAATAACTTTCTTACTTTTTGGATCTGACTTCAGTTTGTTTTATGACGTAAGTAAGGTCAGGTCATGTGTGTACATTTCCACATTTGTACATATGTGTACATAGCTCTTGACAAATTACTCTAATCATTATGTGAAATAGTGGATTTTTTCCAGAGACCTGTGATGAATTGTTTAGTGATTTTGTAGATTCATTGTGATCTGTAAGTTGTAATGTGTAAATAAGTAAAAATGCTAGTAAAATAAATATATGAAAAGTCAAATCATAGCATAAAAAATATATGAATATAAATTAAAATGTATATTTATATGAAATATGTTCATATCAAGTTAAGATGAATAAAAAAATCAAATATATCAATTATAGATTGAATTTGTTTGATATTTATATATTTTTTATTTAATAAAACACATAATATGTAAATATGTAACTATTGTTGAAACTTATTTTTCTCAAGAAATTTCAGGTTCATAATAAACAACAGGGAAAACTGGAGTTTTCATTATTTATAGGTTATTAAACTGTTATTTGACGGGTCTGGCCCACTTAACACAAAGTATTTTCATTTGACAACAGAATAATAATTATCTAACACAAATGTTACATGACTACAAATACATGTTACAAAGTGCTTAATGAGGCATAAAAAAACAAGGTATAAAACAAACCAAATCAACAATACCAACGGTATCAGTAATAGTAAATTTAAAAAGACACTGGATCTGAATATTAGTAAAAAGTTCTGCAATAAAAATATGGTTTCAAAGTCTTGGGGGCAGGACTGAAAATCCTCTGTCCCTCGTTGTTTTCTACCAAGAAAATAGAACAGAGAACTTCTCCACCTTTGCAAGGTTTGTAGTGGAGTGTAAGCTGTTAACAGATTAGTGATTACTTTAAACGTAATGAAAATCCTACAAATCAGTCCTACAACAAGCAGGGTAATAATGCTAAAACGGACGTAATGTGACCATGTTTCCTCTGGCTGGTTAAAGCCTGGCCGCTCAGCACAGCCTTGGAATATTAAAATATTTCAGAGATGCTTAAAAACTGTGTAAGTGTTATTGTTTGATGCTCAAAGTTCAGTTTTTCCTCAGACCATATGTCGAGGTTCCTTGTAGAGCTGGACGATACTGCAAATGTTTGTATTGATCCGATACAAGTAAATCCAGGGCAAGTACTGCAAATACCGATGCCAATACTTTATGCTTGAACTTTCACCATGATTTTCCCTTTAATTATTAATCATGATTATGATCATTATTAAACACGGTACAGAGATTTTTGTCAAATAAAACATGATTTGTTAAACTGAATGGCAGAACAGAGAATTTTAAATTTAAGCTATTTTGTTTGTAAACAATATAAAATAACATCAACAATGTACGAAAATAATAAATAATTCTGTTATTCCCTTTTATCACACAATTGTCTGAGAAAAATTAAGTCAACAGTGTAAATTACCTAAAGAAAAGTAAAAGCTACTATTAGATGGCTCTTCTTCACATCAAGTGTGATTACACTGGTGTGTCTCATGTTTTAATTAGGGTTTTTAAAGGTTTCGCAGAAGTCAAAATTCATTTGCCTCCATTCTTGTTCTTTCATTTGGCACCATGAAAAAGTCTTAAATTTGTGGAGAAGACAGATCACAAATTCAACATTTTACAATTGATTCCAGTTTCTGTCTACATCGTTCTTCATCGTACTGGGTGTCTAATGTTCTACTGTCATTTGGCAGACGCTAATGTGTGCCGGTCGTAATATCAAACCAACACACAACAGGGTGTACACCTGTGGATCAGAGCCAATAAGAGGAGACACATCTTTTCTGCCTTTAATTGGCTTTTCATTGCTGTTCCATTCTTTGAACTCAGGAGGGAATGAACACGGGACACGTAGATAGACATTCAGGGGAATAAAAGTCCTCCAGCTGAAAAGATTTAGTCACACTCGACAAATTTTTGGTTGCATGTGCAACAATAAATGACCACACTCTTGAGCAGAGGGTCCAGCTCCAGTCCTTATGGGCCACAATCCTACAGGTTTTCAATGTATTCCTGCTCCAACTCACCTGACTAAAAAAATGAGTCATTGTCTAAAAATTCACACACTGTTGGATCCATTTAATTTGAGTCGGGTGTGTTGGAGTAGGGAAACATAGAAAACCTTTAGGACTGGGACCAACTTTGAACGCCCCTGCTCAAGAGTCCTGTGGCATCTAGTGGCACAACTTCCTTTAGTTTGTAACTGATTAGAAAAATGTGAAAGATCCTGTTATTCTATTGTCTATTAACAGAACTATTATTCTGTGAGTGTTCCTATTATTCTACACTAACTAACAGCAGTTATTTATATTACATTGCACTTTTGCAGAGACTGGTTTGAAAGGGTTTTCGGGCTTCTCAATATCTCAATACGAAAAATAAAGCACAAGGGATCCGCTTATGGTGCCTGTGCAGACGTGGCATGCATACTAAACTCTACATTCACTCTCAGCATTCTACTGAAAGGGGAACAGAAACACAAACAAATTTAATCAAAACACAACTGAAAAGCCTGAAAGACATCTTTTTTTCCTCCTCTGTGTCCACAGGTGGAGAATGAATGGCGAGCGTTGGTGGAGCTGAAGCGGGATGCCGCTGTAACAGCGCTAAGCCGTCGCCTGAGTAAAGAAGCAGCTCAGGCCAAAGTGGATGCGGTCCTGAAAGCAGAGCAGCTTCGGCAGGATGACCTGATCAAGATGCGTCTCAAGCATTTCAAGCTGGTGTTTAGGATAGGCAGGCTGGAGGCAGAGCTTCGTGAAGAAGAAGAACACGGCCGTGACCCCCTGCAGATCCAGTTTGAGCAGCTGCAGGCTAAGAAGCTAGAGCAGAAAAAACGGGCTGAAAAGGAAAATGAGGAATCGCTTAAGCTGCAGAAGAAGATGAGTGTCTGCTTGGAGGTGGGTTAATCCACAGCTACAGATTTGAGTCAAAAATCTAATTTCTGTATCTGTTTACCTAAATAAAGTATAAGTCACTTTTTCAATAATGGTCAAAGTTGGTTTCTTTGCTGCTATCAGGTCCTTTCAAACATTAAAGAGAAGCTCTACTGGAGCCAGATGGAGGTCCAGGCCAAGCGAGAGCAACTGGCCAAGGTTGAGGCCATGGTGGCCAGGAAGAGAGACCTCCTGACCCGGACCGAGCAGGCCAGAAAAAGCCTGCAGCGGGACAACATGAAACTAAAGGAGCATTGTGGACTCCTGGGGAACAGGGTCCTGCTGCGGGACTTTGAGGATACTCTGGATGCTTCAAACCACCTGGAGGAACATCTGGAAGATCTGAAGAGCCAGCGAGCTAAGATTAGCTACAGCTGTGACAGATGGAGGAAGAAAATGGAGACAGCTTTTATGAGTGAATGATGAAATGAAAGCTACAAAAGATACGCCTGAGCTTTTGAAAGTGACATTCTTACTATAAATAATGTATTCTGGTTGAGTCCTGTCCTTTGATAAAGCCAACTTTAAATGAACAACATATAGCCTTACTTTTTTCCCTTAAAATAGGGACAATTTGTGGACATTAATCACAATAGCTCTAATGTTCAAAGCCTCAGGGACCCCATGCACTCTTTGCGGGACCCCAGGTTGGGAACCACTGCTGTAGAACATTGATGACACTGTTTTAATGCAAACCGTGATGTTTTTTACTTTAACCATCTTTTTTTTTTTTATCCAACCAATGTTATCGTTTTAGTGAAAGTAACAAAAATGCCACATAAACAATGCTTGCCATCCACCAGCCTCTCCAGCCTGTTGACTTATTTTCATACAGTAGCAGGGTTCCAAGTTAACACCCGCCCACCAATGAATCAGGAGGTTTAAATTATTTTAGCAGGTAGAAATTAAAACTTACTGGTCAGTTTGGCAGGTGATGAATCAAGAAAAAAATTTGGGGGCTCCAGTACAGTCAGAGAGACAGGATAGGAGGTGATGTGCACCAGGACTGGCTGTTTGAGGAGCTGTAGCCACTACATGTGAACCAGCTGATCAACCAGTGGGCCTAAACACCAGGGAAGTCAGGCAAATTTTTCTTATGGCAGTGGTACCACTACATTTCCAATGAAGTGGTTAAATGACGTACAGTATCATAAATTCATTAGCGTCAATTAAGAGCTACTGCCTGAACAAAGTGAGGCTGAACGAGAAGGAAATTTAAATGTGACGTGCAAAAAAACCTAAAAATTTGGACACCTGGCATGTAGACAGTCGGTTCTCACACAGACCAGAGTTTATGTACAATCAGAATGAATCTGGAGTTATCGAAAGAGGAACAGTTAAGACGAGGACTCTGAAGATATTTGGTTTTAATGTTAAATAAATGGACAATTATTATTAGTTAAGAAAAAATTCTGAAAACTTTAGAAATCTATCAAGCACAATGGCCGGCGATCAACAAAGTTTATGTAGAGTAGCATCAGAGTAGCATAAAAAAACAAAGGAAAAGATTGTGTTTGTAGACACAAATGCAAAAGGAAATCCATCCATTCATCTTTCCACTTTCTTTTCCAGATTACACAGATAGATTGCCTACAAAGGATCTTTTACAAAGCATTAGAAATTAATATTAATAAATGATTTTCCTGTTATATTTGAGCACCTAAAAAAAGTAAATATCCAACCAGGAGTGGTAATCCCTACACCCTTCCAAACTTTGGATTTAAAAAAAACTTTCAGATTAAACACAAGGACTTCACCCTTCAGTCCTGGTCACATCTACAGCCTGTCCGTCCTGGGAGTGGATCTCTCTCATCATGTGGATCTCCCTAAGGTT
>JBAMHW010000005.1:21281117-21291326 GCA_037177495.1 Rhadinocentrus ornatus | reverse complement strand
CTCTAAGTGCTGCTAGGTCATGTTAAACTGAATATGTTCCCCTAGCGCATTCGTCGTCCCCAGAGGGTTAAGAATGGTGGAGCTGGAGAGGAGGAGAGACGCATAATGCATGGAAGGAAGGGGGAGGGGCTAACGTCTGAGCAGAGGAAGTGCTGTGACAAACTTCCTGTTCAGAGGTTTTTCTACCAGCTTTAGCAATTAACACCACACAGATCTGCTAGTTCCAGCAGAGAGTCCCGTGTCTGCTTCACCACTGCTGGGTAAAATGAAGGAAGCCAACACTGAGGCTAGCTGCTGGGTAAAGTGAAGGAAGCTAACCCTGAAGCTAGCTGCTGAGTAAAGTAAAGGAAGCTAACACTGAGCTAGCGCTGGGTAAAGTGAAGGAAGCTGACCCTGAAGCTAGCTGCTGGGTAAAGTGAATGATTTGATCATTGGTCTTCCCACATGCATTTGAGTTGTTATATAGTATTTTTTTATCTAGTCTTTGAAAGATGACCCAAACCCATATTTGTTTAATGTTGCAAATAAAAATTTTGTTTACTTGGTCAAATGCTTTTTCTGCACCTAATGGGTGGGTGAAAATCCACTCCCGTGTCACCCTCTGCTGGAGAGCTTAATCGAGTTCATGAAAGAGATGAATCCAAGGCCATTTTATTTTCATGTTACTAAGAAATTGATCTCCAGTTTCCAGTTGATCTCCAGTGTCTAGTTGCTGGTTTATTGTTCTTATTTCTCAGAGTGAATGATACTGGTGCGTAATTGCTGATGGTAATAGGATGGATTCTGATTTCTGACATGTTACTCATCAGCAAGCTGCTAGTTCAGAAAAAATCTAATCTAGAATAGGAATGGTGAAGTGAAGAGAAGAACGCGTATTCTCTTAGTGTGGGATGGTGAAAGCGCCAAGCATCACAAAGACCAAAGTCCTTCATGTATTAACAGTTTCTGAGGATTTCCAGACTCTATGACTTCCTATGGTTCTGTATTTGTCCAATACTATGTTAAAGTCACCTCCCATTATTAGTGTGTTATCTGAGTGACCATAGAGTGAGGTGAAGAGGGAGTGAAAGAAGGAGGGGTCATCAACATGTGGACCAGGTATATTTGCAATACATAATTCAATGTTGTGAATAGATAATGTAACTATTATAAATCTGCCTTCTGGATCTGGGATTGTGTTATCTATGTCGAAGTTTAACCCTCTATCAATAAAAGTTGCTTCTCCTCTTTGCCTGGAATTATATCAAGCTGAGTACACATGTGGAAACTGGGCTGTTAAAAGATCTATTGATGAGTTTAATAGATGAGTTTCCTGTAAGAGGACGATGTCTGCCTTAATCTCCTGCAGCTGATTGAAAATCTTTAACCTTTTTTCCCTTGTACCAGGTCCACGCACATTCCAAGTGACCAACCTCAGTGTATTCATGATCTGACAGCAGAAATGAGGCTACATACATATTACTGAAGCATGTGTGTGTGGATCCCACTGCTTCTTAGCGTTCATTTGTGTCTGCCAGCTGTTTGTGTGTGACATGGATCTTTGTATTCATAGAGAGACCATTTTTGAGTTTTGCATGGGGTGTCAGCTTCGCGCAGGTGTGCTTGGGAACTTACAATGAGTCACAGCTCACAGTGAGCTGTTTCATGCTCACGAGAGTTTATGTCAGCGCTCTCCAGGTGGCTCTGCTGCCAAAGACTGTGCCCTCAGGAAAACTGAATTTTGTCGGTGGGAGTGGAGACAAAGGACACCACTGGCCTTCTCCTCATTGGTCCATTGTAAAGCTCATCCTGACTGACAGCTAGGAAAAGTAGAAGCATCCCAAGACAGCGGTGGCAAGCAGCATTTTCAGCTCATGGGGTAATTCTTTTCCTATTCAGTGAATGATCTGAATCTGGATGAATCCTTATGAAGAGCCTCTATTTCTGAGTACACTGTTGCCCTAAAACCCTACATTTTATTGGTAACAATCTATCCATCCATTAGGACAACATTGAGTAGCCCTGCAATTTCCATCCAGTCTGTTGTCCAGCTGAACTCTGAGGTACTTGTATTCCTCCACCTCTTCTCTCAGGATGTAGACAGTGCTTTGTTTACTCCTTATTCCTGAAATCAACAATTATCTCTTCTTTTTGTGTTCTAGATGAGGTGATTGTTCCTTCTCCATCTCACAAACTGATTGACCACTTCTCTGTAGCTTGTTCTCCATCACCGATACTCCCCACAGCTGCAGAGTAATCAGAGTATGCAGGTGTTCAGTGTAAAGGGAAATGGTGAGAGTACAGATCCTTGACATTTCAGTCTCACAAACTCTGGTCTGTTTGTTAGCTAATCATAAATCCAGGTGGCGGTGGAGGTTCCACCTGGAGTTTATGGAGCTTCTCACATAACAGAGCAGCATTTCATTGAGAAATGAAAGGAGATGATCCTCAAAGTGCTGCCTGATTGGTCCAGATGAGAGTGGACTCTCTAAAGCAGGGAGATGAACCCCAAGAACATTACGATTAGCAAACTGTCATGGGTCCTGAAAGGTGTTGACTTGCTTATTATTGTGAGCCTATAACAGTCTCTGCAGGACTTTCATGATGTGAGTTGTTAGAACAACTGGTTTGTAGTCCTCTGGTTCAAATGGTTGGGATTTTTTTTATTGTTTTTGGTACTGGATTAAAGCAGTAGGTCTTTTCTGACTCAGGCTGATGTTGCAAATGTGCTGAAGAATGTAACATAGATGTTCTGAGCAGGTTTTTTGAGAACTGGAACCATCTGGACCTACAGCCTTGTTCTGGTTCAATTTCTCCAGCTGTTTCTTCATCTGACTGCAGGAGACAGGCTGGCTGGAGGTGAAGGTAGAGGAGGTCTCGTTCTCGCTTATAAGACCTCCATTAGTCTGATCCCCCTTAAGCTTAAAACCATTGATCTTTTTCATTCCTGACCACACATCCCTCACGTTGTTCAAAAACAAACAAATAATTAAATTTATGAAAAAGCATTAAGAGGATTGTCAAACAAACCTTTGCCAAACTATCGTTACTATGACCTTATTTGGCCTTGCTTGATGTATTGGAAGAGAGATTAAGAGAGATTCAAAGATGAATTCTTAATGGGATGCTGCACCTGAATCAGAGATGAAACAGGTCAGGTCTTGACTTTGTCACTGTCTGACATGAGAATTTACTGTAAAGCTTGCCAGTTCGATTCTCAGCCAAGTCGAGTTCATGTTGAGGTGTCCTTGGGCAAGACACCTAACCCCAATTTGCTTCTGATGGGTCGTGGTGAGCGCCTTGCATGGCCGCTTCCGCCATCAATGGGTGAATGTGATGTATATTGTAAAGCACTTTGGAAAAAAGCGCTATATAAGTATGGACCTTTTACCATTTACCATCTCAAAATATACCAGAAACAATGTGTTATACTTGTATCATTCTCTCAATACATGCATACATCAGTTAGAATATAGCTGTCTTAAAAAGAGTCCAGATCTGGTGAAAGTGTTCAGTCCTTCCTTTAGCCAGGTCCTTCCTTTAGCCAGGTGAATCAGGAGTGTCTATGTTTGTCTTTTCATCTTAAAGAAAAATACGTTTAGTTATATTTAATAGCTCTATTCACCTTGAAATTAATTTACGAGTATCTTTCCAGAAAATCTCGCATTTCAGCATACAATTAAGGAAAGTTACTTTCTGTTTGTTACACATCATACAGACATCAGGAATGTTGGGATTAAAGTCGTGTAGTTTTACAGGAGTGTAACCGTGTGGTTTTACCCCAAGGGGTAAATATAGGTATGATTTCCGACCCATGAAGGCATCGCAGGCCGTGCTTCCGCGTTCCTCTGTGGGCTCATTAGGGAGAGTATAAACAGCTGTGGCCGCCAGACAATTGTCTCTCTATCTCTTGGGCGTTACGGTGTGTGTCGCCACGAACTGGTCGCTGTGGATTGTTTGCTGGAGCCAGGTCGGCTGGATCTGGATCGGGTTGTGAATCCCCCTCAGCCTTCCTGGCGAGGACTGTGCTGCTGGCGTATCTGGGGTGGTGTTCGAGTAGAGCTACGTTGCTCAGGACAGAGATTGCCTCTGCTCCCTACTGTGCTCTCATTTTTGGTTGGCCTTGCTCTCAAGAGGTTTGTTTTGTTTTATAGAGGTTGATTTTGCTCTCAGCGCTGGCCAAATCGACTGGTGCAGAATAATTTGTTCCATATCGCTTTTTAGGAGGGTTTTGGTAATTTGGGATTTATTTTGTTTGTTATTTGTTTTTTTTGGTTATTATGTTTGGTTGCAGTGGGTTTTGTGTTTAACTCCAAATTACTCAAAAGCATTTTTATTGTGTTGTAGTGTTTTATAAATTGTTTAATAAAGTATGGATTATTTTTACACTGTCTCGCATCTATCACTCTGTAGCCAAATCCAACTCGCGTACTGGTAATAGGGAACTCTAGACCATCCTTGGAAATTGAGTTGGTCTATCAGTGGACTCTTGGTCCCGTCCTCAGCCTTACAGTATCCTGGCGTTGTCAGCAGGATTTTCGCTGATAGAAGCAGACAGTGTCGGTTTAGTGGGTTGCGTTGAGCATTAGTGAGTTGGCTGTAGTTGGAGAGCATAGCGGGGCAGCAGGTGGCACATCGTGGGACCTTTTTGTGACCAGGGCCCCACCATCCTCTCTGTGCTATGGCGGAGGAGCTGCAGGATCTCCGGGCGAGGATCCAGCAATTGGAGTCTGAGAAGAACCTTCTGCAGAAGGACCGGGACACTGCATGAGCTGGTTTGAGTGCACGTGATGCTGCAGAGGCTGGACCAAGTACTCGTGGGGTGTCGGAGAACATTATGATTACTGATTGGATCATCTATCATCCTACCACCAAGCAGAAATGTCCCATCTTCAGAGGTACTTGGGGTTGAGGAGTGGGAAGAGGATGTCAGGAAATAAAAATGTATCTTTTTTGCAGTACAAAGTGCCACTGTACCTCAGGTTGATCCACCTAGTTCTACTGCTTCACAACTTGCCAATCTGACTGCTATTGTCCAAAAGCAGCAGGAACAACTGGAGCAAATCACTAAAGCCCTGGCAGCTATGCAGCTGTCACCCACGCTTAGGTCTCCTGGCTCCGGCAGTATAATTTGCCGTCTTGGTCCCTGCATCCAAGTAGCTCCTCTCAGATGCGAGCCAGCATTAGCTCTCCGCTGTCAGAAAACTACCCTCCCCCCCCTAGTGTTAGGAGCCAGACATTAGGAGGGGTTGGTCCGGGCTCATTGGGTCTGAGAGTGGATGAAGAATTAAGGAGAGGTCAATTGTGCCTTGTCCCCAGGTCACTGTCAAATTATCTGGGGTGCCTGTTATGTGTGTTCTTGACACAGGTTCAATTGTTTCCACCATCCCTGAGAACTTTTTCAGAGAACATTTCCCCGAGAAGCTGAAGGCGTGTCACTGGTTGGAGTTTAGGGCTGCCAACGGTTTAACTATCCCTTATCTAGGTTACCTTAAGCCCAATGTTGAGGTATGTGGGATGTTAATTCCCAGGAGGGGAATACTGGTTGTTAGAGACCCCCCGGGCTAGGTAGGGTTGCTGCCAGCCCCAGGTATTAATGGGATGAACGTCATAAAGGCATATTATTAGCGGCTGTTTGATCAACATGGCCCTGGTTTATTTGAGCTTCCTTCTGTTTTAGGGACTTCTGCTTCCTGGCTTCCCGCCCTCTAGTGGTGTCAACAGGCAGAGGTTCAGAACTCAACCACGCGGACTAGTGTCACCAAGCTTCGTGGTAGGAAGCCTGTTGTGGTCCCTGCAGGCACCATGAAGTTAATACAGGCTACCTGCTCTGCTGTATTAGCATCCTCTGGTGCTGCGTTGGTTGAGCCTTTTACTGCTGGGTTCGGCTTACCTGAAGGTTTGTTGGTGTCGCCGTCGTTGGTTAGGGTTAATAAAGGTACCTCATATGTCCCCGTGGTAAATGTGCGTGTGTCAGATGTTATGCTTAAGCCTCGTAGTTCCCTTAGAGTTTTGTCCCCTGTTGAGATCATTAGCTTACCTGCCGAGTTGCAGGTAGTCCCCTGTGTACAGGAACAAGTGGTTGCTGCAATTAGAGCTCATACTGCCGAGTCGGGTTCAGTCAGAGAGAAAATTTTGTCTCTTGATCTTTCTATGCTGACTTTAGCCGAGCAGAACAATGTAAGAACATTATTATGTAAGTACTAGGCGGTATTTGCTGCGTTTGATGTGATCTTGGTTGCACTACCTTAATTACGCATAGCATTCCGCTTTCTGCACGCCGTTTGGCCTCTTTGAATTTAACCGCATGCCATTTGGGTTGTGCAATGCCCCAGGGACATTTCAGCGCCTGATGGAGAGGATGTTTGGGGCACAACATGGTAAGTCCCTTTTGCTGTACTTGGATGACATTGTGGTCTTCTCTTGCAGTGTCGATGAACACCTGTTGCGGCTGGAGACAGTGTTAAGCAGACTGCAACGGGAGGGACTAAAGGTCAGATTAGAAAAATGTGACTTTTTAAAAAAACAGGTGCAGTATCTGGGCCATGTGATCTCAGAAGACGAAGTGTCAACGGACCCGGGCAAGGTATCCGCGGTCTCCAACTGGCCCCACCCTACCAATGTGTCAGCATTAAGATCATTCCTGGGTTTTTGCCAATTATTACAGGAGATTCGTGGAGGAATTCTCCAAATTGGCTGCTCCCCTTCATCGTCTTGTGGCCAAACTGGCAGAGTCGAAGAAGCAGCAAGGATGAGGGCCACCGCTGGGAGAAGTGTGGACCGAGGACTGCGAACAGAGCTTCAGGGAACTCAAGACATGTTTAGTAAGTGCCCCCACGCTTGCTTTCGCTGAATTCTCACTTCCCTTTGTGTTAGAGGTTGACGCCAGCCACTGCGGACTAGGAGCTGTTTTGTCCCAGGAGCAGGTTGGCATGTTGAGACCTGTCACATATGCAAGTCAAAGTCTGCACGCCGCTGAGAACTACAGTTCTATGAAGGTCGAAATGTTGGCCATGAAATAGGCCATGGCTAAAAGGTTTAAAGAGTACCAGTGGGGACATCAGTGTGTTGTCTGGACTGATAACAACCCGCTGAGCCATTTGGACATTTGGAAATATTGGCCAGGCTGGGCGAACAGGAACACGAATGTGCTCTACAGACAACCGATCAGTGGGGACAGAACCCAACTGGAGCACCACCTGCCAGGCACCGCCATCCCAGCAACCATTGGTGCCGGGTCTGGGCGGCCACAGGAAAATGCTGTCCAGAGGACTATCCCCGCTCTTCCGTCCCGCAGTTCTGAGGACCTGAGGCTGCTGCAGAGAGCTGATCCCGCTGTAGCTGAATTTCTGGATTTCTGGCAGCAGCAGAGAATTTCAAGCCTGGCTGAAAAAGAGAGGCTTTACCCAGGAACCCAAGGCCTAGTAAAGCAGTGGGACCAAATTGTCCAGAAGGAGGGTCTTTTTTACCGGCGCAGCTGGAGACCAGATGGTGGAGAAGAGATCCTCCAGCTCCTTCTTCCGGAGAGCCTGAAGTCCGAGATGTTGCAGGAGCTTCATCAAAAACACGGTCATCGGGGGATAGCAAGGACAACTGACGTGGTGAAGCCCAGGTGTTTCTGGCCAGGGATGGACAAGGATGTGATGGACTGGTGTAAGCAAGTGTGAAAGGTGCACCCTGGCTAAGAACTCCCAACCCAGAGTCCGTGCTCCCATGGGTCACCTTCTTGCTTCAGGGCCGAACCAGGTGCTGGCCAAAGACTTTACTCTGTTGGAGCCCGCTCATGATGGGTAGGAGCTGGTGATGGTCATGACAGACAAAGTTCACTCAAGCTTTTCCTACCCGTGACCAGAAGGCTGCAACTGTGGCCAAAGTCCTGGGTCGTGAGTGGTTCTACCGTTTCGGAGTGCCAGCCCAGATCCACTCTGACCAGGGGAGAAATTTTGAGGGTGTTTTGGTGCAGCAGTTGTGTGAGTTGTATGGAGTCCAGAAAAGCCGCACCACACCTTATCATCCACAGGGAAATGGACAATGTGAACGTTTCAATGAGACCATGCATAACCTGTTGCGGTCTCTTCCCCCAGGTGAAAAGCGAAGCTGGCCGGAGCATCTCCCGCAGCTCGTCTTCTATTATAACGCCATGTCCCATCAGTCAACTGGTGAGTCGCCTCATTTTTTAATGTTTGGCAGGACTCCAACTTGCCGGTGGACTTCCTGCTTGGCCGTCTCCCTGAGCCTGCAGACACAAGAGTGTGTAACTGGGTGTTGAAGCACAGAAGACGCTTGCATGTGGCCATTGGAGTGGCGAGATTATTTTTACACTGTCTCGCAGCTATCATTCTGTAGCCAAATCCAACTTGCGTACTGGTAATAGGGAACTCTAGACCAAATTAAACTAAAGTAAAAGTGTAAAAAGAATAAAACTAACTGATATCACTGGTTTCAAAAGTAGAAACAGAGTCTGCATCCCGATCACAGAGCTGGATCCACAGGGGAGCCTGATACCTGAAGGCCCTGCCTCCACATCTACTTGTAGGAACATGGAGAATCAAAAGCTGGTGTCAGAGTGGAGTGTTTTCGTAGGACAGTATGGGACGAGGAATTTTTTAAGGTAAAGGCTGGAGCAAGATGTTTTAGAGCTTTATATGCAAGTAGTGAAACTTTAAATTAGATCCTGGAACTCACAGGAAGCCATTGAAGAGAAGCCAGGACTGGGGAAACGTGTTCTATCCTACCAGACCTTGTCAGAACCCTCGCAGCAGCATTTTGGATCAGTTAGAGGCTTTAGGACGTCCAGCAAATAGGAATTACTAATAGTCCATTGTGGAGGTAACAGATGCATGGGTTATTTTTGCATTGCATTATTTTTGGTGTTACAAGAATATTATGGATTGAAATGCACCTCAGCTCAGCTAAAACGTGGTTTTGCTTTATCTGTCTTATTCACTGGAAAAGCATTTGGTTTCTTTTGAGCCGGGTCTGTGGGATAGAAAGGTTTAGTTGTTTCTGTGTAAAAGGAAAACGCGTCACACATCAGCTTTCTTCCCAGCACTGCTTAATGTTGTACGTGACTAACCTTTATTTTGATTTTCAGATACCTGACCAGAAAGAGACATGTAAGCTGATAAACTTTATTTAAACAACCTCAGTCTGAACGTGATTTCTCCCTTAGAGGCAAGTTTAAGCAGAGGCAGCTGGTCCTCTGCCAGTTGTCAGATTGGTGGTTTAATCCTAAGTCTAACAAAGGGTCACGTAAATTACAGCAAAATCATTTTCAAACCTAAGACATCACATTGTTGCTTCGATTACACTGGAGACCTGAAAGATTTTTACAAACAAATAACTTGTTGCGAGAACATAGAAAAACAAAAAAAAAGAGGCTTCCACATATGAGATTTCAACTTAACTTACGCTCATCTGCCACCTCATTAGTTCCACTTGTTCAGCTTCCTGTTAACTAATCAGTCAATCACACAGCAGCACATGTGCCTGCGCGTAACTACATCTGGAGGGCAAAAAGAACTTTTTTTTAATGCTGTTCCTCACCCAATCAGCCGGCGAGAAGCAGCTTCTTCTATCATCTGTAAAACTGGGGTAAATTGTCCTACAAAGAGGAGGATCAGAAGAAGTTGCAGAGAAGAGAAGACTACATTTATTCTGATCTGCTAAAAAAAAAGAAAAAACTACTCTAGTCACGATTTTGAGGCTAAACCCCCTGACCTGTTAGGGACAGAACCAGCACAGACTATCTAGAAGTGGATTTCAGAGATCCTTCAGACACTGAAAGACATCACATGACGATCGTATCAAATCTCTCCATCATGTTAACACACACTTCATCCCGTGTCCATGTAAACAAGTCAGCTGGAATCTCTGATCAGATTGATTTCAGTCAGATAGACGAAATGTTGGTCCATGTAAATGTTGCTAATGATGCTAATTCATTCAGCTGTAAAGCTTATGCATTTATTAAATAAGTAGGAAGTGGAAGCAGTTTTGTGCATAAACGAATGACTTGTGCATAAATTAAGAAAAAGGTTCACACATCTCGTTGTGTAGTCATGAAGACGACTTGCTGAAGTTTAACCTGGTCATCAGAATGAGGAAGAAAGAGAATTGGAGAGACTTTGAACATGGCATGGTTGTTTGTCTGATTTACTGGGATTTTCACCCACAACCATCTCTAGGGTTTCCAGAGAATGGTCTGAAGAAGAGAAAATATCCAGCAAG
>JBAMHW010000005.1:21246877-21267853 GCA_037177495.1 Rhadinocentrus ornatus | reverse complement strand
TGCAGCTCCCAGGATGCAGAGCAGAAGGATGTGAGCGGTCCTCATGGTGACTCGATATTCCCCTGGAGACAATGATGTTTGAGGTTCACCACAGCTGCTCTTTAAATCACGATAAGAAGCTTCTAAACAAAAGGAGATACTGTGTCACGTTTATCAATATAAAAAAAGTGATGTCAGTGGTGTGAAAGAGGGAGGGCGGCTGTGGTTGCAAAGGGGATCTTTAAACCTGCCAGTAAGAAACTTTCCACTCGGGCAGATTGCAGAGGAAACGCGCTTGTGGTTGACCCAAAGGTTTTTGTTCAAAGCTCGATGGTGACATATGACAAAAATTTCTACTGCCTATGTAAAAACTTTGAAGTCAGCAAATATAAAGGACAGACTTAAAACAGGCTTTTATTTGAAAATTTGAAAAAGTTGGCCCACACCATGATATTACCACCATCGTGTTGAACCAATAGACTTCTCCAGACACACATTTGGCCTTTCCAGAATTATTTTGGTTTCTAAACATTATCTTTAGCAAATAAAGACAATTTTATACTCACAGCGCTGCCAATGTGCACCATTGTTGTAACATTAGTGTTAACCAACGGGGAGAGGCCATTAGGTGTAGCAGAAACCTCAAATCCTTTAGTGGTTTTGTGTTACAGGCCTTCCTATTGAATATTTTTATTGATCAAATACTCTTAAGGACGATAAATGATGGTCGATACAGAGGCACAGAACACAGCCCACTCTGACTCAATGTCCCCCGCCTCACCCAGGACATGGTTGTAGCTCTGCTGGAGATAGGAGTTGAAACTCTTTCTGACAGGGGACTCCGCCAGACGTTCCCAGCAGACCCTCACAACACGCTTGGGCCTGCCAGGCCTGACCGGCATCCTGTCCGGTGATCTGAGCCAACTCACCGCCGCCCCTCTCTTCATCCGATTGTACAACTACAAAGTTGATTATCCAACCCTAGAGTGTCCTGGTGCCAGGTGCACATGTGGACACTCTTATGCCTGAACAAGGTGTTCGTTATGGACAATCCATAATGATCACAGAAGTCCAACAACAAAACACCACTCAGATTTAGATCAGGGGGGCCATTCCTCCCAATCACGCCCCTCCAGGTCTCGCTGTCATTGCCCACATGAGCATTAAAGGCCCCCAGCAGAACGAGGGAGCCCCCGGAAGAAGTGCTCTCCAACACCTCCTCCAAGGACTCCAAAAAGGGTGGGTACTCTGAAATGCTGTTTGGTGTATAAGCACAAACAACAGTCAGGACCCGTCCCCCCACCTGAAGGCGGAGGTGAGCTACTCGAGTCCCGTGCTGAGAAGCGCCACGGAAGTTTCTGTCCATTTCTTCTTTTGTCTTAATTTTTTCGTTCACACTAAAACAAATTCAAGCACCACCATAAGGTTACTCCTAAGCTCTGATTGGTCAATCAACTCTGTAGGTAGCTGAACATCACTTGAAGTCTTATTTTCTTCATCTGGAATGTTTGTTTTAAACAAAAACTACAGTAATTCCCTTAAAACAGCTCCTGATGATGGTCAATATCAATGTTCAGATATCATGCAATGGTAATTCCTTTATCTCAAACTATAAATTAAAAGTAAATCTAACAGCAGTGGCGGGTATCCCACAACATAACATGTCTCAATAACTTGTCATGTGTTAGGTGTCGTCTTTGTCTGATGAAGGACTGTTTAGATACATAGATACATAAATCTGAACATTTAGTGGTCGATCCATGGTTCAGACTTTTTTGGGGGGTGGGGTGGGGGGGGTTAGTTATCTTGTTATAGCATAGCATGTTATACAATAAATACTTAAACACTGAAAGGTTTTATATGTGCAATCAAAATTTTAGAGGAAGTCAAATTAAGCTCACAGGTAATCAGAAATCTGAACGGTGGTATATATCTGTAGAAATAAAATTTAGAGGTCACCGGTTAAAATGCCAGATAAACTGTTCTTGTGACCCAAGCTCATGCATCTTAATGCCTAGCTAGCTAGCTAACTAGCTAGTTGTGTAATTCATCTTACAATTTGAAACATGTACAGGTTCAATTCAAATCTACAAGTACAAATTAATCCTGCAAGTCTGAGAATACAAGTCAGTTTGACATAAAACATCCGTCCTACATTTTCCATGCCTACTCAAGAACCAATCAGATTTCTCTAATCCCTAAACAATCACAGAGGGGAGATGGGTAAGATTCCCTGTCCACAACCAAATTTTAGATCATGTTTGTTTGCTTTTGTTTTTTGTTCTTCTACAGTGCCCTCAAAACCATCCAGCCGGTGCTCCTGAAAGCCAAACTCGAGAGGGCCGGGATGGACCTTCATCTGGCAAACTGGCCCCAGTTTGTGAGAGCTCGTGACTGTGTGTCTGACCTGCTGACTTGCAGCGTAGGTGTCCCACAGGGGAAGGTCTTGGTCCTGTTTCTTACCCTCTACACTGCAGGCTTCAGACACAACACACTGCATTCTGCAGAAGTTCTCAGATGACTGCGATTGTTGGACTGATCAGCAAGGACGACGACGTGGACTACAGAGGACTGACTTTGTGGAACTGGTGTCAGCAAAACCACCTCCTGATCAATGCAGGGAAAACCAAGGCAATGGTGGTGGATTTTTGCAGACGCCGGTCTGCTGTCCCCTCACCGGGAACATCCAGAGAAAGGACATTGAAAGAGGACTCTTATAAGTACCTGGGTGTTTACCTAAACAATAAACTGAACTGGACTCACAACATGGATGCACTGGAAGGGTCGGAGCAGGTCTATCTTCTGAGGAGACTGCAGTCTTTTGGAGTGAAGGGGACTTCTGACGACCTTCTCCGACTCTGTGGCGGCAAAAGGTATGCTGTACGGTGTGGCCTGCTGGAGCAGCTGCATCAGACGCTCTGTCTGCTCTGGAGAGCAGCTTTAGTGGCAGACTGATCCATCCTCGCTGTGTGAAGGAAAGATACGGCAGGTCTTTCCTCCCTGCTGCTGTCAGAATTTACAATGAACACATAGATGTTTATATACATGTTTATGTACGTGTTTATATACTGTACATACTCACCGTCAGACCAGATACTGCACATATTATTACTCATTGTGTGTGCGTGGGCTTCTGCTTACTGCACCTGTACTGTTGCAACAAAGTAATTTTCCCACTGAGGGACTAATATAGGTTTCTCATTCTAAAATTATTAGTTTATGTGAAAACGTACCGCTACGACTACCAGCGTGACTGTCCCAGCTCCCTAAAGACAAGTCTGTTTAGGGATACTCAAAGGTTTCCATCCAGAGATGGAAGATCATGTTTCTACTATTAACTCTGACCAGAGTTATTTAACATTTTATTTCTCCATAAACTGACCAACCTTTAAAATGTAAGAAAAAAGTTTAATTCTTGTAAAACTGACCTGTATTTTCAGACTTGCAGAATTTATCCATACCTGTAGATTTAACTTGTACCTGTAATTGTTGATGCACTTACACACATGGATACAAGTTATAAAACATGTGTTCAAGTTACAGAAGTTGTGTCCCTGTCTAACTAAAAATGGGACAAAAGCTAGATTTTATATCCAAATGTATTACAAAGACAAGTCTTTTAGCTTTGAGAAGCTTTAGAAAAAACAATTATCGGAAATGAGATAAACAAAGAAGGGGGGGGGGTGAGTGGTTAATGTGGTTAACCTTTAAAGTCAGTGGATCATATTTCATGTTTGCAGCTCACTTTGAGCAAGAAGACTTGTTGCATTACATCAATTAGCATAACCACAACCACCATCTTGTTCTTACATTTGCTTACAAGTCTCATTGTGCAAAATTTACATAATTACACAATTAAAAAGACAAAGCAGCTCATGGTTCAATATGTACATATTTTTATTATAATAAAACCCTTTATATACATTTCAAGTGAGATACAGTTTCATGATGACCCTCTGCTGTCTCCACGTATATCTATCAGTCCTCTACAGTAAACGGGTCTCGTCAGAAAAAAGAATTTAAGTCAAGACAATGCCAAATAAAAGCAAGACATCCAGCAAACAGAACTGATTAAGCAACATATTATTTAAATTTAGTTTAATTTTAGTTTATAAGTGCTGTAGATTAAAGACCGAGCAGGTAGCGTTGATAGAGCCGACAATTACACTGAGACTTTATCAATTACGTAACAATTTATAAATAAGATCTTTGTAGAAGTGTTATTTTACTGCAGACGTACAAACAGAAAAACACCCACACAGCAACTTTAGCATAGTAACATTATGAAGGGGAAAAAAGTGACACCTGTTTAAAGCCTGACTGACAAAAGTGCTGATGGGAGGCACAGCTCAACTCAAAGGCTGACATGTTTGTGCAAAAAGCTTTATTGCAGTCCTGCGGTGTGACCACAGTGGAGGAGTCGGGGGAAGGTGAGGGTGTGCATCAAGAGTCTGCTGCACAGGCTAAAATAAAATAAAATAAAAATAAAACAAACAGTCTACTAGCAGCCATGAAGCAGACGAGGTGACGGTGAGAAGGCTGCGTTTCCAAAACCTAAAAACACGTTTTATACCTTGGCTGTGTCAGACAGAGCCTTCCCACCTCAATATTAACATCAAAGATGTCACAAATGTTAGAGGACAGGAAAAAAGGAAAAACTCCATCACACACAGTCAGCAGCACAACACACGAGGAAGCAGCTTCACGAGCAAAAAACACGACAGCTTCACACGACTCATCTTCATTTTCATCAACGTCAGCTGGTAAAATGGGCTTTAAAAGACAGAAAAATAATCCCTTTATGGGAACATTTACAAAATATGATTTTAAAGGACTTTGTGTAGTCTCTCTTCTCCAGAGATGTAAATACAGGCCCCGCCCACCTCTGGTCAGGGTGAGTGACACATTTACCACAGTGTGAAAACACCATCCGGGCACAAAACCCTGACTGATGAAACTTTACGCCCCATGACATGCTTGAAACTTGCAAACAATACGAGAATTTCTTGCTATTTTTATTTTAGTCACTTGAGTCTCAGTTTGATGCTTTCCATGTTTTTACACAGTGAGGGGAAATAAGCAGGTGTGTGAAGGTGTTGCAGAAACGAGGAAGCTTGTGGTCGTTTGCGGGTTTAAACCGGCTGATTTGGTCCGACACAAACTTGGATAAAAGTGCGTTTTAACCGTTAGCATTAGCACGCGATTTCTTCTGCTCTCATCAAATCCACAGGACGGCTTTGAGGATATCGTTACGTCACATCACAAAAACACCCATAAAGAGGTTTAAACTGCAGAGTTTGTCTGAAAATCTGCAGGTCTTTAAAAGCTTATTTTTACATTGAAGTGTATACATAGATTTTTATACATCTATGGGTTCAATGAAAACAGAAACTGCAGACAGACATTAATATTGGCTGTAAATTAGGGCGTTTTAAGAGGACTTCACTGGTTTTAAATGGCCCATGAAATTGGGGGATTCAACCTCTAGTTAACAGATTTTCCCATCTATCAGGTCAAGAGCAAAGCTCATCATACAGCAAAGCTTATGCCTCTCTAGGGGTGTTTTTAAAACAAGTTTGCACATGTTGGATGGAGAAAAGCTTTGCT
The DNA here is from genome assembly GCA_037177495.1 of Rhadinocentrus ornatus. Lineage (NCBI taxonomy): Eukaryota > Metazoa > Chordata > Actinopteri > Atheriniformes > Melanotaeniidae > Rhadinocentrus > Rhadinocentrus ornatus. The sequence goes on along the minus strand of JBAMHW010000005.1, from coordinate 21,262,267 downwards.
ACACGTCTTCATTTAACTAGAACAAGTCCTGGTTACGTCTTGTCAATGTTTCCATTCATTTTAAATAGTTACACGAAAGAAATCATGTCAAACATCATTACGACTGAGCCCAAACAGATCTGGTGTCACAGGGAACCGACTTCTGGACAGTGCATTTTGTTTCAGCAACACCTTATATTTTTATTTTCCACCTTAGATGGATTTTAACCTTGAAAATGGTCCTTCGGAGGACTTGACTTCCTGGAATGACTGAACACAAATTGACAGAAACGAACCTCAGAGGATATTAAGGAATGATGAGCGAACAAGACAGATTCAAACTGATATTCCAGCTGACACAGAAAGAAAACAGAGTTTGTGGGTTTGATTTTAAATCAGAACAACCGTGAATTTCCCTGATGTTTATTCATCCAAAGACAGAAGACTTATGTGTCCTAAAGTTAAAAAAAAAAGGAGTGCTGACAGCAGAGGCGCTGAGTGGAGAAGGTGGCGTAGTAACTGTGGAGGTCTGAGTCAGCCTGGTCCGGACATGGATGTGTGAGTGTGTGTTACATTCTTCACCTTTTCCCAGCTATAGTTTCCAGTTCCCTGCTGGGTTTTAGGGCTGAGAGGAGGTTGGTGGGTGAGAGGGGATTAAATAAGGCCTCATTTTCCTTTTTCCCACAGCCCTGCCTCATCAGTGACAGACAGACCCTTCTTTCAAGGTGCTGGTTCTGGTCGGAGCAGACGGATCACAGCAGCTACAGCTTGATTCGGCTGGTTTAGTTTCCTCTGATCTCAGCTCAGCGCTTCAGCACCGGACTGCCTCGCTCCGGATTTCTTCTGCTCTGTCAACGCCTGCAGGACCTGAGAAGATGAAAGAAGAGGACAGGAAGTGGTTAACACAATTAATTTACTGCAGGTGGGTGAAAAAAATTGTGAAAAGGGGATTTAAATCATTAGAAAAAAGCAGGATGTATAAATTCTGATAGATGCATGTGAGAAAAGCAGCTAAAACAATAAAACCCACATGTGACCACTTCCTGTTGCGGCTGGTCATGTGAACAGCAGCAATGTGCTGGAAGAGCTGCTCGGCTGGGATGAGGTCGGGCAGGCGGGTGAGGAACTGAGCCATGTGGATGAAGTCCATGCAGGTCAGGATGTCCTGGTAGAGACGCAGCAGACCCAACGCCGTGCGGAACAAGAACTCCTCGCTGTCCCTGCAGAACACGTCCCAAACCCGACAGGCCAGGTCCAGAGGCAACGACTTACTGTACAGAGTGAAGATCCTGCAGGAGGAGGAAGAGGAGGATTAATCCTGGTTCTTTTTTGATGAAGCCTAAGTTGAAATGAGCTGTCCACTAATGGTGGTCTAAACATTTTTTCCTCACAATTCATTATTCTGTCATTATCAACATCCAGTGCTGGTGATCAGAGTCATGGCGGTCCTTCATAATTAAGCTGATATAAATCTTCAAAGGAAACAGACTTTGGTCCAGCCGGGCTCCATAGCATCTCTCTCCAGCTCTAGCTTTTAGTTCTTCTAAATACAGTCACTTCAGTGGCTCCATCCATGGTTGTACATCTGTACCGAGGCACTCTGCCCGTTTCGTAGAAATAATTTCTGTTACTCTAATTCTGGTTATTTCAAGATGTGATTAGCTTAATTCTGCTGTTTTGGGGTTTTTTTTAAAGCTGAATTTTTTTCTTTTTTTTTCCAACTTGTGGAAATAGCAGTGGAAACATACTACAGACATATTCAAACTGATGTCAGACTGCAGCTTATTTACACATGCTGTCAGAGGAGAATGGGCAGACTGGTTGGAAATGATAGAAAGGCAACAGGAAGTTAAATCAGCACTGGATCCAACCAAGGTCTGCAGAATAGCATCTCTGAACACAGAACATGTCCAACGTTAATGCAGATGGGCTACAGCAGCAGAAGACCACACCAGGTCTTATGAGTCTCAATTTCAACTCAACATTCAGATGACAGGGTCAGAATGTGGTGGAAACAAAATGGAAACATGGCTCCATCCTGCCTTGTACTTCTACTTCTACTTGTAGGCTTCTATCAACACATTTATTGTAATAGGACTAATGTGGATTTGTTGGATTAAAATTAATTGGCTTGAAATGATTATTTCTGTAAAGTGCCTTGAGATGACTTTGTTGTGAATTGTTGCAATATACCTAAAGATCAGTTGTATTGAATCATGACCACAGTGTGGCATCTTCTGGTGGGTACTTTCCACACTTCAAATCATCTCCTCTTGTCTTTGTGTGAACATGACAATGAGTTCACTGGACTCCAATTTCCTCCACAGTCACCAGGTCTTAATCCAGTAGAGCAGCTTCGGGATGTGGTGGAACGGGAGATTCTCATCATGGATGCAGCAAACATCTGCAGCAGCTGTGTGATGCTGTCATGTCAAAATGGAGGAAAACCTCTGAGGAATGTTTCCAACACCTTGTTCCATCTATGACACCAATAATGAAGGCAGTTCTGAAGGAAAAAGGGTCCAACCTGGTACTAGCAAGGTGGACCTGATAAAGTAGCTATGAGTGTAAAAATGTGTTGATGTGTCATCTTAAGTGAGTTTTTAGAAGTAGAAATTTCCACTATAATTATAGAGCCCACGGACACAGATGCTGTCTACACATCAGTCCTTCCTGTTCTCTCAGAAACACACAGCAAATATCACACAAGTCTCATGAAGTGTGCTTCTCAACAGGATGGAGCACAAAGTGCACTGTGCACGGAGGTGGCGAGCAGATGCATCTTCATCTCTCCAAGAGTCAGATGACACAATGGCAACTCATTCAAAGTGGTGATCACCAAGTTGTTAGAGTTATGTAAGAAATATGAAAATAAAGTAAAAAGTTTGAGACAAATAAAGACTCACCAGTCGATTAAATAAATGTCAGGGGTCAGGTTGTTTTTCTGGAAATGTGCAAAGAGCTTTGGTAGATTTTCTTCAAAGAACACTTCAAATGCTGCAAAGTACGTCAACATCTGTGGAGAAGAGAGGAGGTGGTCTTAGAGAGAAACACATGCACAAAAACCACACTGCTACTGAGTCACGTGTAGAAATGCATGACATAGTCAAACGTAAACAGACAGCAGAGAGGATGATGGGAAATAATATTAGATTATTGTGTTTTCACAATGTTGGAGGAAGTTAAAAAAACTGATGTAAAGACAAAACTTAGCAGCATCTTAAATCTGGAATATGATCAGCCTGAGTGTCTCCAGGTTTTAGATGATGATGATGATGGACAGATGCGGTTGTTTTGTGATATTTTACTGTAACTAATAGATTAGTTTATCGTTAGAGGAAAGCTGACATAATAGCATAAAACTGTAAAAAGTAATAAATCTAATTAGTTGCTTGTATTCAGCTGACTTCACATCTGCCTCATTAGTTATGCGTCACATTAAGTGGTGGTTTGTGAAGTCAAAAAAGGAAGAGTGAGCCAAATATTTCATGAAAAGATATTGAGGTGCGTGGCTAGTGAAGTCTAGTGAAGCTTAAAATGATCACCTGGTTAGTGATGCTATAGAAGCTATAAAAACAGCTAAACGTAAAGGGGTGAGAGACTTCAGAGCTGTTCCATGCTTTCACAGAGAAGCTTGTGATATCAGGGAACGAATGAGTATGAGTAGTTATGAGTATGATGAGTTTCTAATTTAAAGCTTAAACTGCTAACTTAGAAGGATCAATGGCATTGAAGGTATTCACATCTTGTATCTTCCTTGTTCAACATTAGCCATTTTGTTTTGTTTGTGCTATATGACACAAAGAGAAGTTGGATCATGGTATGATAATAAATCAAACCATGATCTACACCGCAAATCCATTTCAATCCGATTTAGGATCCAGAGATCAATATGAGACAAATAACATTCTGATTTATCACTTTTCATATCAAATCACAAAAATCAACTAAAATATAAAAAAAAATTTTTTTATAAGCTTAATCATTTCTTTTTAAACAAACGGAAATATTAAATATATTACTGCGCATCTGTTTTTTTCAAGTGTTTTTCTTTCTAATCAACACTTTAATTTAACTTTATTATTTATGTTATATTCACTACAATAACAATCACATTTTCTTTTCAACTTTTTATATACATATATTCAACACTTAAAACACAAAACTCCCATCCTTCCTCCCTCCCTCCGCCCTCCCCCCGGCAGCAGGTCAACAACTGTTCTGTTAGGTCAGATCTAAGTTTCCTCCATAGTGCTGTGGACGCTCCAGCTAAGAAGCCATGTGTTAGGCAGTGGATCTTTAAGATGTCACAAGGAGGTTTCTAGCCTTGACTCGTTACTCCGGCCAGTCAGATTTGATGTTTTTCCAGAAGGGAAAGCTGAGAGTTATCATTTAGAAAGTGTACAGCAGGTTCCAATGATAACTGCACCCCTGTTGGTGTTGTATTATATAGTATTTAATACCTTCTTACATAAATCTGAAACCCGTGGACATTCCCCATTAATGTGTGCAAAGAGCCAGTGGTTAGGTGGGAGTAAAATTAACAGGATGGGTCTTTGGCGGTTCCTGATTGGACATTACCATCAATATAAGCCATCTGATTGGTGGAAAGTTTTACAGGAAGTGACATTGTCATAACGTCCATGTGAGAATAGAGGTGTCATAGCAACATAGTAGTGATAGTGATCTTATTTTATTATGAAAGTGTAATAAATAATAGCGTTATCATGGATCATTGTGGCTTTACCATATTAACATTCCGCATAAACACTATTTTAGAGCTGGACTGTAAACCTGCTGGATAGGATATGAATGTCTCGAAAACTTCCTAAGATCATCTAAAGGGTAAGCTATCCATAACAATTTACGCCACAGAGCTACACACCGTTCCTGAGAAGCTGTGGAAAATAAAATAGCGTTGAAGTTGTTGCCGATCTAGTGGAGTTTTAAGGGTTAATGTTTTTTTTAACAGATAAACTCACACTCAGAAAATGTCAAATAAAAAGAAATGATGCAGATGAAACAGGCCATGTGTGTATTTTCTGTGTGTGTACTGACAAGGCTGTGGTCGACTCTGAAGAAGGCCATCTGACAGGGCTTGTTGAGCAGGTTGGCAAAAGCTATGAAGGCGTCGGCCGTGTCCAGATTCAGGATCAGCACTGCTGCGATGAACGACATTCCCTGCACCTGAACACACAACCAAACACACACACAGTCTGCTTTACTACACAACATACAGAGGTGTTAGTGCATCTATGTATAGAAAGGTGTGGTGAAGTTGGTGTGTGAAACTGAGAAAGTGTCAGCGAGTTAACACCTGCAAGAGCTGAACTCTGCCTCTGAAATGTTTCCTATATGTAATGGTAAAAAAGTTCAAGCTGGAAAGAAACACTCAGATGCAGAAACCTGCAGGCAGATGTGAACGCATTTGTGTGTTTGCACTAATGGGTCGGGGTCATTACAGGAAGTCATAGTCATCTCAATCCGCGTTTAACCAGCGGTGTAGGGCTGCGGTGAGGAGCATAAAGGCAGCCAAAGCATCTACAAGCAGGGTTTAAAACTGCAACACAACTTCAACCTGATGCAATGTCACATTAAAAAAACATTGGAGACCAGCAGTTGCTTCTCAGTGCAGATCACTAATTCTGTAAAAAGTGATGTTTTAAAAGCCAGTTTCAGCTTTCAGGGTTTAGTTACACAAAGAAAAACACTGGAACGGTCAGAATGAGTGAAAGTCTGAGAACAGACGGTAGCAAGTTAAAAGGTCAAGGTTAGCAAGTCTCCTAGTCATAAATAAAAATGGTGGATGAAGGGAAAATATTTAGGGTTTCTAGCACCTACAGCCAGCAGAAATGGATGCGTAATGGAGACTGACGAGGCTTTATGGGAAAATTATGAATGTAAGATTATTTAATATATCAATGATGTATTTGTCAAATGAGAAAATGAAACAAGCTGATTTTGGTGCTAATTATATGTGAATTTTATCAAAAATCCCCAAAAACGGATTTAAAACTCTTCGTAAAAATCAACACAAATAAAAGCCCAACTTGTGTTTTCAACTTCTAAAAAAACATATTCGTCAACCTAACTTGAGTTTATTGACACAATTCAGATTATTAGGGTTTAATTCACAAGTTTGATCACGGTATGATAATAAATCGATTCCGTGGAAAACTAATCAATGTTTGCCAATCAACCACAAATCCATTTCAGTCCGATTCAGGATCCAGAGATCAATAGGAGACAAACAAATATCTTAGTTACACACCACACCTTTGGATATTGACATTTTCCTCATTAAATCTTTTGTTGTAAGAACAAAGCAAATGACGCCATTGGCTCAATCATTGAAATAATTTATTGTTACATTTCTATTTTATATAAGTTAATTCTATCATGTAAAACTTGCAGCCCGATTATCTGCAGTTCAGTCTGTTAGAGAAATGAATAAACATAAGACTGTTACAGAGTGACATAAATATCCAAAAAGAGTGAACACAGAGAAACAAATAACAAGAACAAGATAATTATCCCTCCAGCCAGCATCAAAAACCACGGCTTTGTGTTTCACAATAATCTTTCAAAATGTTTGAGAAAGATGATTGAGGGTCAATTCAATTCATTTGTAACTTAAAATATCACAGCTGTGGGGCACCTGAGGAATCAGTAGGAGATGTGACCCTCACGGTTGTAAAAACGTTGCACTTTCACATAAAAAGAGAACCCACTCATCTCCTCCCTGCTAAACTCAAATTCTGTGACTCATCTCGACTGCATACAAAATTCACTCACTTAAGATAATTATAGACAACAGAGGTGTTACGTGGGAAACTGGAGTCTGTGCGTTGCCATTTTTAACCATTAAGCAAATATTAATCCAAAAGAACTCACATCATATTTCAGGTTTACTCGCAATATAATATAAAGTTTACACTGATGGTTGGATTTTTGTTAAAAATCTGATTAAATGTATTTATTGATGTAAAAGTGCCCAGTGATAAACAGTTATCTGATTAAGCTTTTCCAAATAAAGGAAGAACAATGCACCACTTACTACACTGGTCAAAAAGGAAGCTTTTTAACATATTTCCCTAGCAGATCCTTCATGTGAGAGATGTGGACCTGTTTCACTGGGTCATATGTTCTAGAGTCGCCCAAAGCTATTCCATGACTGGGACAATAGATTTCATATACAGAAATTCCACGTAGACCCACAAACCCTTTAAAACCAACCACTACCAAGTACACTAGACTGTATTTTTACATTTCTACATTCTGTAGTGCCGCTTTTTATTTTTTTTAGAGGATTTTAATTTGCTTTACATTAACACAACAATAATATTCTATATTCTGGTATTATGTATATACAAGTCCATACAAACTAAACAAATTTAATGAAAGTGTGATATGAAAGTGTAACTCCTCTGGTTTTATCTGGTTTATCTTACTTGGTTGCAATTCTACAGGCATTCAAACACGGAAATGCAAGGTCTTCCACTTCTAACGTCGATGCAACTGTGGCATTTATTGGAATTATTGACTCATTTACCAACAATAAGATTTCCATTTAAAAAAAATCAAGAAAAAAAATTCCGTACAATCCGACATTTATTGATTACTTCCCCTGTAATACTTACTCTGATGGTTAGTTTTAGAAATACTCATAATCCTCTATATAAGGAAAGAAGTTTCCTTCATGTTGTTGCTGTTTTAGGTAAATAAATATGTAGGCATACGATTTTAACATCAATCCAATTTAACTACACTGAGCAGAATCTGTAAACATGTACGTATAAATTAATATTGTGTTCGTATTGCTGTTTGTTGTGTATTATGTTTGAAATTAAAAAAATCAATAAAGAGAGTTGGAAAAAACAATTCCTTTCTTGTCTTTACATGGTTGTAAATATAATCATGTATATCATGTTTGCATCATGACATCATATGGTTTTGGTGGAAAGTAACTTACGTAGCCAACGTCCGGCCGGTAACAAGTGTAAGCTCCCAGAATGCTGTGCAGCACATCATGGTAGGGCCCACCCTGATGATCAACAGAGGAATAAATGAAACCAAGCAAGAAAACACTAATGCTAGCACATCTTTTCCTTTACCTTCCAGTCTGAGTTATATTCCTGTGCTTAACATTCTTTTTCTTTAATAACAAAACATAAATTACATGCAGGCGTCTCTCACTGACCTGCTGGAAAATGCAAAGTTGTGGGAAAGTCCTCGAGATGTCCAGCTTGATCAGCTCAAGGCTCGACTCCCTGTCCGAAGAACCTGAAACATCTGGAAGAAGTGGCATCATGTTAGACAGAAAATAAGCCTGGGACATAAAGTCAACGTCAAAAGTGAAGGCCAGAGTTTGTAGTTAACCTTTACCTTCAGTTTCAGTGTCTGTGCTGGGAACTGCTGTGGTCTTCCACTTCTCTTTAGCCCGAGCGAGACAGATGCTGTACAGCTCTGCAGTGACAAAGAGAAATCAATATGAGAGAAAGGAGGAAAACATGATGACTGGACAGACACCACCTCAGGTGATGAAAGTTCTCTGCAGCAGCAACACTAAAGGTGATTAAAGGAAACATCTCCCTTCGTTTTAGAAGACATTCGTTTCACTGCAGAGTGCTGGAAGGCCCAGCCTTAGCTGGGACCTGTGGCTGCCCTCTAGTGACGACATGCTGGATCTGAGTAATGAGCCCCGTGAGATGTAACCAAGCTGGTGGCCTTGATCCTATTTCAGCTTGCTAAACACCAGCAGACTGATGACGCCTGCAGGAAGCTCCACGTAGGCTCAGCTCAGATAAGAAACTAGCATTTCACATTCTGGGACGTATTAGAGGTTACCCATCGTGTATGTGCTAACACAAACCGTTCAGACTGTTGTGGTGAGACATCAGTGGGGATAAAAGACACTTTGAATGGGAAAGGAAAATATATATATATATTTTTTTAGATTACACTTTTCGAAACAAATGTTACAAAGTTTTTACTACAGCAGCATATAAAATGAGGCAAAAATAAATAAATAAATAAATAGAAAACTTTAAAAACTCTATCAATATAAAAAATACACAATTGTAAATCAATAAATAAAGTCAGTACAATAAATCAAATAATATTTACATATGAATCAAACTTCCTCTGATTCCAGATCAGCTCACAGTTTCCAAACAATTTTTACATTGTGTCAAAAATTGTCAGCTATTTCTTGTTATTTTTCTTTTAATCTTTGGATATTATCATTTTTTTATTGTTTACAGTAATCCTAATCAACAGTGACCTCCCTGTATAAAAAATTATCAGGATTTTGCTGATGTACGAATCCTATATTTTTATACCTGAAACTTTAACCAAAAAAAGTTAGCTCTGTCAATTTCAGACAAACATTGAGGTCTGCAGAATCTTGGATAACTATTAGTGTACAATAATTGTAGGCACCTGCATCACTGCCCTTATAGCACAAATAGATAGAAACTAATATAGTTTGGAGGCTGAAACTTTGCTAATCAGAGGATCAGGTGCGATCGGAGTGAATGAATGAATATAAATGTAATGAAATTTAAATAAACCATTAAAATAAAATAAAATTAAAATAACAAAAATTCAATTAAAACAAGAGTTAAATTAAAATATAATAAGCTTTTAGCATGTTCCCAGTGTGTTAAAGCCAGATTTAGTTGCAAGTTGTAGAAGTAGTGAGATTTTAGCAGCCTTCAGTAGTTGCACAGGCAGAGGTTTAATGATCTATAAGACTTAGAGATAATCTAACCATGAATAATGAACTGGCACAGTTACAATAACTAACTTCTTGTTTGTGGAACAATCAGTCTCTTTCACTTTACATTATATATTGTTTTTTGCCTCAAATTTGTCTTTTTTTTTATTTTTTTATGATACTTAGATGAAAATCAGATCCCAGAGCCTTAAAAGTTCACAATCCTACATTTTATTTCACATCTCTCCCATGATACAGTGATACTGAGAGGCGTTGTGGTAGTAGGCAGCATGTACTAGACAAGTGGTAGAAGGACTGTAGCAGTAATAGCTCAACTTATGGTATATGCACCTAATGTCACTTAACTGCTGCTTATGAAATGAGGGGAAACCTTGGTGGTATTGAACAGTGTGAATGTGTTCTGATATGCAGAACTGTGGCTTTCTTTAATAGGATGAGTAGCACAAAGCAGAACACACCAGCTCAGCAGTCAGCAAGGGAGAGCTCATCTGCGAGGAGCTCGGGGGTATGTGCATACACATACACACTAAAAAACTATCTTTAATCCTTAATCTAAACCCAACCATAAACCAAGTCTAACCCTGCCCCTAAAACCAAGTCTTGACCATCAAACACCACTTTTTACATGTCAGTACAAAATTGCTGTCCCCATGTTTAAAGAGGTCCCCGTAAGTAGGTATGCAGTCACGTACTGGTCCCCACAATGTAGGAAAAACACACACTACAGAGTGCAGGGACTGCCGATTTAAAGTTGGTGATCTTTAAGAGGGAGAAGAATGACTCCTCAGTGTGTGTCTAATCTCAGAACTCATTGAAATGCTGCTCATTGCCTCCCATACTGAGGGAATCAGTGGACCATGGTCCTTTTTAATCTACACACTCGTCCTCCAAATTCTTTCCATTTTACTGCCACTTATTGAATTACACACACAGGGCGAATTACTACACTTGTCTTTGTGTGGAATGCGACTGTCCAACTCATCCTGTGGGGATATTAAATCAGTGTGCACAGTCCCAGCGGTGGAACCAGACTAACGTCAATGAAATTTGGATTAAGGATCAAGGTTAAGGTTGAGGTTTGGTATGTAAATAGTATGATGGGATGCAGATCATTTTTATTTAAAAATGCATGTAGAACCTCAACTCTTTAAATCATAGTCAACAAACAGATCAGCCTCAGTTTTTTTCTTTTTTGTTTGTCTTTTCTGTTTCATTTTTTGGGTATTTGTTTCTGTAATTTGACAAGCGAAAAACTTTTCTCACCTACATCAAATTTTTTCAAGTCTTGACTATCAGTAGAAAAAATACTGGCATTGAAACAAACAAACAGAAATTATTTAATAATTAATCATTTAACCTTTTTTTATCCAGCTGTTTTTTTTGCCATTTACAGTTATTTATGCTACTATTTACCTACTATCCTCACAAAACCAACTCAGCTGGCTTTTGGCGCCACCGTACATGGAAACAATCTTCTTGGCTTTAGTCCAACCATAGAAGACGATTATATTTGATATTTTCAGACACACAGAACTTTCTGCTCCCTTGTTGATCTTTGGCTGCTCCTGATTGGACATTACCGTTCATAGCTATTTAATTGGTGGAAAGTTTGACAGGAAGTGAATTCATCATCATTTCTGGGTCAAAATAGAGGTCTCTTAGTAACATAATTGTGAAAAGGACCTTCTCTTTATTACAAAAATGTAATAATGGTGTCATCATGGATCACTTGTGGATTTACCATATAGTCTCTGAAATGACTACATGTTGGGGCTGGATTGTAAACCTTCTGGACATGATATGAATGCCTGAATAAACTTCCTTAGAATACCTAAAAGGTAAACTATCCATCACAATTTACCCCACAGAGTTATACATTACTGTTTCTGAGAAATTGATAACAAAATAAGCGATAGCGCTCGAGGTCGCTGGCAATTCAATGGAGCTTTAATGCTAAAAGAAAGAGAAGAAAATGGCTAAGCTGGTTTGTTTTAAGTCAAAATGCAAGTTGAAAAAATGCCTTTAGTCACAGATTTCATGAGGCTCAGTTTACACATTAATTAAATCCCATGTACCGTGTGTGATGTTGAGCTCGTTGCCCACTGCCAGGCTCCACACTTTGCCTCTGACACTTGGGGGGATGCCCTGCCACCAGAGGTCCCTCACCCGTCGAGATGTACACCTGCAGCAGGGGTGACACGTAGTTAGAGTGCTCAAAATACAGTAAACATGTCAGCCTGGTTGATATTGTGTTAAAACTTGAAGCCATCATATATCAAACAAGGCCACATGGCGGCAGTCATCTCCTCCAATGCAGCAGTCACTGACTCTACATGAAGTGCAGGAAATGTCTACAACTAAATCGCACCTCCACCCATCTCTCTTCTAGTTCTTGTGTTATATTTAAACCATGTTGCACAACTTGTATTGTGGCATTTAAGAGGTAAAAAGAACAAAACAGTTTGGTGGAGTCCCATTAGTCTAAATCATTATCATGGTTTAAAGACATTGTTACAGCATTGTTAGACACTGTAAGAGAATTAAAAAAGGAAAATCACAAAAGATTAGTTAATACCAAGTATTACTAGTATGACTAGTTTGAACACTGCCATCATTAAAATGTAGGAACTGTGCTTGTTAAACAGGTTACACAGAAAGTCCCACATGGTGAAGAACTGAAGGTCAGTTGCTTGGAAAATATACATAGTTTAGATTTTAATTACCACAGCAACCCATTTCTATGTTAAATTTCTCTTTAATGAACAGATTCATCGTAGATTTAAGTTGTGGCATCTCTGCTGTAGACGTCTCTTTATGGAGGCTGAGAATTTAATCTGATCACGTGAGCTTCTTAAAGGAAACCTGCAGCTTTTAAACCTTCAGCCTCAAAAGACCCAAGGTACTTAAAATACATGCCTCCTGAAGACAGAACTTTGTTGTTTCCTGCAGATATATAATCACTGTTCCACCACATCCCGAAGCTGCTCTACTGGACTGAGATCTGGTGACTGTGGAGGTCACTGGAGTCGAGTGAACTCATTTTCATGTCCACACAAAGACAAGAGGAGATGATATACAAGGACAGGCAATGTTTTTCCATCTTCCATTGTCCAGTTTGTGTGACACATTTAAAGTCACTTAATCATTATGATGCTCAGTTTGAACATCAGCAAGTTAACTTTAACATGTCTTCATGACTAAATGCAATGGGTTGCTACCATGTGATTGGCTGATTAGCCATAATCATTAACTGGTGTGCCTAATAAAGGGGCCAATGAGTGTGTTGTTAATCAGAAAAAAATCCCTTTGTGAAATTATTTTGGTGCTGAACTCACATTGCACTCCAGTTAGGTAGAATCTCTTGGTTCCAGGTTTGGGCTGCTGTACCGATGCTCTCCTCAAGCTTGCATCGATCCTCCAGCTGCTTCTTCCTTCTCTGAGCTTCCTTCATTTCTACAGAAAAGAGGTGGTTAAAGATGAAAATAGAGGAAAACAGAAACTAAATTGGAGGAAGTCTGTGGATAGGTCCCAGTAAACCTCACCTCTCTTCTTGGCCTGGGCCACCATCTCTTCATACTGCTGTCTGTGCTTCTGGGCCTCCTCTGCAGGCTTGGCAGGCAGATTTCTGTAACACACATACATGCATGAAAAGAGGTTAGCAGCTATGTGCTCCCTGAGCTTCACCTGCATTATTCATGATGAGATGAGCGAGCTTGTGGTGTATCAACGGTTTAGTCCAGCAACTTTATCCTGTTCTCAGAGTGACGTCTCAACAGAACACACTGAATGTTTGCACGAAAATGGTAGTTTAAAAGTGTGTGTCTGAAATAAATGAACTCTAAAGTTACTCCCTAACTAAAAACAGCAGCTGAATAACATCCCACTGCATCACCTACAGCCGCGAGATAAAGATCTACAAAGATGAAAAGTTTATATTATGAGGTTTCACTTTAAGTAAAGGCTCAAGATACGTGATGGCACATTTGCCACGTGGAAAATTTACTTTTATGTGCATTTACTAGCTTTAATCTGCTAATTAATTTTGTTTATGTTGTTTCAGATATGAAAATGAAACTTTGACTAATCTCCTGATTAATGAATTTTCTGCAACTTGTCGCTGTTCTGTTTCCACATTTATTACTGCATGTGCATGTTACTGCCAAAATCTTTATTTCTTAACATTTCTTCCACGGGTTTTCTTTGGATATTTACTGCTTTTTCATTCATTTTCACCCAAGACCTTGTATCTGAACATTTTCAAAGGAATGTATTTTTGTTGTCAAGCCACTTAACCCTAACCTAAGAATCATCAGGCATAAAAAGGCTGCTAACTCAAGAGGTGAGTCAGTGCTGTAACAGACAACTTAGCTGAAATCCAGTTTAAATTGTATCTTAAGGTATTTTGTTGCCACCAGTTTGCCACAAAAACATTTAATTTGCTCCCATTTCCTTTCTTGTATCTATGCCAAATACCAAAGATAACTGATAGAAATTCGTATTATTATAGCAACAAACTGATTCCCAAACACTTGGCATATCTCAGCATGAGGTGCAGTGTGTACTTCCAAAACTGATAAAAGAAGACGTGTGAGACCCAACAAGGCTATCTACAGGATCTGAAAATGATGTTCTTCAGCAATGAAAACAAATCCAGTAAAGACCTGACGCAGAACCCGAGAGATGCAGCTGGACCTTCAGTCAAATCTCATCAGAAATGGTCTCCATGGAAAGGATGGGTGTCAAGACGTTAAAGGAAAACAGGGAGAAAAGGCTGAGTTATGCCACTTGACACAAGAACTGGACAGTAGCAGTAGGAACAGGTCTGATGGAGGATAGAGCGTCACCAGAACCCGGACTTCAACATTACTGAAGCATAGTGGGATCATCTGGGCAGAGAACAGAACAAAAAGCCCGTCATCATCCAAAGAAGAGCTTTGGAAAGTCCTACAATTGTTAATTTAAACTTTTTTTATTTGAATAAATGAAATATACATTTTATCTAATTTATTTAATATGAACTTTTTAATATTTTGAATGAATTTATTCATCACCGCATCATTTTATTAAAATTTCCCTTCCCCCCCATCACCAGTGTTTTTTAAGACCCTTCTTTTTATTTGCCCCAGTAAAATCTAATATTTCATTGTTTTTGTGTAAAAAAAGGTGACTTGAGCTTTTTAAATTAGTTCTAGAAGCTTGATTTTATTTCATGAATGTTTAGCCTAGTCAGCATCTTGCTGTATGTGCAGGTTCACATGCAGCAGTCATGTCATTTATTTGTTCACACGTGTCATGTCATTTATTTGACAAGGTTTTGGCCTGTAAACTGTAGGTGAATTTGGCTTATTTACTGAATACAAATTAAACAAAGAGTGAGATCGATTAAACCAATACAGTGTTAATATTTTAATGGACCCTTGGCCACTGTACTGGAAAAGCTGGGCCCCAAGGTCAAAAAAGTTAAGAACCCCTGACATATTTCATTCTAAGAGTGTTATAATATTAAATGAAACACAGTAAATCTGAAGGGGCAGCAAACGGAGCTGGAATAAACTGATGTCCAGAGAAAGTTGCTGATCTTCATTCTGGCGAGTTGTGCTATAAAAAAAACAGCACTAAAAATGAACTTCAGAGTAGAGTCTTTCTGTTTGACTGCAACAATATAAAATAGT
>JBAMHW010000005.1:21224415-21235443 GCA_037177495.1 Rhadinocentrus ornatus | reverse complement strand
AAGTCTGGGTTTCCCTGCTTAGGCAGCTGCCCCCGCGACCCGACTCCGGATAAGCGTCAGAAAATGGATGGATGGATATCACTGCTCATTTGTAAGAAGAACTTAAGGAAGTTGAGGAATTTTTTCCATTTTCTCTGTTCTGACAGCCAAATGGTCTTATTTTGATTAAATGAGGAAAAATGGAGCCTGTAAAGGCGTATGTAGTGTCATAATGTTATAACAACTAAAGTTCTAAGATCTCAAGGTCTGTTTTTGTTCAAAGAACAGATAGTTGTACATTTGTTGTACAACTATCGAGATTACATTGATATTTCAGTTTATTTTTTTTTTATTTTAGATGAATGGAAGTGATTGTATTAAAACTGTAGTGATTGTACTAAATGACATTATTGCATCATGATCAAATTTTAACGATTAATTGCTTTTTAATCGAAATTGCAATTAAAGACGTTTCTATTAGAAAATCTCAAAGTAGCACAATTCATTTTCATATTAAATAGCTCCTGATCCAGGTTTCTAACCTGCAGCTTCCACGGTTTTACAAATCCACTCTCACACTTATTTAAACACCATGTGATAGTGACTGAATGACTGAAAAGCTGAGACAAAAACACAAAGTACAGTTTAACTTCGGTCATGTATGGTCATGTATGCGTCTCCGAGACATGTATGACAAGTGGAAGGTGCCAATTCCACGTAGAGCCAACCCTCACATCTTCACCACAGTAGTGTTTCCATCTTCATCTCCATGGGAAAGTTTAAAACGCACATTTTTCTCTGATTTTCAGGTGGATGAAGCAACATATTGCCCGACATGCTTTCTGTTTGCTGGTTTGCTAAACTGTGTGTGCATGTGTCTGTTTCTGCATAAACACCAAACAGAAGCTGGAATTAAAAAAAAAATAAAAAACACAATTAGATTTCTTCTTTCTTTATTGACTATCAGTACTTGGGTGGGTGTTTGAGGGGACTTTTTGATAAGCACCTTGTTAAGAGTAGTTTTGTTCATAGTTTTCAATATATTTATTTTTTTGGACAATTACAGAAAAGACTTAAAACCTACAGATCCACCACAACCTCCCTATCAGCCACATAAAGCATTCTCATGTTACCAAACCCACGAGTCTCAGTGCACTCACTCCTAACATGACACTAAAGTCAACACCCAGCATTGTCCATTCCATCACATTTCTACGTAATAGAGCTCAAACAGTAGGCGTCTGTTTGCGTTTCAACACGTGGCATCCTAAATAAATCCTTAGACACTCGCTGTTACTCACAGTGAGGGTTTCTGCTCAGGACATTGTGCTCCAAATACTCCACAACACAACTGCTTTTACACATTTACAACATGTTCTTGATTGTTTCAGACATCGGTTTAAATCATTATTATTATGAAAAAGAAACTTAATCCTTAGTCATGTTATCTGTCATAAGTGATTATTTCACTGAACTTGTTCAATCTTTATTGTCTCAGAGAAATGATAAACTGCACAAACTAGCCAGAAGCTCAGCATTTTTCCATTTAGGCTGCAGAACCAATGCCTAAGTCAACCACACACTGAAGTATTATCAAGCTCATACATTTTATATATGGGACAATTTTAGTGTTTAAAGATGCCAATAATAATTAGTTTGAAGTCTGCATCACTAACAACATTCTGACCTTTATTACATCTGGGTTGAGCTAGTTTATATGTGTTAATTAAGGATTTCTACAGCAACATTAACCACAGCTGACAGGTGATCCCAGGCCCTGAAAAACCTAATTTATAGTACACACACGCTTTTTTTCCATCCAGCCAATAGTGTTCCTGAGTGCACAATGGCTTTCTGATGGAGCAATAAACAATTTACTTAAGAGAAACAAAATAAAGTCAACAATGCAGCTTCCTTTTCATTTAAAAATGCATCCTGGTGTATTTCTAAAAACTGTTTCATCTACAGCTGCTGAGATGACTCTGATGTACCGAAGTCAGGAAGGCTGTGTATAATGGAATAGACAAAAAAAAACCAACATATATGGAGCCATATACATGATCTACAACAAGCCTATTGTTTCGTCATGGGAGCGATATCCTATCTAGGACACGACGCAAACACAGAACAATTTTTTGTTTATATGATAAAATAACAAGGTCTTAGTATCAAGGCACTTTTTTTCAGAAATAAATATGTGATTCCAGACGATTAGCTCAGATTTCGTGTCATGGTTTTAGTGATATTATTTAGTATAGCGAAGAGTTTTTAAAATGATTTTTAGGCCCACTTAACCAGACTGGACCATTTTTCCTTCTCAATTGCCTTCATTCTTGTTGTGATAGATGCAACAAGGAAACATTTCTCAGAGGTTTCCCTGCATATTGACATGACAGCATCACACAGTTGCTGCAGGTTTGTCAGCTGCATCCAGGATGAGAATCTCCCGTTCCACCACATCCCAAAGCTGCCCAAAGGTTTGAGATCCAGTGACTGTGGAGGCCATTGGAGTCCAGTGAACTCATTATCGTGTTCTAAAAATAAGTTGGAGATGATCTGAGCTTTGTGACATGGTGCATTATACTGCTGGAAGTAGCATCAGAAGATGCTACACTGTGGTCATAAAGGGATGGACATGGTCAGCAACAAAGGGTCCAAATTGTGCAAAGTATGTGTAACACAACGATTTGCGTTAACAAGTAATGAAATGAAAAATATTTTATTTATCCCAGAGAGAAATACAATGCTTGAACAAGAAAGTGGCCGGTGAGTGCATGCTAAACTTTATGCTCCTGTTTTCTGGTTAAAGGATTCCTCTTAGGATCTTTGCTAGCTTAATTTCAGCAGCTGATTGGTCACAGATAAACGTAAGACTTGCAGGGCACCGTCACAGCAGAGTATTTCTCTCTGAACTGCTGCCTATATTTCCTTTGCTACCAGCAGCTGAAATAGTTTTGATGTTACACACACACACACACATACATACACACAGTGTGAGCCACGGGCTAAATGTCACCTGCTATTTCACAGCAATGCAACCACTGAATGAAGTGTAACATGTAGCTTACTTACTATGTGTAAATGTAGGTAACCTTAGACTCTACCTTCTGTATTTTCTTAGGGTCCTTGATGGGGCCTTCCCGGGGTGGGACTTTCCCGAACAGCTTCCAGCCAGGATCCCTCTGCTCCACAGGTCGGCTATCCTTCACTCTCCTGGCAAAAAGACTCCTAAAGGGATGCAGGGAAAGACAGGAATAAATAATTGAGGTTGTTATAACACAGAACAGAAAGTATGAGTGTACTCTCCACTTTGGTGCAACTGTGTGCTTGGGTTCAGCTCCTAAATGCACATCACAGATTTAAGAAAAAAATGTCTGGCCACACTAGAGAGCACGTGAACAACCTCTGTAACATTATGTGAGCTGGTTAAGGTCATATCACTGATAACATTGGAAAGCTTGTACAGAGACCAAGAAAAAAAAAAAAAAAAAGAAAGAAAGAAAGCATGGAATAATCAGCTGGTACAAAAGTGAAGAAAACCATGACATTTATTCCCCCTTTCACATAAAATAGACTAGTTGCACTAAGATTTGTAAGTCCCAGTGGGTAAATAATGAACCAACAACTGCAGCTGCAGCTAACCCCCTTGACTTTACTTTAAACTAGGGCGTTGAAATCATGAGGTTCAACCCCTGAGCATGTGTAAGAGGTGAAAAAAATTCTTCGGACCACCTGACTGCTGCCTGACTCCAGCACCAAGGGTTTGTTTTCAGGGCAGCCAAACGCTGAAGCTTTTCACCGATTTCACGTGCAGATTCTGTCATCCAAGTTATGCTTTTATCCACATACAGAACACAATCGGAAGCTGCCTCTGAGATTCCTCCCTCCTCCCGTATGTTAAATGTTACTGATTATTAATGCAGCAGCCATCCCTTCATTATGCCTGCAGAGTCACCTCTAAGTTATCAGTCAGGCTTCACATTATGGAAACAACAAGTCTTAAAGAGGGACATTGTTGCTAAAGATAACAGTCCTGGAACAATCTTGTACATCTTGTTATTAAGTTTCTTTAAAGAAAAAAGGGTTTTTATTCACCGGTGAAGCAAATCTGGTGCAATCTCTTAAAAAGCTGCAGAAAAGAAATGCTAATTGGCCACGTTTCCATTAACTGGTTTGATGTAAATAAACCAGTCTGTACAGTGGCCCCAGAAGGTAGCAGAATTGTTCTTATTCTAAATTTAATTCTTATTCTAATTCTAATTTAGTAGAAAAACTTGGATGTTCTAACCAGAAAAAAACCTTATGGAGGAAAAACTGTGGTGGACATCTAGAAGAGAAAACTGAGGGATCTTTAGGAACAAATTGTATCCCTATTTGTGATATATCATATCTGAAGATGCCGGTCACAGGTTTGTTTGCTAGCTTAGACTGAACAAAGAATTGGTTTCCATTATCTCTAATGCATATCAAGTCTTCAGTAACCCAATTTTCACTACTTTTGTTTTCATCTTTACATTACAGCTACAAAACCGTTTACCTGTCTTGTTTAGTAGAATTCTTTCAGCACAACCTCACGTGTGATTTTACAGAGTTTTGTTTTCATTTCGACATCCTGTATTAACATATTGGACCTAAAATCTCACAAAAAAAACAAAACATTACATCCGAGTAGAAAATGTTTGTTTTATGTAGTCCGATAGCCACAAACCATTTTTATAACTTAGGATGCAAATGAAAGTAGTCGACACTTATAGTTCCGATATATATATATACTAATATATTTGCATCAAAATTCAGCAATTTCTGTTTTTTGTACAACTATTTACAAAAAAATTTTTTTATCACCATTAGATGCCACATCAATGAATTGATCCAATCCGAAAAAAAATTCTGTACACCAAAACAGTGGGAAAGAAAACTTTGGAGAGATGTCTGCTTTCTCACAGCAGTCATCAGAAGCCAGCAAAAACACTTTATTCCTCTTATTTATGAAGATTCTGGTAGTGATGTTATTTATTTGCTTTGTTATTTACTTTGTATGTTAGTAAATTGTTGAACTAATCTCTAGTTTCTTTAGTTTTCAGTACAGATGCTTGAAACTGGCAGAATTAACCAACTTCTTGTTTACTTTGATTCTTAATTATTTTATTTTGAGATTAAAAGAATGAAAGAAATAAAATGTAAAGTGGTTTAATGTGACTTTACACATTTATACTAAGGAATTAATTAGTGCATAATAATCATGGTAGTCAGAATACTGTGATTATTTGACAACCATACCAAGAATATCTAAAATCGTCACATCCCTACATCAAACTAGCAAACCTGAGGATAAAAGTTAAAAATCCAGCTGATCCAGAGAGGACTCCTTTTAGCCCTGATCAGCTTTTCAGAGCCAGCACATGATGCCTTGTAAAACTAGTCAGAGACAAACAAACCAAATCTCCAAAATCACTTTGTCTGAACTTATTTTGGCCTGTTCCCATGACAACAAGCCTCCGATCTTTCTAATCTCAAACCATTAAACAAGGAAATAAAGACAAGCCACGTTTCACAGGGACGGACATTTTAGGTGATTTTTCAAGTTGACTAGTCAGGCCAATCAAAATCTATAAGTCGCTTAGTTGTGATGTCATTATGACATCATCAGTAGCTGGTTAGCTCAATTGGTAAAGCATCTCCCATGTGGGAGACCAGGGTTCGAATCCCCCAGGGATGAACATTAACACCTTCCAGTTGGGTCCTTAGGCAAGACCCTTAACTCTACTGCCTAACCATCGTAAGTCGCTTTGGATAAAAGCGTCAGCTAAATGATTGTAATGTAATGTAATCAGTAATGAAATTAAAATGACTTCATATCTAAAAAAGGGAAGTTGTGGGAAAATTTTTATTTTTTGTTTATCATTCTGTGGGATCTTTATTGTTTAGCCGGGGGGCGTCGGAATTGAACCTGGTCTGGCTGCGTGTATGGGGCAGCTGCTATACCAGGTGAACTAAACACAGCTCCCACAGGAGCGTTCAGCAACTGCGAAACACGTTATTTTCCTCGTCTTTCCGTCTGCTCTATTTGCTCCTGAAGTGCAGCATTTCTGTGAGGGTTTCGTAACCGTGCTGCTCTGGTCTGTTACCTCCAACAGACAGAGCTGTTAAACTTGTCGCCTCCACACCAAGGTCGGGAGGCTGAGGCAAGGTAATAACTCCTGTGTGAAGCTGTGGCTAACTTTGGGGTGAACTCCTTTCACTTTACCCAGCAGTGGTGAAGCAGACACGGGACTCTGCTGGAACCAGAAGAGCTGTGTGTTGAGGCTTCTTTCCATCATTATGGCCCTCGACTGTGGAACAGTCTGTCGGAGAACCTCAGGGCTGCAGAGACTGCTGATGTTTTTAAAAAGAAGCTGAAGACCTACCTTTTCAGCTTAGCTTTTAACTTATGTTCATTTATTTATGTTTAGTCGTATTTTATTATCTTTATTAACTCCATCTGTATCTTTATACTTGGCAGTATTATCTGTTTCAGTGTTTATAGGTTTATTTAAGGTCTGCCCTGGTCTGAGTGGTCTCTCCGTGGTCATCAGTAGGCTGGCTTCCAGTGGATCCCCAAGATATCGTTTACACACAGCGTCTCCCTCTACAGTATTTACTGTGTGGCGTTAACATTTCACCCACACCTCCCTCATAGCTTTACCTCAGTTCTCTTTATTTTCCACTCGGCTTACTGATAAGTGACAAAGACAAAGAAAGCAGCTGACAGCACTTCCTCATTCGGTGGTTAATTCAAGTCTTTATAATGAAGAAAGTAGAAAATAACACAGGCAGTAAAAGCCAGCACACTTAATGATTTAGGGTTTTAAAATAATCTGAAGTCATTTTTCTAATAACTTTTAACTGTCCTGAAATATTTCAAACATTTTTCTAATAATTTCTTAACTTTAAACAACTTCATAAGCAGAGAAACTTCAAGTCATGACATTTCAGAAACTTAAGACTTTTTGTACTGAAGCAAGACAGAAGCTGTCTCTTACCGAGTATAGCTAAAGTATTAGTAAATTAAATATAAATCATTTATTAGGACCGTGAGACACTAAAACCTGATACTGACCCAGAATATCTGCAAATCTCTGGTGGTCTTGGGTGGGAAAAGTAAACTTTAACCAGGGGAGTGCTGAACTTGAGTAACCTTATGAATCACTGTGATAATGCGAAACAGATCAAAGGGCAACATAGTGACACCTTTAAAGAACAAACCCAGACTTTCAGTCTTCAGTGAGCTTTCCATACAGCGCCACAGAACTGCATCTTCAGCTTTTACATATTTCCAACAAACATCAACAAAGCAGAAACACAATTTGCATGGAGGTCCGGGCTAAAGGTGCTTCAACCTGACAGCTAAGTGGCTTCAGCTATGCTCGGGTGCTCAAGTGGAACTCCTAGAAAGTCCAACAGCTGTGGCGGAGGTGCTGCTTGTATGTTCAGGCTGAGCTGAGGCTTTGTGGTGTGCCGACTTCTGCTCAGATATCTCAAGAATATTTCACATAACTATGTCCACAAGTAAGCTGATCAGATGCAAAAAGATTCATAAGCTCGATAGAGCAATGACATCGGCTGGCGCGGGAATGCCAAACAAGCCGATACATGCAGGAAGACGTCATAAAACAGCTTTTCCCATCATAACAAAACCAGTTCATGACTGGCCGACAGTCAAGCAAATCAGATCTAATCCAAAGAACAGTGTATTCGGCCAAGAACAAATGAAGGCAGTTGCGTCCTCAAACATACAAAACTTCCTTGTTCACAACAATCTGAATAGCAAAACAGAAGCAAACTTTTTAAAAAGATAACAGGAAATATGGCAACATCTGTTATCCTACCTGTCAATGTACAGAAGGAGTGATGGGGCTGCCATCCTTATCTGTCAACTGAGACTTAAAACTTACCAAAAAAAAAAAAAAAAAAAACAGGAGCTTCTAAAGAGCCAAAGAAAAAGAAGAAGAGCGAAAAACTCCTAATGGAAGTCTAAGCTCGCCTTCAGACAAGTTTCAGGTCTGGTTTGCCCATAGTTTAAATCACAGAGAGTCTAAGAAAAGTCCTGCTCAGCCTTTCTGTTGGAGCAGACAGAGTTAGAAGGAGCAGACTCCTCCTCGGCGTCCACGCCTCCTCACTTAGAAGCCTGACTACACAAACGGGAGGGGAGGAATGGCTGTGAGGAGTCTGAAGGACAACGGCTGAATGATTAACTTATCCATGTGAGGAACAACAGCTGAAGGAGGAGATACAGGAACTGTCATGTAACTCAGTGTCTTAGTTACATATTATTTTTTATGAGCACAACTCAGATAATTAGCTTATTATTTCTGGCTGGACATCAGTCCTACATGAGAATAAGCTGCCAGCTGGCTTTGAAAAGGTGAAAAAAAATCTGTTGGTAAACATGTTTTTATAAAGAAAAGTGAGCGTTCTGTCCACACTGAATATGAGAGTAGCTGCTAAATACCCACCACTTCTGTTAAAGTGAAAGTTTTCCTTGACAGTTATAGGTAGAGCAGAGATGGGTTGTCTCTGATTGGTTATGGGTCACAGTTATGCAAAGTGGCGTGCTTTCATCATTTCAAGATGAAGAAAAATTGACTGATTTAAAGATTTATTCATGAGTACAGTTCTGTCCAATCCACATGTCCCAAAACCCTTCCCTGATGTCATGACTGATGTAACTAACCAGACATCAGTAGGGTTCTGTGGTTTCCGTGATCCAGAAATATAGACATAATCATGGAATTTGACAATTAAACTGATTTTAACTGTAAAATTTGGACTATCATTGAATTTACTCATACAAGGTTGTGATCTGTTATCTCCACCAACTTATTGAACAAGAAAATCTAGATCTAGGCCTTAACTATGTGGGAAAAAATTCAACTGGGATTTTTCTAACCAAAATTGTGATTAAATCTTTTAAATTCCAGCTTCTGTTCAATGTTTATGCAGAATTATATGTTTAAAATGAGATGGAGGATAACCACATGAGATGATGCATGTTAGCTGCTCTATATTCTAACAATGGCATAAAGTTCAGAAATGAACGGCTTCATTTACCAACTACACGATGCAATCTGTGGCCAAAACACTGATGTTATCTTATTTACACCACAGCACCTCATTAACTGTACATGTTGTCTGTATTAAACACACGAGTTCTGCCCCGATACGTAAATACAAACATGTGGGTCCACATGCAGGAAAGTTCACTCCAACCAGCCAACAGCGAACGCATGTCGGAAAATACGTGGCTTCAACCACCTGAAGATCAGACTGAACATGGACACACTCGTGTATTTTTTAAATCATTATCTAGATGAGGGTTAAATTCACCACTGCAGCTTCCTGTCTGTGTGATGTCACATGAGCTGACGGGGATCAAGTCGCCCCAGGTGGACAGAAACACAAACTTGTCCAAAAAAATAAGAAATCCAACATATGCAGCATTTTGATAAACCTCATTGTTATTCACAATTATTCAAATAACCATCAATCTCTTTGGGTATGTAAAAAATAAAATCCCTAAAATGTATGTTGCCGATAGCAACGTGGGGAAAGTTTGGGTGCACTTTCATTTGTTGCTGCAGCACCCAAATGAAAAAGTTAGCAACCCATGCAACTCCTAGATTCTGACAAAGGCTCTGAAAACATAGGATTACGTTTAAAATACATATTTTTGTTTTAACTTTAACATCTCTCACTTTTCTTCAAATATTTCAAAATGTGGACAGACAAAATTCTTCTGTTTTTTTATGATGTCAAAAAAAAGAACGGAAAAAAAAAAGAAGAAACATGTACCAGCCTACAAATTAAAGGAGATCATTTCAAATGTCCTAAAGAGCGAAAGTTGTGCTGCTCCTTGATAGAAAAGAGAAAATCATTCACTTTTATTAAGAACCATCAATACAATAAAAAAAACATGGATGCTAAAATGCATTCATTTGCATTAATATACTTTATCCTCCATGAGCAAAATATCAGATTCTGATGCTTTTATTTGCCCTTCGCTGCCACTGCTGACAGTGACGACGGAAATGTTACATTAAATTAAATTTACATATCAGCTTCAAGTGCAGGTGCTCATAGACTGCAGGAACTTATTAATAATTCCAATAACTGATGGAGGGAGTTGCTTCTTTACCAGGAACTAGGGATGATGATGCAATTCATCAAACCCAGTTTGTCAGGTATGGTTTGTTAGCTCTATCCGAGGACAGGCAAACCAGCAAGAGGGAAACCTTCTACGACATGACTGTTTAGCGGTTAGTTCCAGCAGCAACTGGTTATGGTGATTGGTTGAAACCAGCAAACCAAGATGCTTCATATATATGAATTCTACCTATTAGCTGCTTGCCAATACAGCACAATACGTTTCAGGATCATTATCATTATAATTTATTAGAAATCCATCCAGTCAGTCCTGTTCAGATGCTGTTTTTTATTATAATTGATGCCAGCACACCATTACTCTCTGTAACACTTGATAAAATATTATTTAACTTCATGCAATTCATTATAAAATTCCTTTTTTACTTTCGTTAAGCTAGTGTGCAAAATTTCTGCAATTAATAGATTTTTTAATAATCACAGGCTTTAACAACAAGGTTTAAAGCAGCCTGCACATCATGCAACTTAAAAAAAATAACCTTGGCCTTCGCTCAACCAAACACTTCCACACAAATGTGTCATAAAAATATGCAGCAGGTGATAAATCACAGCTGTGCACTGAATTTTCCACCAACAGCACAGTCCGAAAGGAAAATGGGTGGGGGAAAAAGGCTTGACTAGGTGCTGTGAAATCCTTCCCCGTAAATTAAAGGAAATCTCAGGGCCCCAACAGAAAAGTGTAATGTGGCACTCAGAGTATTTCAAACCATGTTTGCAGAAATAACATCCACAAAAAAAAAAAAAAAAAAAAAAAAAGGTCCACCAACCACCCCTCTTTGACATCAAACTGTCCACTTAGGAACAACACTGATTGACAACCAATTCCCCCTGCTTTTTTGCAAATGGAAA